>WAAE01022285.1:0-31523 GCA_013400495.1 Nicator chloris
AAACCACAAAAAACCACCATTGGAATCTGGTCTTTTTGTTTTTACACCTTTGTTGTAGGTAGTTGCCCTAGTAATAAATTTTCTGAGTTGAATCAGATAGAAAGTAATAACTTTTTTTCCATTTCAGACTCCTATTTTGCATTTGTTTTTCTGCAATCTTGCTATAAAATATAGCTTGAATACAGTGCAACATGTGGTTATATTTCAACAGAAGAAATGAAAAAAGGGATTATTTAACATCTGAAGAAATGAGATCCTTATACACCGGATAAGAAGTATGAATATTCCTAATCTGGTTTTGTGACATGATGCAACAGTGCTTGAAGCATAAAAATTATGCATGTGGCTTTAGCTTGACTGGTCTTGATTTAAGGATATGAGGGAGATGGAAAAGGAAATCAGTTATGGGCAATGTGCTTATGGATTATTGCTCTGCAGTCATATAGGCCAATGGGAGCTGGCCTTCAAAAAGTCAGGTAAGATGGCTAATAAAATACAAATGCATCAAACTGAAAATTAAAATATAGTATTCAAAACTTGGGAGTGACCTCAGGTAAATATTTAAGTGTGATCAAATATAGACCTCTACAATCTAGATGTTTATATCTTATTTGTCATCTGCTTTCTCTTCATAACTAGTGGAGACAGATTTAGAATATAATTCACCCTAACAAGGATGTTCAAAATGTCAGATGAATTAAAACCTGCCTGCAACTGCCCAATTCTCTTTATGGACTGTAAAACTAGCTTATGCTGATTATTTCAGATCTGCACAGTACTAGTCTAAAATTAGGTGAGATTAATCCCACAATTAATCTGTTATTATTACATCAGCTGCTGTTAAAAGCTGGCTAGGACACCTCATGAGGCCTTCAAAACATATATGTGCAGGCTCATCTTTCCCACAGTGGGAACGCCATAGATATAAGCAGGCCACTTCTCTGAAGTACACGCTGGCTGGATAAATGCAGACTTTGAACAAAAACTCGTGGCTTTGCAACTCACCTTCCACCAGTGAGACCATGAAATATAGGTAAGGAAATTCAGTTTTCTTAAATTTTCTACCTTTCAGATTAGTAGACAAGTTGTAGGGGGTTTTTGGTAGGAATCAAACTGAACAATTGAAATAATAATCTTTCTAAGCATGAGAGAAACATACAGTGCAGTAGTAACTAGTGAGCAGAGACAGATGATATTCTGTGTTTTAGAAGATGAGGAAGTCATTGCCAGAAAAGAAAGTATAAAGAGGGACATTAGGTATTCAGCTACAATTAATACTTCTAACATGTCTTAGAAACTCATTTTCCATAGAAATCAGTTATTCAGATAGTTATTCAGACAGTTCACAGTATGTTTTCCAAATTAATTGGAAGCCTCTGAGAGTACATTGATGGACATATGTAAGGCACATAGCTATTTAATTTTTCAAAAAATATTAAAAAATCATTGCAGACTTATTTTTTCATATTTTACCCAGATGCTACTGCCATGATTTCTGCTTAACAAAGAGCTCCGTGTTTCTGAAATATGAAAGGCTGCTTACCTAAACCCTTTGACTTTATTCAGCTGTGCCACATTTATGTGCAGTTTTCTTATAATATGCTTAAGACAAATGACTGGGGGATCAGTTACTCAAAACTTGCTGCTCCTGCCTGGAGCTGCAGCACATTTATAATCACATCTAGTTTCAGGCAGAAAAGCTAGCAAACAGAAAAGCTAGAAGTCTTAATTTCAGCTTAATCCAGTGCTCTGAGGTATCCAAGACAACCACACAGGTCTTGCCATCTCTCAGGAGTTACAGAGAGCCTGTGCCCTCCTGGGCCATCTGCTAGAGGCTGGGTCAGACGCCCAAAAACATCTAAAACACTTGATGGCACCTCTGTCAAGGCACTGTTGTAAACAGAGAAATGCAGTTTATTTTGAGGAAGAGCAGTTAAACTGTCCCCTGGATGAATTTTAAGTAGAAAGAATTAATCTTTTTGAAGTCTGTGGAAAATTTCAAGAGTAGTGGTCTATAAAGGTTAACAGAGACACCAGAAGGAGGTACCCTCTGGGAGTGCTCTGTGGTGAAGATTAGAAAGGTCAACACTCTAAAAGGTACAGGTTGAAATATAAGAGACACTCAAAGAAGAAACCTTGAAAAATGTTTTGTTAGAAGAGAAAGAAAAAAATCATCTGAAGAAAGAAGAAAGGAAATCTTCTCGTTTGCTCTTATTTCAAGCAATTTTTTTTCATAGCTCTATGCTTTTTATGAATACTCTGAACTGTTTGCCTATTTTCAGTATTCTAGGCAAAAACTATAAAAAAATTATCTGGATTGAAGGAACTTGAATTTTATGGTAAATAGATAACAACAAAGCTGTATTGTGATGAGTTTATAAACCAAAACACCTCTGCCTCCAGGCTGACAGTGAGCTGGAAATGCAGGAGACACAGAGGAATCTTTCTATGTTGAAAGGTAATCAGGAGGACACTCCAGCATGCAGTAAGATATCAGCTACAAAGTTATCTCTGCTCCAGCACCTCACCACCTCCAATGTCAGTCTTAAGACGTGAAGGGATAAGGCATTATTCAGATAAATCATCAGCTGACAATTTAAGTGGTAAAGTACAGTCTTTTATCAAGACAAGAATAAAATCTCCACTGTAGTCAAAACAAGGTTTAAATAGATTGATATTTTGACATTTTTCATTGCTTTTTTTCCATTGCCTTTTTTTCCTTCAGGTCCCTCCAGTGGCAGCATACTTGCAGGTACCATATAGGTACCATATTTCATTCTTTCATTTCTGTGTCAGATCCATAATACTCCCTCAGATTTGTTAACCTCCACAACTAAACTTTTTTAATAAGAAATTGTTCCACATCTATTCCATAGGTAGAATTATTAGCTAAAATGCATGAATTTCTCAGCTGCTATCGGTACTTTGATTTCTTGTCACAGTCAAGTTTCAGCATGGGAGAGTAGAGCACCATCTTGGTTAACAACCTGCCACAGCTAAGTGTAACTTAAATCAATGCTTGTTCATTTACTGTAGTTTTATACCCATCAAAGATTTCTTGGGGCACTGTTTCCTAAAAATATCATCTGAAGAGTTTAATAGGAAGCCTTTCTATTACAAACCCAAAAAAGGAAGCAAGGTTTGCCCTAAAACTGACTTTTAAATTAGTTCAGCAGGAAACAGCACAGCTCTGAAAGACTATCGTGATACAAGACAAAAGAAAATTAACAAGAGAAGGATTCTTACTTGGCTGATATAATATTATGTTCATTATAGATGGGTCAAAATTTCCTCTGCCTTGTGCTAAAGCTTTCTTTGGAATTGAGGCTGGGTTTTAGATTTGACTTTCTATCAGGGACCTTGTGTGTTCAGGATAAGCTTTAATACTTTGTCTTGGCAGTAAGGAAATGCTCTTGAAATTAATTTCATATAGGAAAAGAATGTTTGAATTTTATTTTGTTTGTTTCGATATTATGCTTTTTAATTATATCATTAGAAAATAATTATTTTACTGCAATCTCTACCAGATCTAAATTGAAGACTAAATTTGCATATGCAAGACAAAATGACACTGCATCAGCATATCTTCTGTAACTCTGATCCTTGGACTTCCTTATGGTCCAAGTAGATTTGGTCCATAACAGCTTGTTGAGAAGCAAATATTTACATTCCCTTGATACACTCATGGAAGAAACATCTGTTGTTGAAAAATATTTTTAGAGACGAACTTCCTAATAGGGGAAGAACAAGACAGAATTATCTTTTTCTTTTAGGAAGAGGATGAATACTCATGGAAAACAAGAAAATGAGAACAAACAAAAATATAAAAAATACCCCAAATAAACATTGAAGTCTTCCTCTGTGCTTTTCAACAAACACTAAGTATATATCTATATTAAAAAGCTTAATATAAAATACCCTATCAAGAAAAATTGGTAAGTAAAAAATACCCCCAGACTAGTATAAAAGTGACTCGAGAGATTAAATTAAAAAAAATTCTTCAGAGAAACATGTAGGGATATAACTATTTAAAAATAATAAAAATTTGGATTCCAGAATTATAAATTACTCCAACATAAGATATTTTCTAAATATATACAGTAAATTTCTAACTTGTTTGTAACTTCACAAGTAATCATGTGCACTTCACTGGTATTTGCAGTGCTATTAGCAGAAGTATTTAACAGAATTTGTTTCTTTGTAAAATGGTAGTAACCAAATATATTAAAAAATAGTCAAAGAAGGTTCTTGCATCTCAAAAGTTAATAAATTATGGGTAAATTATTAATTACAGACACTGATGATTTTCAACTCCATTAGATATTTTTGATTTATGCAGGAGATTAGATGTCATTATTAGAGGCAATAAATTAAAAGACAGCAGGGCTCAGTAATACCTTTACTCAATGCACTGGTAACATGAGGTTCTGGTTAGCTGCAAATGGCAAATGCTCATAAGAGATTATCAGCTAAAGACCTTCTGTTATTTCCTGTACCAAGCTGATCTGAATACCTGGTTCCTGTGAGTGCTCTTCTAATTCATCTGGTAAGCTTTCCACCATGACATGTCACTCAATGACATGTGCAAAGTGCTAAACTAGATCTGAGAGTACTCTGTACTAAAATAACAAAATCATGGAATCATTAAGGTTGGAAAAGACCTCTAAGATCATTGAGTCCAACCATGAGCCCAGCACTGACAGGTCTGTCACTAAACCATGTCTCCAAGCATCACACCTACACCTTTTTGAACACTTCCAGAGACTGTGACTCCACCACTTCCCTGTGCAGCCTGTTCCAATGCTTGGCAACCCTTTCAGTGAAGAATCTTTTCCTAAAATCCAATCTAAACTTGACTTATTGCAACTTGAGGCCATTTCCTCTTATTCTGTCGCTTGTTTGGTGTGCAAAGAGGCCAACAACCACCTTGCCAACAACCTCCTTTCAAGTAGTTGTAGAGAGCAATAAGGTTTCCTGAGAGTCCTTTTTTCCAGGCTAAACACCCCCAGCTCCCTCAGCTACTCCTCATCAGACTTCTGCTCCAGACCCTTCACCACCTCTGCTGCCCTTCTCTGGACACACTCCAGCACCTCAATGCCCTTCTTGTGGTGAAGGACCCAGAACTAAACACAGGGTTCAGGGTGCAACCTCACCAGTGCTGAGTCCATGGTAAAGGAAAGATGGATATAATATGGAACATGAAGCTTAAAAAAAAAAAAAAAAAAGCCAAACAAAAACAAACAAACAAAAAGTTTCACTGGTTTAGAGCTCCTCATGCAAGAATCCACAGCAATCCAGAATCCCTGAATACTGCCCATGAGTTTTTTTCTTTTTTTCTCATTTTCCACTAACATTAAATCTACAGAGGAATCTGGGGGACAGCTCTCCAGGGAAATGTTCTCTCTGCAGGTGTAGTTTGTTCACATCCTCCAAATAATGTTACAGTACTGAGAAAGGATAACACTAGAAAAATAATTTGGGCCTTCCTTAAATGTACTGAAGTGCCAAGAACTACATTTTGAAACCAGTGTGATATGAATGTGTTATAGCCATCACAATTACTGCTAATTGCCAGTTATGGATCTTTTCCCAGCTTTATAGTTTGAGCTTCTGCCTGCTGCTACACTAGTGTACAAATCTGAAACAAATCAACAGAGCAGCTATTTCTTCATATCTGTTGCATGAGAAAATAGACTGGCTGCACCTGAAAGGCAGTGAAGTACACCAGGAGGGCTCCCTAGCTAATGAACCATTCCAGCCAACGTCTGGCATGAAACAGGACACAAACTGCTGAAAGAGGTTCACATCATCCCCTGGCAAACCAGGGTATAGTCTGTTGCAAAGCTGTCTATCACACTGTCAAAGATATCAAATCAGCTCTGCTGGGGAGGGATTTCTGCCACCCTGACAGAGACATTTTGCAACCACCTAGTGCCAACCAGCTATTAGATAGATTAGCTTTAACTTCTGGTCCCACACATACCCTTCATTGTTTTTCTCCCCTGCAACCTTTCTCTTTCCTCATATTTCAGATCTAAATAAGGGGAAAGGGTTTGCATTTTTCAACTAATTGCTCGAGTCAGACACCAATCTATTAATGGAAAATTAACTAACAATATGAAATAATCTTTGAAATCCATCATCTAAGCTCAAACTATGCACGTTCTTGTTGCTTTCTTGGAAGTTGCTGAAAGAACTGAAGAGTAAAACTGAGATAACCTTTCCAGGTAATAAATCTAGTCTGTTCTGATGCTGAGATATTTCATATCTTCTTGATTTTACAAGAAACTGCAAATAATTTTGTTTAAGAAAACTCATAAAATACCTAAAGAACATGCATCTTAGTAATTCTAAAGATGTCTGTCATAGCTATATTACAGCTAAACTTCCAGATTTGTAAAAACCTGCCAATTTGAAGAGACTGAATTTCCATCAATACATAGGAACCATTAGCAGGTTATGTCTGATGCAGACAAACTTTAAAGAAATTTGAATGAGACTCTCTTGTTACATTATACAAGCTATATATCAATGTAAGAGCAAACTATGTGTGGAGGGAGTGGAGCAGTCTGAAGATAATGAAGCTAATGATGCAAAAGCTGATAGGCCTAAAGGTGAGAGGACACCTACTGCAAATCCCTTTTGAAATGTCTACAGCTGAAGACTTGTGTGGATCATTTATTCATCTTTTTTATTCGGCTTGAGAGCTCCTTCTCCCCAGCCTCATTCCTACACTTTTTCTTAGTATAGGCACAAGTCCTAGTTACTCCTCCTTGGCTTACAGGTATTTGTTCTCAAATTCAATGCAATAATTTGGACCACTTACTGCGAAATCCTATCAGACCTATCAGTCATCTAAATATATTCATTGCCTCTGTACTGGATAATGAAGTTGCCTACATCCCTGAATGTAGCTTCACACAATCAGAACATTCTCGATGACATGTAGGTGTTTGATGCACCATGCACCAGGAGGTGGATAGGGAAGTGCTGAAACTGCATGTTCAGTTCTTGCTGTCATTCTGAAACCAGCGAGGCCAGAGGGTTCTGCCAGTTCTTCAGACAAGTTTGAGATGTCTGTGCTCTTCCCTAATGCTGGAGCTCACCTCTTTCCTGCAAATGAAATAGGTTACCCACAGCATGCTATTCAAACACTGCATGCCATTACCAGAAAGATGAGATCTTTTGTTATGATTTACTTCTACCATTTTAGCAGATGAAGGGTAGCTATCATATTTGTTAGTACTTTTAAAAGTTTAAAATTACGCACACAATAGAGATATACTTGTCGACAGCTATAGTAGGTCAATGAAATCATGAGGGGAAGCAGAGGGGCAGGCACTGATCTTTTCTCTGTGGTGACCACTGACAGGACCAAAGGGAATGGGCCTGTCAAAGGAAAGCTGTGTCAGGGTGTCCTGGTTTAGGGCAAATTTGGGAGGAAACTTCCAAATAGGATCTTCTGGGAAGCAAGCCCAAAACAGCCCCTCCCTCTCAGTTGGTTCGGGAATAAAATTCCTCTGAGAAAAGTGGAAAAAACTATTTATTTAACAAACAAAACCCCACAAGCATTAACAATTGAATAATATGAAACAATAAAACCTCTCGCCGCTCCAAAAGGGATGGACAGAATGAAAGTGTCCTTGCCGTGGGTGTGCTCAGCTCTCCCTCAGTCTCTCTCAGGAGGGCCAGGCCCCGGTGGGTCGCAGGTGCCTCTCTGGTCCTCTCAGTCCAGGGCAGGGCAGATTTCAGTCCCAATGAAAAGGCAAAGACTCTGTCCAAGAACTTTCCTGCTTTAATTAGCCAAAAACCAATTAAAAAAGGAAAAAGGAAAAAGGAAAAAAACTCCGTCCGTCTGTCCAAAGACAGCACCGTCCGAGCAAGGGAAAAAGGAATGTGGAGGAGTCAGAGCAGTCTCTCCAAACAAACTGCGCGCTCCTTCCCTCTTTGCTCTGGCCTTAAAGGTACAGAACATAATATCTACACAAACAGGGCAGACAATTTGGGGATACAAGCATCATAAAGTCACCCTAGGACACAGGGGGGGTAAGGTTGGATATTAGAAAAAGGTTCTTTACCCAGAGGGTGGTTGGGTGCTGGAACAGGCTCCCCAGGGCAGTGGTCACAGCACCAAGTCTGACAGAGTTCAAGAAGTGTTTGGACAACGCTCTCAGGCACAGGGTGCGACTCTTGGGGATGGTGCTATGTAAGGCCAGGAGTTGGACTTTGAAGATTCTTGTGGGTCCCTTCCAACTCAGGATACTCTGTGATTCTGTGATTCTATGATGAGATCAGGATTTAAATGTTAATGCTTGGTCTTGATAGAGATATGTTCAAGCATACACTTAGAACCTTTACTTTCATTCATGACTTTAAACGGAGTAGAATTATTTAGCCTTTTACAATTAATCTGGTTCCCCTGACTGCAGATGATCATTTAAGGTACAGATAGCATTAAACACTATCAACAGTTCAGTAATTTTGATATTTATATTGTGAATATCATCCTTCTAAAATAGAAAATTAGGTAAAATAAACACTTTTTAGATTATTGTGTACTGAAATAGTTACATTGAATAACAATTTTTTGAACACTTTGACTATTTCATGCTAAATGAACATTCATCATACAAGTTTTTATTACCTCTGAGACAACACTAGTCTCAGACTCCCAGTGGCATAACCAATGCAGCCCTTCTTATATTTTGCAGTTTATACAACTATATAAAAGTGGCTTAATCTCAAGGGGGAAAAGAATTCTACTAAAGATCAGTTTGGGGAAAATGTACCAGAAGTGATTGACTTTAAAACTCCCTGACAATCCTGGGTACTATATGTAAATGTCCTCCCCTGTCTCTCTGCCTCATATACATACTTCCAACTCACAAGCAAATTGAATAAACCAGAAGATTGCATTAATATAAAACGTGAACAGGACAATTTCCTTTCCTGTTCCCAGGTGATATCTTGTCTTCCCCAGACTCTCTTTATTCTAAGAATCATGTTGTTTCTGCCTAGCACTGCTAGTTCAACAGTAAAATTAAGCATTTCATATCAGCTCAGTGATTACAGCAATCTCAGGAGCAGAAGCAGCTTTTGAGCTGAGGATGCCTAAAAGCTAATATTTCAGTATCTTGAGATGTACTAACTCTTATTTTAAAAATGTAAAAATTCAGATGCTGTTTTAAACTAAACTCTGATGCCTCCACCTTGGCTCTGGCCCCTTGGTAAAGTGCCCACTCAGTCAATTCCTGAAGGTAAAAAATTTCTGAAGAATTTAGCACTTCAGGCACCACATCTCTGAACTGTAATGGAGTTTAGCTGTCATCTGAACATATAGCTGTTCAAACTCTAAACTATGCAGATACTTAATCCCAGACACATAGAAAAATACAAAATCTAGAATAGAAAAAATATTAGGAGTTTCCCAGGTAAGTAGCAAAGGAAAGTAGGTGGCCTGAATTGCCTTCTTGGTCTAATGTTCCAACTAAATTTGTGCAAAAAATTGAAGTTAGGCCACCAGCATATTTCTTAGTTTAACTTAAATTACCATATTCTTAATTAAGAAGAATTTAATATAAAGAACTTACAAATTTTTTGCCTTGTCACAAGTAGAAGAAAATGTCTTCAGACTTTTCAGAGACATCCATACACATGTAAATATACTTTCAGTCTTGGTGATAGGCTTCCCACAATATATCATATGCTTGTGCTCTTTTATATTTATGTCATCATCCAAATAATAGTTTAAATCCTTTCTTCCTAAAGTCTTTTCTGTAGGTCTTATTATTTCTTTACCTTTATATACTAACAATTTAATAAATAAATGCTGAACTTAAATTCTGTTTTGTTACATCTTAATGGAATAAGCAGTGTGTTTCTGAAAACACGCAGCATTAACACTGCCTTCACTTAGACAGCAACATGTCAAATAAGAAGTTAATGCACAGCACAGGCAATTTCCAAAGCAAAAATTCATAATATGTCCTATATTGTAACCCTTGGCTGGCATCCTTCCTTGTGCTAAACTTAATTCCAGCTTTTACTGGTGCCAGTAAATGCTTCACATAGAATTTCCTAGAAGCACCAAACTTGCATTTGGCAGTGAGTTCATTGCAATTTCACCCCTTTCAAGCCCTAAATATGAGATGGGTCTCACAAGAGCCTTATATGTGTATCCTGGCAGGTGATTTAACAAGTAATCTTCTGCAAAACTATATAACCAGCTTTGCAGTCACTTATATATTGCAGTCAGTGCTGCATACCCAATAACAATCACAGTCTACAAGCTTCTGCTTCTTTTATAGTACATCAGAGATCAAAAATCTACGCTCCTATTCTTAGATATCTTATTTACTTTTCATCTACCATTTACTGTATAGGAATCCAGAATGATCCTAGATGAGTATCTGCCTACTAAGGTGGATATTCATCTACTTTGGTATATCAGTGGTTGATAGGCAAAGTGTAATCCTTAAAAACTGGATTTGATTTTTTACAAAAATTCTTTCCTTACATAGCATTATTCACAAAATAATTACTGCTTAAGAACCTGAGCATCCCTCCTGAAAGCTTGCTGCAAGGCATGATTAGGCCTCTCAGATTTTTCTGGTGTACATGCCACGGTGCATTATATTCTTGGCTGAACCGAAACATACATCAAGCACAAAATCACATTCCCATGACTGAACAAAATCACATTCCCACAAATTACCCAGTGTCTTTTAATCAACTAAATAGGCACAGACATTTGCTCCAAGCTTACAGTAAATATGAAGAAACTTGGCTATGTTATTATACTTGCCATTAGACAAGAACATATATCCGTGGTCAATATCACTTCCTCTGTTCAAAAGATGCGCTCAAGAGGATCTACATAACATTCCTGGAACTGCCCAGGAGAGATGCAAGAGAGAAATCCACAGTCAACACAGTTAAGGTTGCAGATGCAGCCCATGAGCAAAAGGATATCCAGAATTGAGGCAGAAGATACAAACAGCTCCAACACTGGTTACTTGCGAGGGTTTCACACTTTGTATCCTAAAGGTGTATCCTAGCAGGTGGATGTCATGATCTTCCCACAAAATCTCAGCCTGGAGAGTCATTAAGTTTACTTCTTTCCTAGAGATAGGAGGTAAAAGAAGCCTAATATAGCTTTTCATAGACACATTCATGGTAATTTTCATTTAGATCCCAATGCAATAGATGCTCTACCTCTGAAGAGGAAAGAGGTATTACTGGTATGTCTATGATCATTATTTAACACCCAGAGCACTCCAGTCAAGTGTTCTCACAATGAACAATGCATGGTTAGACATGTTTAAATTCCTAACTAAGGGAAATCCGTTTGAATACTCTGGGATAAATGTTGTGGTTGTAAAGGCTGAATCCGCAAATGAATCGCTTTTTAAAAAGTGACGCCTTTTAAAAATGCTGTATTATACCAGCACTGTCTCGACATCTGCCCAGCTGTGTATTGTTCTGATGTCTCTCAGTGTGGGCTGCCATTTTAAAGTGACTGCCTCAGCAAGAAATCTAGTCTGTGATACATGAGTTTTACTTTATAATTCCAGAACTTCATATTTGTCCAGATACCATACAATCTCACAGACAAAAATACGGACCTATCTTGAGCTGCCTTCTCCATCAGCATCTGGATAAGTAACTGAGATGAGAAGATATGTTATGCAACCATGGTATGCAACATTGTAATAGGTCTGCAACAGGGCTAGTTTCAGAAGGATCGTTTTAGTGCCTGTGCCCAACATGGATGAGTTGCTGTTATCCCAATATCTCTCTTTTTCTTCTTAAATAATTTAATCCTGGGGTTAGAAGTTCATTAAGACAAAATTATTAATTTATAAGATGACCAGACAGAACAAATGACAGAGCTGTGCAGTTTGGTGCATCAGAGAGAAGGCACACTCACACCACACAACATACTTAAGATGTTTCAGAAGTTATGCACTCAGCTCTCCTGTTACGAAGGGGAAAACTAAGATGGAAGTAACTTAAAATTTTCAAGGGCAACTTGATACCCGCATTTCCTCTTCTCCCTAATGCCTATACAAAACAAAAAAAAGAACTGTACTGAGCCATACAGAAAGGTTCATCAAGCCCTATAATCTGCTTAACAGTGCCTACAGAAAGTTATATGAAAAGGACAAGCCTAGTACAGAGTGTTCAAGTTCCTCCTCATGGTGCCTGTGGGCAGCATAGGTTCACAGAGGGATAGCAGGATTTGCTTGCACAGAATCTCCCTGGAAACCTCTGTACCAGACTACTGCTGGTCCACTGTGAGATGCTGAGGAGGATGCAAGAGACAATGAAACAGCAGCTATGACAAGCTGATGACAAAATCCTACTTAACATTACTGGCAATGCTGATAATATCTTCTCACCTAAATGAACTATTCCCTCCCTGAACATGGCTGAGCAGTATTTTCAGTAAAACATATGACATTAAAGGCATTCTGTGGCAAGCTCAATCTGTCCTTTAGAACAATGAACACATTTCCATACTTCATTTTTTAATCCCCCCTAGATCATCTTACCAGCTTCCAAACTTTCTTCAGACATATTCATCATGATTTTGGTTGTTGCTTATAGATATCACTGAGATGTAGCTTCATTCAGAGTTCATTCACTGAGATTCATTAAATCAAAACACAAAAGTAGACTATTTGTCTCTCCATGCACTCTTAAATTCAGCATTGCAGCAGACTGAAATTCCCAGCCACACAGACGAAGGGTCAGACACAAGGATCTCTGAGGGTTCCAGGGGAAAGGTGAAAGAAGACACTGACAGCCTAAATAATGGCTTTTTTGATATTTTGTTAGCAGCTTTCAAACTCTATCATGTGGTGATGATTCTTTTCATTTCAGGTCATCAAGGAGACCTTAATTCCACATGTCCTGTGGGCATCCTTAATGTGATCTTATAGAATTCCTCATGGTAGAGCCAAAACATCAAACTGAACTGAAACATCCGCTCTTATACAACAGTAATCCCACCATTATCAATGAATTTTTAATAGCTTTTCCTCAAATACTACATCTTGACTGTATAGAGTTCACAAAATATCAGCACTGAAAACAGGGACCGAGACAACACAGCATACCATACCATCTCAAATGAAGGCCACGAGGTTTCCCTGCATGAACTTTCCCTTGCAGCCTAAGCTGGTTGTGCACCTTAACCCAGTGTGACCTTGAAGTGTGATCTTCTTGCAGGCAATCATGGCTCTGGCTTCACAGTGGGCCCTGACCATATTTTTGATATCTGCTGAACATCACTGTAAGCCTGTGCATTGAACAACCTTGTCATTTTGGTATATAGAGACATAAACTGGCATCCTAGAAAGACTATGGTCTTGGAACATAGAGGACAAAAGACAAAGAGTCAAGGCAGAGTGGTAAAATAAATTAAAAATTAATTTTAAAAACCCCAAAACAGCTGTCTCAAGATAAGCCTGATTGAAAAGACAGTCCAACACTTAACACTCTAAATGGCAGGAAGTCAGTTACATTACCTCCGAATAGTTTTTAGAAGTGTTATTGTGTGTTGGTTATTTTTTACATAAGCAAAGAAATTTAGATCACACAGAAACAATGTTTCTAACTTCTCTGTGGCTGCTCTACAACCAGACATCCTACAGCTGTTGCATTATACTGAAATAAGCTCTTGAAAAAATAAGTTTTAAAAGAATTTGAGACAGAGAGAAGAATACTATTGAGAGTGAGCAGCAACTGATGTTCTTTGGGAATGCTGCAGAATCAGAGAAGATTTATGCAGGCTTTTGAATCTATGCACTCAAAATTCCATAGATTCAAAAATCAACTGGACTCAAAAGCAATCACAAAAAGGTGCTGCTATATATTTGAATATAGCAGTACTGAAATTCTCCATTTACTTGTTAGCTTGGTACTAATAGAGAATTAAAAACTCATCTCTGAAAATGTGCAGGAGAAATACTGTGCTCCTAAGAAAAGTGAAACTTTTGAAGGACATCATTGTCATCACATGCACCTCTCAAAGAACAGAATTTCTTTCATTTCTCTAAATTTGACTGACAGTCACTTAACAAGTCTGCCATGTAATTATGGCATACTGCCTGACTCCATTAGAAGAGATCAAATAGTGGTTGGAATCAAAGATATAAAGCTACCGGAATGACAGCTACAAGATAGAAACCTAAATCAGGAGAAGCAATAAGGACATGTCACAAAGATGTTAGAAGAAAACTGAGATGCTGTTACACTGGACAAACAGATTATCACAAGGGGAAATTAAAAAATGGAAAGACAATGATAAGTTAGAAAAATCATAGAACCAGAAGAAACTGTGATGGACAGGAAGTGCATTAGCTGTAAAAACATGCACAGATCCAAGCATCCAATACATATATTTAGATACCATGAGCATAACCATTTTACAATAATTTTCAATTTAACCACAATAAATATCAGCATATTGGTGCTCTGTATTAAAAGAAAAAGTTGCAAAAAACCAAACAAACAACCAAAAAACTAAACCAAAAAACCATCCAAACAAAACACCCCATCCAAACAAAAAAGAAAAAAAAACACAAAACCTGAAAAGGGACTTCTAGAGAGAGTGTCAATCTTCAAAAGCTGAACGCAGGCTTTGCAGAGGGCTGACATCTTGCCCTACACACTGAGGGAACGCTTCTGAATTATAGACTGGCTATTGATATCAAATTGAATGTTAAACAGGAAAATACAGCTGTGACCTTTTCAGTAAAAAAACTAAGTCGTTAAAGTCCCCACCAAAATAACTTGGAGAAGAAAAAATAGTTCTTCTTGAAGAATAAAATAATCTTGAACTGAAAAGCAAAAGTGAAAATTAAACTGGTTACATTTATTTTAATTGCTAAACCGATACATATGCTAAGGATTTACAAGCACGTTCCATTCAAAAGACAAAGATCATGAAGCTGTGATACATAATTGGAAAATTAGGCCATATTTACAGATACTTTATAAAACAGTTTAATGTATTATTATTTATACTTTGGGTTTACATCAGATACTGCATTCAGTTCTGGGCCCCTAACATCCAAAAGGTCATTGAGGTGCTGGAACATGTCTTGGGAAAGGCAATAAGGCTTGTGAAGGGTGTAGAAAACATATCTTACAAAGAACAGCTGAGGGAGCTGGAATTGTTTAGCCTGGAGAAAAAGAGGCTCAGGGGGGACCTTATTGCTCTCTACAAACACCCGAAAGGAGGGTGCACTGAGGAGAGGGCCAGTCTCTTCTACCATACCTGCAGTGAGAACCAGAGGAAATGGCCATAAGCTGAGCTAGGGGAGATTCAGACTAGATATGAGTAAAAAAATTTCAGTTTTGAGGGTGGTCGGGCATTGGAACAGGTTGCCCAGAGAGGTGGTGGAGTCACCATCCCTTGAAGTGTTTAAGAGGTGTCTGGATCTGGTGAGGGCAATGTGGTTTAGTGGTTTAGGAGTTAATAGTGTTAGTACTGGGTGGGTGAAGGTGGGCTGGATGATCTTAAAGGCCTCTTCCAACCTCAATGATTCTATGACTCTACGGATTCTGTATGATTTTGTGGATAATCAAACATGAAAATCTTAGAGCATACAGTCAAGAGGAACACTGTAACCTGTCATAAATGTACGTTAAATCTGTATGTGCAGGACATGAAACTCCAGAATATTTTTCTCTGGTGGTGGTTTGCAGCTTAATGAACAAAAGAAACAAAGTCTAATGCAGACTGCTTAAGCTTCTTTTTCAGAGGAGTCTGTATTTCAACACTTAACATCACAGGTATCTGTGATTGAAGAGTTTGATGAAAAAGAATTGAGGCAGTTAAGAGATAATTCAAAAGGCTACAGAGGCTGGAAGGATTTAGTCCAGCTGAACCTAAGGGCATTGCCTTTACAGCACAGTACATCACTATTGGAATTGTTTTTAGAGGGAGAGAGCTAATTCCCAGTTTAGCAGAACTGCAGCAGAGAATAGAACAAATTGTAACATGCAGCAAGAAAAACTGATAAAGGCATAAAAAAATGCATGGTATAACAGGGATTCAAAAGTATGAACTCCATTATAAAGTGGAGCTCCAGTTCATTTCTACATAGATAAATCATGAAATTTAAAGGACTACAGCTATCAGAAAGGTTACTCTCATTTCTGTGAAGTACAGAATCCTGACGGTGAGTTGTTGAGGAAAACAAGAAGCAGGCAAAAATCAATTCTTAGCGATGAGCAGATAGACAGGTAGAATGCGCAGACAGTCCCTACCCCCAATTCTACAGCGACCCCCAAAGAAACAGTAGGAAAGACTGAAAAGAAGCTGAAACAGGGGTGTTTCACAGGAGTACAGATGGAATTCAGGAAAGATTCATTGAGCATTTCTAAAACATTTAGTGGAGCTGTGATAGTGTTTTACAAAAGGAATATGTACTGACATTTTTAGTAACTAAACCACATAATCAGGAAGTCAGACACATAAGTAACAAATATCTAGTCAGTCTGTGTTGAGTTTCAAGGAATGAAGATTGCATAATTTGCAACCAAAGAGACGGGCAGCTGTCTCTGTTCCATTGCAGTGTTGTTGGATCTTTGAGATACTTGTGTCACATTGTTCTTATCTACATTACTGCATTTATTGTGTAGTATTATCAGCTACCTGGGAGAATTCACTTCTTTAGGTAGATAAGGTCTTGACTTTTTGAGTCTGATTATTTTCTTCTTTCTACCCCTTAAGAATTACTGCTTCAGCTGTGCTTTGGCTGCTGGTGACTACCAGGACATCACATAACTGCTCCAGACTCCAGGCAGGCAGTCATGCCACTGGATCAGATTTTCCTGCCCTGCCTGTTAAACAGCCAGGTTGCTTTGTTTGGCTGTCTCAGCTTACTTTATTCTCTCTGCTGGGTCTTACTGATCCCTGCCAAATTTCACTCAAATCTTGATTTCAGCTGTAAAAAATGGCAAGTTTTCCAAAGAAATATAATAATTTGTATTAATTTTGACCATGAATCAGGCAAATTATGCAAACTACAAGGAGCTTTAAAGCCTCCAGAAAGGTGATCATGTGTTCTACATCATCATAATATTTGACCTAACCCTCAACACACCTGAAATATCTCTAGGAAATGTAAATTTATCCATAATTCATTTTGCAACGTGGACAAATTGAAACAGCATGAGAATATCTTGATTGTGACAACGAGTATGCAAGAGATTCCAACATTCTTCTTCCAAAACATTCATCTAGAGTACTTTATTGCACTTTTTATAGGTTCAGAAATTTATAATCTTAAATGCCTTAGTAAAAACTAGCAGATCAATTAATAAATGTTAATATTCACCTGGAAATGGCATATACCAACCTTGCAGAACAAGTCTACTTTTGTACAACCTGTAATATTTTTCAATGTGACAGTCACTCAGTATGGAAAGGACAGCTGAACTGAGAACAGCAGTGAAAAAATCATATGCACCTTCATCTGTGTTCATTATATTCATGTTAGAAGTCAAGAAATGGTTAGAAATTACTGTAGAGCTCTTCTTCTAAAACATGGGTATAAAGGGGGATACTTCAGAATATGGTGATGCTGCTAACTACTAAAATTTATATTTTAATTGTTATCACCATATTGCTGCATTAGCTGTGGTAAGGAAGTTCAAAACCACAGAGTGCAGATCCCACAGACATTGGGGGCATAGTTGAAGACCATTTTAATGCAAGCAAATTATTCTGTTTCTTTTCTTCCTTTCCCCAGCCTGTCACAGTACCTCTGGATGCCAGCCCAACCCTCCTGCATATCAGCCACACCTCCCAGGTCAGCATGGTCAGCAGACCTGCTGAGAGCACACTCTGCCCCACCACCCCAACCATTAGTGAAGGTTTTGTCTGGGACTGGAACCACCATAGAGCCCTGGGGTACACTGCAAATTACTGGCCTGCAATGAGGCTTTGTGCCACTGGTTGCCATGCCCTAGCCCAGGCTATTCAGCCAGTTTTCAATTCACCTCTCCCTGCTCTTCCAGCCTGTGCCTCAACAAATTTTGTACAACAGTGAAATAATTGCTGAAATCTAGGAAACCACATCTACTGCTCCCCCATCGTCTATCAAGACAACCATTTTATTGCACAATATTTTCACGTTGGTCAAACACGATTTCCCCTTGGTGGATCCATGCTGACTGCTTCTTTTTTTCTTGTCCTTAAGGCACCTAGAAACCGTTTCCAGAACTGGGTTTTCAATCACCTTCCCAGGGACTGAGGTGAGGCTGATCAGCCAAATGTTTCAGAATAGTACTTCATCCCAGGAGCACAGACCTGTTCTTTCAGTGATTATTTTTTGTTATAATCAATATGATCCCATAATTCAAACTTTTCTGCTCACATTAATTCATACCTAAGCTTATTTATTTCTTGTTTTAAAACACTTTTTGTCTCTCTCTGATTGTTAACCCATGACTCATAGATGCACAAAGCCTTTTTATATTATGGAGCTAGTTAAGAAATTTCAGCATGAATAACCTTGTTTGCACAAAAAAAAACCCACCAAACAAAAACCCCAGATGATTCATGGTCCAGTAGATTTATTCACACACATAGAAGCTCTTGTCTAAATATTTGCGTGAACAAAAGGACTTTCCCTGAATTTTTATCGCAAAATTGAGTAAATAAAGATGGGTTCCTTGCTGAGTCATAGAGAAACTAGACCTTGTAAAAAATACTAATGATCAAAATTCTTATTACACCTTAGTCAAGGCAGAAATCATCACAATTTAACCATTTTCTATATTCTCTGGACTTGATTTCTATATATCCATTACATCAATGCCAGTAGAAAATGTTCTTTTACCTGAAAGAGGTTTCTAATTCTAATCCTCAGCATTTCTAAAGCCAGAGAGATTTGTCTGTCAAAATTACCTGTTAGGTATTAAACCATCTTATTTAGATCTAAGCTCTAGATTAGTAAATTCGTAAACTTTTATTAATTTTAGAAAATTCCATTTAAGAAAATTCCATTGATGTGTCTGCTTATTTTGCCATGCCGTTCCTGGACCACAGAATTCCTGTGTATATATTTTGATATGTTATTTTGCACAACACAAGAAATACATAAGTCTAAAGAAAAAAAAAAAAAAAAGAACTCAAAACATCATGCCTGCCAGAGTAAACTAGGAAAGAACTTTTATGATTTAAAATTATTTTCTCTCTCTGTAAAATAAAACTTTCAAAAGAGAGATGAGGGAAGACAGGAAGAAGAATCAGAAGAGAGGGTTAATAAGAGTGTAGCTGCTCCACCTGATTTGGGGCAGGTGGAAGTTCAGGGCTTTATCAAGTATTGAATTACCAAATGGGAAAAAATCTCCAGCAAAGATGAATGAGCAAATTTTACTCTGTTGTGATCTGTTGTAATAGAAGTATTTACTTGAAAGAGATGTAAGAGATTTAACCTGCTATTGTGAGCAAAGCATGACAACTCCAAGTGTGATTCTCTCACCTACCAAGTAAACACCATGGGCATCACTGCATTAACTGGCAGTTAATGAGTCTTTACTCCTCTCCTCATTTCAGGTCCACCCAAGCCTGCTACATACATAACATGGAACTTAGTGACACATAGAATTTTCACTAAAACAATAAAATGTTTTCCTAGAAAATTCTCAGGTTTTTGTCCTGTATAGGAACCTTGTCGCTGTGTCCCCCTCTTTTTTTAACAGACATTATCACCCAGGAGGGGGAGGAGATTTCTGCCACACTTCTCCAGAAAAGCGTTCATATTTATTATTACTCTTATATTCTTATATTCTTAAATTATAGCATTACTTACACATCTGTAGTTACCTCCCAGTTATGACTGATCCTTAAGACTACATTTCCTGTGACCCTAAATCAGTCTCTTTCTTTGTAAATCATTCTATGACTTTTAATATTAACAAAAAATGCAGACTTTGTCCTACTTTTGAGGAGCTTCCCCTGTCCCCAGTGCAACGTAGCTTACATCATTTTTTCTGGGTATCACCTACATTATCCCATTATCTTCTGATGGAGGCTGGTGTACGGCACAGGTCCTTGCATTTTGCAAATGCCTTAATCCTGCAACAAAACAGTGGGCACTGCTGAAAAATTCACAGTATCCTTGGTGCAATATGCAGTCTTTGGAACCAGCTGGGCCCTGGGGAGCCACTCGCTCCATGCAAGGTTCCAGAACCTGACAGCCATTCTCAAAAAGCTGTCAGTCACCTTTGAATGCTCACACTACAGAGTTTGTGGGCGAAAGTACTTAATTTTGCTTTGCTTTAGGTGAATACCTGTCTCCAAGTTCACAGTGTTCTGGCCCTAATCAGTGTTGAGGAAGACCATTTTAGTAGCAGAGTTCACAGAGATGTAGCGTGGGAACAGCTTCTACCTTCTGGTTTAATGTGGTTAACATTGGTTAATAGTAACAAAATTGATTTGCTTTATAAGAGAAATTAATAGGCCATGAAAGTGAAGAAAGGAAAACTGTAGGCTTTAGTTAGCTGTCAAATAAAATGGACTGAAAGTTCCTTCTGGAGGGAGAAAAACACTTTAATGGAGTCGTCTATGCTTATGGGTGGCAGATGATTCAGAAAAATAAATAAATTAAATAGTAGTAATTAAGGACAGGCAGACTCTTTTACGGTTTCTAGCCCATTTTCCTTGCAGAATTGTAAGTGGAACACTAAGTGCTACAAGCTATTGCAACATCCCTGTGAAACAAAGTATTACATTGCATATTTCTTGAACTGCAGACAACACTATTCTAATGGTATATCAGCTGTGGTCTGAACTACTGCACCATGCAATACTACCATAACTCCAAACAATACCTCTGAAGTCAATAAGGTTAAAGCAGACTGTGATCAGTTCCACAACACAACAGGGAGTTGAAGCTTTTCAGAAGAAATGGCAAAAAATATTTTGATTTTGTCTGCATGATGAAGTGAAAAAAACCCAAATCAAAATTAAATCTTTTTTCCAGTTTTGTGACGAAGAGATGGCAGCTGTATTACCTTGCTAGAAGGGATTGGAAACCACTGTATTTAATGCTTGCCTACAGCTGTGAAGCACTGCAATCAATGATCCAATGGCTAATTTCTTCCTCTGTCTGCTCCTATACAGAAAAATAAAATAACATTTTTTCACAGGGTCATATTGCCAGTGAGAGGGATAAGGGATGTCCCTGGTCAATAAATAAAGCACATATTTTGGTGCTGAAACAAAGTAAAATGTTTGGTTCCGAATACTCAGTTGAACATCATATAGGAAAGCACTTTGAATAGGACCATTTTGGCAGATAGATGGATCTAGAAAGTTTATCTGCCTATTGCTGAACAGTCTGTGCTCACCAGTAATCAAGAGCTTAGATCAAACTCTGTGAAAGGCCACGATACATCATTCTAATTAGCATTTAATTCTAGGTGGTTGTGTTCATTTTATTATATTTCTTAACTGCTATTGCATTGCTATACAGACAGATTTTATATGCTTTCTTGCTACTTTCCCTCATTACACACTCCTCAGATGAATGTAAATGTGGTAAAGGCCGCAGTTTTTCATACTAATGAACAACACAAAGTATTGAGAAACATCTGAGTTGTTGCCAAATTAATTTCGAATTCAGTGTTGATTAATTACATTTTATCACACTATGAAAATTCTTTTAACATTACAGAGAATTCCCACTGCATGGGGCCTGAGGGGAGGCTCCATAAGGTGACTTCTATCACATTTTAGCAAACATGGGGCAACCTAGCAGTATCATGACTCCTACAGTTTAGTTGTGTTATAGCCCTTCTACACGTACAGGGGTTTTTTCACTGTGCCCAGCTTCTCAAATGTCTCAAGAAAGAACCTGAAGTGATAACAATCCTGACCCATGCTCTCAACCGCTGTGAGGAAAAGCCAGCAATTCCACCCACTAACTTTGAATAATGGAGAGCCCACACTGAGAAAATCTACTCTCCCAGTGCAGAAGCTTCCTTTCAAAGAAGGAGAGTTCTAGACCTGTCATTAGGTCAGAAAACTTCATGATCTGTATCCAAATATTATTCATTCATTCCACTTTACCTTTTCTAGGTTGATATACTTAGCTTGAAATGCAAATATTGAAATGTAAATATTCCTTTTATAGCACAACTGAAGTTCTGTCATGATGGCACTAAAGCTAAGGAAAGTTCTGTTTTGATGAGTGGTTTCTTGTTTCCAAGCACTAGTTCCTGAACTTACTGCAGCTCTGACTCTTTGAATAGTAACTAATGGTATCACTTAACTGGCACAGTTACCTTGTGTATTTTTACAACACTCACTAAAAGCGCTTAAAGTATTTCCTTCCTTTTCCCCTTTTCATCTTCATGAACCTTGTATGGTTACATTATATGCACCTAATATATGCAGAAAACATGAAAATTCTGAAGATTATCCATAGCAACAAATATATATCAAAGAAACGTATGTCCGTGATATTTGCTGCTGTAAAATAAGGTAAAATTCCCATTTGCCAAAACATTATGCAGCAAAAACATGACTCCACGTCCACTCAGACCTTTTATAAAGTCTGAAAATCGGTGATTAGAACAGATGTTAATACAAAAATTCCACTTTAGAGTGGTATTTGATCTAACCTTTCACCCCACTGAGTTTCAATAGGCATAATTATGTGTCTAACTGAGGTGTATCAGAACTGTGACCTGTTAAAATTCATACTATATATGTCTTTGCAATGAAGAAGAGAAAGCACCAGTATGTTGTATCATTTAAACAACATATTCCCTTCATGTATAAAAGTGATGGTAAAGTAAACTTATAAAATACAAAGGCAGTTTCTCATAAATTTTCAGTATTTGTCATGAACACCAGATTTATGGACTTCAGTACTATTTGTCTTTCCTGTTCTCTGAAATTTTTCTTTTAATTATGAAGTAACTGGTTCAAAATCTTGTTGTTATGGAAATATTGGGGCGGGGGGAGGAAGAAATCACAAACAAATTCAAAGGTCATAAAATCCCCACAACCAGTCCTTTCTTAATTTACAAGTGTCACCATCAGGTCACAGTTCTACCCAGGGCTCAGGTAAACAAAGGAATATTTCATTCCTTTGTAGGAGCACAAATACCTAACATGAGAAACTCTAATGGCAAGAGCTATACTGCACCAGACATAGACTTGCCACCATCATCTCATTTTACTGCAAAGTCAATTCAGTGTCCACTCTATAGAAGTGTTGTCCAAGTCATTTACTTTTAGGCAATATTCATGGTAGTTTTCTGGATTATTTCAGTTACTCAGGGTCCAGCAGTGCTTCTATTAACATCAATGTCTGAATTCGCATGTACTTCAAAGACAGCTGGAGCCATGATGTGTTAACTAGAATTAAGGAGCCTAAATGTACCTGGAAGGAAAAAAAATTTACTCTGGGACTCCAGGCTCCATTCATTCTTTCTGGTAGCACTCAGGACTGCATACCATGCAAAATGATTCCACATTTGTGGAATTTTTCTCCTCACTTGCATGGCATGAGTAGATCTACTTTTTTTTTTTTTTTCACTTTTATGCAATGTTAACCTTTAAAATTATTTATTAGAATCTAATAAAGTTTGTTTATATGCTGTTACTATATGTTACTAAAAAAGAATATGTTTACAAAAAAAATAGACTAGCTCTCTATTCCTTAGACATAACCATTTTTCTGGTTTGGTGAAGGTTTTTGAAGATTTCCTCATTTGGGAGCAATCCAGCTATTCGTGGTTGTATTCAGTTATTTATTATGGAGTTGCTAAACATACAGTACAGAACAATGACAGCAGGAACTGCTACAATGAAAAGTGACATCCCATTTCTCATTAAAAAGACAGTGGCTGCTAATCAGTGTGTATAAATACTTCTTGATGCCTGTGGGAAAATGACACTTTAAAGACTATTTCTCCACTTGTAAATGAAGACTTTGCATCTCAAATTACAGTAAAGGAAAACACCCTAGACACCAAAATGTACGTCTGTATAGCCTAAGAAGAAACAAAGTGAGAAAAAAAACCAACAAAAACCCTAGATATATTATTTGGGTTTTGCTAACCCCTTTTCAATTCGTCTCTGCCCAAGTCACATCTCCCTTAGTATGGAACAGGTTAATACACATCTCTGGCTTTGATCAAGTTATTAAAAGTCTGACATTCTGCTGGTATTTGAGATTATGTGTACCCATTCCTGCCCTCACACCTTTCCTTCTCCAGGCCTAATCTATTGTTGAATAAACAATACAGTTCCCTGCTGTTAAAGCACAAAGCATTATTCTGACATTGTAATAAAGCAGGGTGAAGAAAACCACTGCAGAGTTACAAAGAATATCTAGATACCAGCTAGTTCAGACTGGAAATTCATTTGCTCTGGTGATGGGTTGCTGTGTAACAGAGGCAACAGCTTATGCAGAAGAGCACACAGTGGGGGCAGGAACTCTGGGAAGAGCAGCATGTGCTGCTCAGAGGCAGAGGAGACACACTGTGGGGCTCAGTTCCCACCCCACTGGAGCTATTCCCCAGCACATCTGGGGCCTCACCTCTAGTAAGATGTATCTCTGCAGGTCTGGGGCTGCAGGGATGCCTGGGCTCTCTTGCTGAGCCTGGGGTAGCCAGAGGAGTGCACTGACAGAGGGTCTGTCTCTCCAAGCAAACAAGCAGGGACAAGAGATCAGCACACTGAGTTTGTCTCCTTGAGCTTGACAGGGACTCACTGATTCTGTGGGTCAACATCCAGCTTTGTTGTGACCATGGGACTATTCAAGGATTGAGAACTGCTGGAAAGAGACAGGACACACCTTTCAAAGAGGAAAAAAAATCAACTTTGTCATCAGGCTGTGCAAGCAATTGGGTAGAGCTTTTAAGTAGGAACAATGGGATAAAGTCCATAGCCAGTAATTAAATGAGGAAATGCTGGACTAGGTTGTCAAGCAAGGGTTCCAGGGTGATGTGGACTGGAACATCCTTACTATGAAAAAAATAAAAGTTGAAAGGGGTCCATTTTAAGCATAGGCACAGAAATAAAGGAGTACCTGCAAGCAAAGATAGTATCCTGGGGAACACACTCATACTTTTTCTGGGAAATGAGCATGGTTGGGTGCCACTCTGAAGTGCCTGTGTAGTAACACATGAAACACAGGGAACAAATGAGGAAATAGAGGTCAATGTGCAGCTGCAGGCCTGTGAAAGCATCCTAGAGGTGTGGTAAGAATTCACACGACTGAAGTGCTACAGTGGATGGAGACATTTCCCACTTTAGGGACGTTTAAGTGCAGGCCAGGATGGCACAAAGTGAGAGTCATTTCATGGGAGTGAATACATGAAGGAATACACGAAGGTCTTCCTTCTGATGAATGATGAGCTAGCTGAGATCTTATGGGTCAGGATTAGAGGTCAGATCAAAGTACAGATGTGTGTGTCTAGTACAGGACACCTGATCAGGAAAATGCAGATAAAACCTTCGCATAATTTCATTTTCAAGCCATGATACTCATAGGAAACTTGAATAACCCTAATATCTCCTGGAGAAACAATACAGGAGGGCAGCAGCAGTCCAAGACATGTAAGTAGTGTACCCAAAGGGGCAATACTAGGGCAAATCCTGTTTAACATATTCATTAAGTAATTGGATAATGAGACAGAGTATATGCTCAGCAAATTTGAACATGATAAAAAAAAAAAAAAACTGAGAGAAGCAATTGATAAACCACAAAGTGGTGCTGATGTTCAAAGGGATCTCAATAGGCTGAAAAATTGGGCTGACAGGAATCACATGAAGTACAGCAAACAGAAAAATAAATACCTGCACCTGCAAAGGAATAAGCCACATACCAGTACGTGCTTCAGACTAGTTGGAAAACTCCTTTGCCAAAAAGGATCTTGGGGTTCTGTTAGACAAGTTGAAAATCAGCTAAGGTCCATGTGCCCTTGTGTCACAGAAGGCCAAGAATCTCCTGGACTGTATTTGGGAGAACACTGCCAGAAGTGGGGGGCTGCTCAGCCTAAGGAGATGCATCTGGAGTACTGTGCCTGGGTCTGGTCTCCAACAGACGACAAGGGTATATTGGACTGGGTCCAGCAAAGGGCAACAAAAATTATTAAGGGACTGGAGCATCTGTCATACAAAGAGAGATTGAAAGCGCTGGGACTACTTTGACTGAAGAAGAAATGGCCCAAAGGAGATGTTTTTGATATTTGTAAATACCTGATGGGGGAAGTAAAGAAAATGGTACCAAACTTTTCCTCATGGGACCCAATGACTAGACAAGAAGGCACAAACCAAAACAGAGAAAAAAAATTCTGTTTAAGTACAAGAAAAAGCCCTTTTTTCCCCCCAACAGGTTTCCCAGAGAGCATGTGGAGTCTTCCTCCTTGGCAGTATTCAAACCCTGATCAGATACAACGCTGAGCAAACAGCCCTAGGTGTCAATGCCTTGAGATGGAGTTTCAACCAGATGATCCAAAGGTGCCAACCTCACCTCTTCTGTGTTTCTGTGATAGAGTAACAATGGTGATTATACACTGGCTGCCAGAGTGCACGTACAACTGTGTGCAGAGTGCAAGCAAATTTGGTGCCTGAGAAAAAAAACATCTATACATCTGTAAATCTATAGGTATCAATATATTATATCTGAAAATAAGTATAATGAGAAACTGATGTAGACTATAGGGGAAATTTGTTTAAATGGTTCTTGGAGCGGGGGAAAAGGGTAAAGGCAAAATGCAGGGAAAGAAAGAGAAATTGTTACAAGTTGTCACTAAACCAGACACAATCAGCAGTTTATCAGCTCTGTCATGACAGCAGTAAAAATAAAGTATATAATAGGGTATATTTTATCACAAGTATTTTCCCTTATATAAGCATTACCATGTAGAAGAGATACTGACTGCCAAAGAGATGCTGATTTCTCCCTTTGTCCTTCAGCATGCCTATATTTTATGAATTTTCAGCTCTGTCACCAGTCCCAAGGTTTCCCTTATGCTGCTTTTCACTATGCACAGTTGAAGGAAGATGCCAAAATCTCTGAGAGTTTTTTTGTGAGGTAAATAAATAAATAAATAAATATATACACAACAAGCATAATCCTAAATCTTACTGGCCAGCAGCTAGGTAAATTTATATAAGATACAGACATATACTTTCACATAAAATAATTTAAAATATATAGTTATAGATAATTTATATAACATGTAACAAATTTCTGAATGTTTTCATCATCAGTACAATTACCTGATTCTTTACTCAATACCACAACTTTCCTTGCTATAGAAGTACTTAATGACAGACTTCCACAGGATAATTACAATATGTTCAAAAGAATGCTTTTGAGCATGGTTCACTACAACAAAAGATACATCAAAAAACCCTTTTCCTTCTGTTTATCCTTTTTAATCTCTATCATGTAGTCGTTAGGCCAACTTCTCCCTTTCCCTTTTTCCACATTTTTATCTTTGTAGTCTGTCTGCCATGTTGTTATGGCTTTTCATCACACAGCATTGTATCCTCTTGCTTAATCTCTTTAGAAACAGGACAATCAGAACTGAATGTAGCTTTCAAAACAACTTGATATCATCAAAGTTGTACCCCTTTCTTCTGAACACTAGCAAGGTATGATTGTGAGATCAACTCCTACAGTTGGTGTCAATACTTAATGAGCTGCTCGCAGGCTTTTTATGCACAAATCTAGTCAGCATTAAAGCTGGAATTTCTATGACCTGGGATCTTCAGGTGTAAACCCTGTTTTAGAGTTGCATCACATGCCTTCAGCTTGCAGTGCACAGGCACTGCTAATTCACCTTGAAAACTGAAACCCTCAACAGTGGCACTTGCTCTTCCTTTGTCGTTTTTGTCTCTTATCTATGTGCATGCAATTGACACCCTAGAAACTGCAGAGTTCCCCTTAAATTCTATACCCCATTTAAACTCTATACCCCATAAAGTCACTTGATAACTGTCCATGGCCTTCCTCCAAGTTCCTGGCTCTCCTTTTCATGGCTTGCACATCCTAGGAGCATGCTGCTTGAAGAGAGAAATGCTTGCTAGATGTCTTTAGAGGGTGCATATAAACACTCATAAGTTGGCTAAAATTCTGCACTTTGGCTTTATATATGTGCACTCTACCTCACCACTAATGACCAAAGCCAGAGCATAGATCAACACACAAAAAATTAAGGCTTTTACATTTCCAGAAATCTAGGAAATCATCACATCATGGTGTGTTCTCTCAGCAGTAAGTGTAGGTTTGATGGAAAGCCATGAACAGACAGTCAGTGTTGAAGGAACAGGAAGCCAATCAAGTAAGGTCCATATGGATTGCACTGTGAGCACAGCGGGATGCAGAGCAGAGACTAAGTGCCATATGGAGTGTAGATGGTGAGCCCATCTGGGTGTTTTCTTTACAAAGGAGACCCACAATTTTATTATACCAATTCTGAGCTTCAAATTACAGACATCTTGAAAATGTTTGAATTATTTTTATTTCTACTGTAATTCATTTGTATGTGTATGCAGTACACATCACTTGGAAGTATGTGGGCTTCTGTTATAAAGATCAAGCCTCTGCTGCTGAGATTCAACGATGTACACTCAGATTTAAAATTTCCTCAGCAGTTAGTAGCAAGAGACAGCAAAAAGCTCTACTACCATGGGAACAGAACAGAAAGAAAATTATGTAAGAGCACAGCTATGTCCCTAATTCTTTTTAAACTCTGTAGGGGAATTAATCCGCAATTTTTCTCAACTTGCTACCTTTCTTGCTTTTTCTAGTTTTAGTATTTAAGCTTGGTGTGTGGACTTTTCCATTCAGCTGTGTAGTAAGTAAAAAAGGGAAGAGGAAGTAAAGATAACTCAGTCATCAAATGCTCTGCAGTGTGCCATTTGAGTGTCCCACCTTGAGGAATAATAAAACTCCTTATACAGGAAAAGCCACAAACATTTTTTATCAGGGACTGTAGTGATGGGACAGGATGAGAGCTAACAGTTATAAACTGAAAGCAGGTAGATTTAGGTTATAGATTACGGAGAAATTCTTCACTATGCAGACTATGACACCCTGGAACATGCTACCAAGAGAAGCTGAGGCTGTGCCTTCCTTGGAAATGTGCAAGGCCAGGTTGGATAGGGCTTGGAGCAACCTGGTTTAGCAGAAAGTGTCCCTGCCCATGGCAGGAGGTTTGGAACTAAATGATCTTTTTATTCCAACCCAAATCAATCTGTGACTCTATGATAACATTTTTCTCAAGTAAAGAAGGAAAACCCTGTACCTCTAAAACCTGGAATGTACTTTTGTACATAGGTTCACAAAAAAATGTCCTCTATTTTAATTTCCACTGCAGCAGAATCACACACTTAACTACATATCTTAGCTGAACTTTTAAAATCAGCATATCAGGCACTCAAGCACTTACCTGATCATGCTCTGAGTCCTATTTAGTGCCTTTTTGGTAGCTGAAGCAGGATTTTTCTTCAAAAAGAAACAGGTGTGTTACCTCAGCCACTTCATTAATATAGGGGCTAAAAAACATACATTTTCTACTTCAGCAAAGAATGTATACAACCTATTTTAAAATATTCAGCTCTTTTACCTTTATCTTCTTTTCATAAGCCCTACCCACCATCAGAGGGAACAAAGGCCCTGAATCAACCTGACAATTATTATACTCATTTACTCCTCTGGCTAAATCACATAAAGCTGTTTCTGTATCTGCCTGGCCCACCTCCAAGGAATTAGTCAGTTGCTTAGAGACTTGAAGATGCCCCAACAAGAATCAAATGGTTTTTGTGGAGTTTTCCAACCAAAAATATTTGTATCTGTGATATATACAATATCCTGAATTGAAGCCATATATCTTCATTCTGAATACACTAGGACCTTCCTTCATTTTCCAACCTAAAATTGTTTTTATGCTTATGGATCAAACTATATGCAAAACAATTCACCAATTTAAAAAAAATCACCAAATGAAACTGTAATATCCAGCTACAAACCTTATTCTGATTTTTAGATGACCAGACCATTTTTCCAGCCCAAGGGCAACAAGAACTATCTGTCTTGCACTTGTCATTTCAATGTGCTTGATAAATTGGACTGGACAATAACAAGAAGCTGGAGTCTTTGGAATTCGGCTCCATGAAAACTTCTAATACAGTAGGAGAGTCAAATAGCTGACACTTTAGCAGACATATATCAGAAGAAGCAATAGATCTACTTTCCACACGACAGCAACTGCATCAGTGTTGCTTCATATATACGCAACTTCAAGAACAGTGGTATGACTAACCTTGAGGCATTGTGAGCTTTGTTTCACAAAAAAAATACTTATTTTCTCTTTCACAAAAGAAAAATTTTTGTAAACTGGAAATAAATTTCTACTGTAATAACAATATGGACACTGTTCTTTTATATAGGTTTTCTGTAGCAGATGAGAGACATGATAGCAATTCAGGACATCTATATGTGAATATGCATGTTATTTCTATTCTGTTATAAAAGAGACCAGAATACCACAGTCAATCATTTAAATGTGAGTGATTCCATTAAAAACAGCTGTCATTCTCAAAACCTGGAAAGTAAATGACTTTCTACAGTTGTGCATGTTGTTACTGGTTTTGAGAATTCTCGATATCCATATTTTCTAGCCTTTAAGCAGATTCCATTGGAAGTAGAATTCCAAGACTACTCTCTCATCTGTTTCTTGACCCTTAAGTGATCTACCTACAATAAGTTTTTCCTTTATCATTGTTGATCTGATGCAGGCCAGAGACTTGCAGTTCAGCCTAAATCCTTTGAAGTTACTGGAAATAGACTCTGCTGGGATTTGCATCAAAGACAAGGAATACTCACCATACAATAATTAAAAAGCCCTAATGACATAGAACACATTTACATGGTAATGTATTTGTGCTGCAAGTTAAAATCTGCATGTTTTATGTTTTCCTATAATTTTAATTTCAACTACATTATTCAGTAATTTCTCACAGGTTCTACCATTCCAGAAAGTATCTTTCAGTTTTACTAAAGTTTTTTTAGCTTTTGGAATTTCAGGTGAATCTTTTTTTCCTAAAATTTATTTTCATATAGAAAATGTTTACCTTTTTTTTTAAAAAAATATCAAAAGTCATTACCATGCCAGTAAAGTACCTGCAAGAAGGTAACAAATATTTTCTATGAAAGCATCATATTCTTCTCCATGCAGTTTTTCCCTCTGCTTCAATCTAATCTTTTACACTTGCTATTGATTGTTCTTTGTACTTCATATTCCCTAAGTCTAGCCATCTAGATTTTTGTTCCTTGCTTTTTTAAACTACAAAACAAAAGGAATGTTTACTTTTCAGCAAATATATCTAAACAAGAAATCATTTGAAGCATTTTCACATCTAATCTATGACGATGGAAAAGCAAGTCTCCAAAGAAACCAGAGTATTGCCTTCAGAGGCAAAGCCACAGAAGGAGAAAAAATTACCCAAACCAGATCACCTTGCTGAT
>WAAE01022286.1:0-20346 GCA_013400495.1 Nicator chloris
GCTTTTTATTCTCTTTATAAAAACTGAAATACCTCCTCAAAAAGGCATTCTTCAGCTTTGTTTCCCTTATTTCTACAGCACATGTCACATTACCTTCATTTTCAATAGCAATCCTCTCAGCAATTCCAAAAATAAAAGCAGAATGCAAGAGCAGAGACGAATGTGGGCCCAAAGGTGCAGAGCTGAGCATGGCAGGGCAACAGAAAGTCCTCTGAACAGCCAAGGTTCCCCTGCTTTGGCTGGTTATCGCTGCTGGTCTTATTCACTGGATCCATACTGTAGTTTTGGCAGGGAGGAGAAGAAAAAGGAGACTTCCAGCAAATGAGAAAACATTTCCATCACACAGTTCTGGTTTCTTTAGTTAACGGCATATTCTTACCAAGGCTTCCAATTTATCCAGTGCAATTGCTAGAGTATTTGCATTTTGTTCTAGTTGTTTCAATAATTGAAACAGTAATGAGACTCCATATTTTATATAAATCTCTAAATGTTCTCAAGTATTCTGTTTCCCATCTCATTTGTCAGGCAGAAAAATAGTCAAATTTTCTACTTTCCATTTAGTTGTTTGCTGCAATGCCTTTGGGAAGCAGCTATTTTCCTCATTTTGATTTTTAAAAAATTCCTCTTTAAGAGCCCTTATTTGGTTTTGAGAAACCTTGCCAAAACAAAACCAGATAAGGAGTGACTTGAAATACAATTTACTTCCACGTTGTAGATTTAATGGAACCCTACATCAAAGTAAGAGTAGGGTTTGTGGCCTGCAGGAAAAGCTGAGAGAAGGCAGTTTTCCCAGCCAACAAGAACTTTGTAATGAAGTTCAGTGTGAGGATCAGGTGCTGCCATAGGAACCTCCTTGAGGCCAGGAAGTTCAGTGAGAGGAAGTCAGTTCTGAGAAAAGGACTAAACGCCAGAGGTAACAACAAGGAAGAGGTGGAAATACGATGCCTTGTTATCCCTAGGGGAACCTATTTCTTCAATTTCCTTTTTTATTGCAAGTAGGATAAATACACCAGGAATTTCTCATTTTCTCTCTGTGCTGCAGGCTCTTCTGAAGTCATTCTGCTGCTGTCACAGCACCCTCTAAGCATCACAGATGGCACTTGGAGACACCTGTTGGTCTATTACTAATGGAACGTTCTCAACTAAGATTTCTATACAAATATAGCTGGTATTGGAAGTAAATTGCCAAATGAAAAAAGATACATAGCCTGGAAATGTTCTCCAAGCCACCAGTTAATAACACAAGCACTGCTTTCTTCATGCAAATGCCATATTTCTGGTACATTGCAGCTTACACCGCCCAGCTACGCCTCACTCCGATATGCACATGACCATGTACATCCTCACAGGAGGTGAAAAAACACTTCTTAGAAATTAAGGTCTGAAATAGATGAGAGAATCTTCTCTAATGCCATGCTGCCAATTCCTCTCTTGAGAGGAAGAAGTTGCATCACTTCAGATTTACATCCCAGACTGCCAAAGCGATGTGATCAAGTACACCAGACCAGGGAGAAAACGAACAAGGAGAAGAGGGTGATGACTGAAGGGGCAAAACACAGTGACAAAGAGCAAATGTGATCCTGAAATGATGGGCTCCAGACCAAGCCATGCCTGCCAACTCAGAACCAGAAAGACCCTTTCTGTAAGCAAGTGCTTTGACACTGACACCTCAAAGATCAAGCACCCCTGCTGGCTGCTGCTTTACAGACTGACACTGCTCCTTGCTCCCCGCTCCCTGATACAGATGAACTTTTGACAGACACGTGGAAGGATTTTAGTCCTTTCAGGTTAGAATTAGCTCAGACTATATCCAAATTATTTCTTCAGAAGTGCTGCTTATTTCCATAACCATCCTGGTTGCCAGTGATAAACTCACAATGGATAATGAATGGGAAATATCTCCTCACTATTGTTTCAACTTCTTCCTTGAAAAATTAAAGTGGAGTAGGGCAGCCTTGTAGGTGCTGTTTATCCAAGTTGGCAGGAGTAAGACTTAGATATCTAGAAACACTTTGGAAATATCTTACATTAGAAATAGTGACAGAATTTTTCTAGCAGCCAGGAAAAGCTGCATGTTTCTGAGACTGGGACCGTGGGTCTGGGTCAGAGGATGAGTTTAAAGTCACTGTTTATGTACAACCTTCAGGATATATTACTGTTCTAAACTAACCTCCTGGTCAAGCTTGAAGGAAAGGGGAAAGTTTTCCTAGGAATATGAGTCATGAAAAATACATTTCTTCAGTGCACAAACAGAAAGTAGATAGATATCAACCCTTGCAGAGCTACAGGGTGAGACTAGACATGACTTTTTGACTCATTCCAAAGGGATTGTAAAAATATTTTAATACCACAGTTCTGTTCAAAAAGTGTACATAGTTGTTGGATTTTGCCACAACAAAGGACAAAAGCTAGAGTATTTTCCAGGAATTTTTTATGGCTCCAAATTCTTGTGAGTTTTTAGAATGACTCCTTGGGGTAAAGAAACCAAACAGAAAAGGAGAATAAACAACCATTAACCAGAAAAAGAGAATACCCAACAATGTCCAGAGGAAGCTCTTCAAGGGAAATGGATTCCTCGTTCCTGAAGGATATGAGACCATAACTCTGAAATTGTTTTATGAAAGAGAACTAAAATAGCCTTCTCCTCAGGGACTGGGCATGATCTTCCAGCTCAACTATAATGCCAACCAAGGAGCTGTATCACTCCTCTTTGGAAGCAAGAGAAAACACATTGTAACTTAGAATTGCCTGGTCTATGGCTTCCCCCAGGCTTGGCAGATGATAATAAGTAGATTTCTTCAATCCTGAGCAGCTCAAATGGAAAAGAATGAGAAGGAAAAAAACCTTCAGCCCTCCCACTTGATGGAGAAGACTGGGCAGCATAATGCCTGTTCCCCTCCGCAACACTATCTTTTCCTTGGAGCAAGAAATGAGAAAGTAAAAGACAAGTTCAGCATCAAGCATCTGTTTTACCAGGGAATCCTCTTGCTCAGAAGCCATCTTCAAATCTCAGAAGCATTCTGAGATTCAGCTTCCGGACTGAATATGTAGGCAAAAAATCTTGGTCCCACTGCCATGGGATATTGACATCATCAAGTGCAGACCCTCTACCTCCCATTTGGCCAAGGGAAAACAGCAAAAGTAGTTTTTCTTCCTATGACAGTCTGGATCACAACCTGTAGCTGCTTAGAAAATCCCAGTTGTATAAAGATTCTATGTCTGACAGAAGGCTGCATTTTGGAAGAAAAATAACATATTTCAAGTCATGAAATATCTTGGCTATCAGCAAGAATTTGCTATTGGGGTTTGAAAGTTGCCAGAAAGCATGTGCCATGCATGAATGCTGATTGCTACCAACAAAAACTGCTCTTGACAGCCCTAGTACTTATTTACAGCCCTCCTGTATTTAAATCTGATAGGCAAAAGGCAAAAACCTCACTCTTCAACATTAGATAATATAGAAAATGCCAGCATCATTCAGCTATGAGCAATTCTCTGAAACACAAATTGTTTCAGTTGTTCCTCATTCCCAAGAGATGGCACACCTACCATATAATGAGTGTTGATGATTCCCCCCATTCATTCCAACATTCTTCTGTAAACAGCAACACTTTTCAGTTTGGGAAGATATATAGTAAAGGCTGGCCAAATGTTCCTCAATGTCATAATAGCCCCTGCATGCCATCCAGAAGATTTACAAGTCCAGTCACATAACACCCTCTTTTAAGCTTCAGTTCATTCTGACACAGAAACACCTGTTTGCATAATAGTTAGTCAGAAAATTATCTTTTAAGGGAAAAAAAAGATTTTGTTTTTCTGTTTAAAAGAAGAGTTTCTTTTTTAATTAAAAAGGAACCTCCTTTGGTCAGCTCTGACAGCAATTCTTCTTATGCAAGCCAGAAATACCTGTCAGCTGCAGAAGCAGCATCTCAAGCAACAAGACAAAAGCTCTTGGCATGAAATCCATTCTGTCCAGTGCCTGCTCCCCCAGTCTCTTACACCTCTTCTTAGGATCTCACATATTCACAGCCCCTCGGTTTCTCTGCAGAGGAAGATGTGCTCCAGTGCTGTGCTGCACCTGAGACCTCGTGTCTCTGAACATGTGTCATAGGTTACAATGTAAGATGTGCCCAAAGTATCTATTCTTTCACCATCTTCATGAGCTGTTGGAACCGGGTGGGCAGTCTTTGCCTTGCTCCCTCTATCTTCTGATTAATGGGCTCATCAACTGTCTCCGGTTATCTTATCTCTGGTTAATGGGCCATCAAGGAAACAATGCACGACTCATGAAATGATATCAATNTCACCAGATCAATAACTTGGTAGTTGAGATACGAGAGGAAAAAAACCAAAGTTTGCTCTCCTCAGTTCAGTCCTTTCAAAAAGTGTTGAATATTGCAGATTCTCAGGTCTCATTTGCTGTTCTTCTGTGTCTGATTAGAGGCAGATCATGTGCCCTCTGCCCAGCTGCCAGGGCAGATGGGCTGTCTCTATTTATCAGTGTCCAGAGGAGAGGTGATCCAACACATCCCACGTTTCTTTCAAAGAACTGAAGTAAGGAGCCAAAGCTCATCAGCCCAAATCAGCTTTCAGCTTGCATGCAGTAAGCCATCAGCCTGCAACTGGTTCCTCCTCTGAGGCTCTGTCCTGCAGGAAGAATTGGAATGCTGGAAAACTTGCCCTCCATGGAGCAGGACCAGGTTAAGGAACACACACACAAACTGAACATACACAAGCCTATGGCCTCTGATCCGACACAACTGTGAGTTGGCAGATGTTACTGAGGTCACACTCTATTTTTGAAATGTCATGGTGGTCAGGATAGCTTCCCAAAGACTAAAAGAAACTCACACTGTTTTCCCATTTCCTTTATTCATTTGTTTTTAAAGTGTTCTAAAGTAAAGCTAAAATAAAGCTATTCTTTCACAATAGAGAATATGGCTTTACCGCATGTTTTTATTTATACAGACATACTCACATACAAATATCATATACATACACCTCCAAGGGAGGACATCTTCACCTGATAGCCATTTTTAAGCATCCATTCTGCTCTCCCCTCACTTCTATGTAAAAAAGTCTTTCAAAAGAGCCAGAAAGGCTTTGAGCCCTCCTTGAGGGCTAAGAGCACTCCTTGAAGTGTTGGCACTGATCAGAAAAAAAGGTAAAGAACTTTCACTTTACAGAAAACAGATAAATAGAAAAGTATGATAGGAGGCCAACATGTGCTCAGGCAACTAAGATCTTCCTGCACACTCAACTAAAACCCATGTGCAATGCAGTGAACGCTTATTTTAGTTGGAAGGCCATCACCCGCCCCACTTCACACACAAAACCTTAAGGTTTGGCATTGCCTGCTTTTTGTAGAAACAGTCCTAATTTCTGGTTTTTCAATGTGGATCTCATCCACAGGGTGACAAAATGTGGCCAGTTCTAGTTTGCTCTTCCTGATAGATACTTCTGTGGAGCATTTTTAAGTGTCATAGGAGGGAGATTGTACGGTCTCCTTATGACAGTGTTGATGTTCTACAAGGCTCAGAAATATGTTACTGTCAGAAAGTTTGTCCTAATTATTACTGCTCTATCCAGGATGGCTACCCAAAATAAATTATCCCCTTGCTCTTTGCAACAGCCTTGAATAATAGATAAAATGCTGTTATGTTCCCCTCTCACTTCTTCCTCCTCTGAGCTAAACTCCTTTTCCAATATTTTTCATGCTTTTCTTGTAGGCAGTATTTTCTTTAGGCTCCCAACCCATTGTTTTTCTGCACTTCAGATTCATCCTCCAGTCCACAGCCTCAAAGTTGTTGCCATGACCTCCACAACCCATAGGCACATATCTGTGGCTCCTTAACCAAGCACACATTTGGAAGAAGTTCTGCTCGCTTTTTTATTCTGTTTATAAAAACTGGAATTCCTCTGCAGTCACTGGTGGCTTTGGAAATGGGTAGTTTTATAGATTTTCCATTCTTGCATCAGAAGTTTTTTTCCCCTGTGTTTAACAGAGATGATTAGGAACACAGTGGGTTAAAAATGTTAGTACCTCATGCCCTGATCACACTGCCATCCCTCCCAGCAGTTGCTCTGCTGACAGACAAACACTCCACAGAGCTCAGGGAACAGACAGAATAGATGCCTATGGCCCCACCAAATGAGCCCTTTTTCTCTGAACAGCAAGGGTTTGGGTTTTGGGCTTGGTTTGGTTTGTTTTATATCCCCGTCTAAATGGGCAATTAACTCACTGGCCCAGCTCAGTGGTCCACAGCATCAAAGCAGCAAATCATAAGGGATGCTTCTCTTTAGAAGCTTCATTTTTTCAGCACTTTGCCCACAAAATGTAATGGTAGACATAAAATAGTGGAGTGCAGTTATGAGCAAATTCCTTCTTCTTGTAGGAATTCTTTTCTACACCTTTTATATTCACTGTGTCTTTTGTCATCCTGCTACACAGTTTGGGGGATGCAGAAGCTACAGCCACAGATAATAACAATATATTGTGGAACTCCCCATCCATAGCTGAGTAACAACTGCTCTCACACAAAGTGCATCAGCCCTTCAAATTACTTTGCTCTACGCCAAATACGTAAAACATTCAGTTTTCTCCCTCAAGCCCTTTACTTAAGTATTCAAGGATTACTTTTTCCAGCGTCTCAAAAGGACAGGTACAATACTGTCACCTAACTGCATCATTTCTGCATTTGTCACTGTCCTCACCTGTTTCTCTTAGCTGTCCCTCATTCTACCTTCTTGCACACCAAATATATTTTGCTTTTTTTTTCCAATTGGCACTCTTTTGTGCTTTAAACCCAGGTTTGAAGATTACACATCTTTTTAGCTTTTCTCCTCATATTCCTTTGTAAACATTTTTAGTGGCTGTAGTATCTTGACATTATAGAACTTGCAACAGGTCACAGGAAAAAATTATAAAGAATTCTCGTTCCATGATCTTCTGCCAGGACAGCTGTAACAGAGCTCCCAGATCATCTTCCTGGCATCAGGCTTAGTCATTCATTGCCTGAAGAATCCTTTCTGTATGAAGTCTAATTCCCTGTGATTTAAAGGGACATTTCTTATGTCTCATATGATATTTCTGTAAGTCCTGAGGTCTTGCAGGATGCTTGGAAAGCTGCTTCAAGGTTTTTCTCATAAGTGAGCATTTCTGGAATTCTGAAAGGCTTTGGAAACTCCAGTGATCCTGCATATGGTGCCATAAACATGCAGGTGCAGAAACATTACAGGGTGCTAAAGGAACCTGGCATAAACCTACATGAAATCATGTAATACATTTGTACCAAAATTATTGTCACCTAGATTATGTCTCCTCCCAGGAATTTCTACATAATGCTCTCAGGCACATGGTGTGATTCTTGGGTCTGTCTTGTGCAGGGCGAGGAGTTGCACTTTGATGATCCTTGTGGGTCTCTTCCATCTCAGAATATTCTGTGATTCTGTGATATCTATTCCCTGAAGAACTACTTCCTCAATTTTGGGGGAAGAGGAGGATGGTGAGGCAAAGAAGGGAATAGCTTAACTTTGAGTTTTGTCTCCTCAATTGATGTCCTTAGCCACTTCAGCTAACTTTGTTAAGTGGTTTATGTTCACATTCTGCCTTGCAGGCTGGTTTCGGTCCCAGAATAAATAATTTGCAACTCCCTAATCTAAAGGGAAAATACTGTTTATAGAACATCCTTGAAGCATCCTGGACCTGTCTGAGGCCAGGCACACCTTACATGTGGCAGTGAAAGTCTTTGAAACCCTCTGATGGTGATCACACACTTTCAGTTGACTCCCTCTCATCTGGTTTGGAGCTCTGAGAAAACCTGCCCAAGTGTGCAAGTGTTCGGACACAGCTGCTCACAATTCCTGCTCTCACACAACAGATCTTGCCTCCCTGTGTAGGAAAAGGTTATTACACATTGCTCTAAAAAGTGGTGTTATCCTTCCACCATATGACAGACTATTAGTGAAAAACTGAAGATGAACTGCAGAAAAATGTCAAATCTAGTTTTCTATTACCACATGGGAACAAAACCCCACTTCCTGGTGTTTAAATTTCTCTTCATATGAACTTGTCTGAACTGAATTTATATTTACCATTCACAAAAAGCCAGTAGGAAACACAGCTGAGATGTGTTTAATGCCTAAGAAACATGTTTTGTTTCAGGGCAAAGAACAACCAGTTTATGAGGAGCTAAAAAAATGAGGAACAAATCCATCTTCTGTACCTTCACTAATCACATATCAACTTCTCAAACAAATATTCGAAGACCCAAAGAAATAATTTTCTAAGCTGTCACAGGCAAAGATACATTAAAAACATCTCTATGCAAAAGCACTGCAAGAACAATAAATTATATTGGCCCTTCTACTAACGTCAGCATTAAACTCATGCAGTGTGGTTCCAGAGAACCATTTAATCTTTTTATAGATCATGGGATTTTATGAGAGTAAATTCCAAATTTCCATTTTTTGCCTAATGTTTTGAGAGACTAAGAAGTAATGCCATCAAGCTTTTAGCTCAATGGATAGTAGCCTACTGTGAATCTAGAGTTTTCCTGTGATTCCCTGGATCCCAGAACTGGCATTCCAACCATGACAATGAGGCCACATGGAACAAACAATTCACGAATGGAGAAGATCTGTTCAAAGCTCCATAGATTCCATAACTACATCACAGATATAATGCCTCCCATGATGCATCAATGACCCGGGATGTGTCTACAGCAGGAGAACCTGTCAGAGCTGCGACCCTGCAGGTGACAGAGGACAAGGAGGGGGCTCCACGCCTCTGCAACCCTGACCTGCGCACACCCAAGTGCTCTGACAGCCAGAGCCCGGCACGAAGCTGGCCGTATTTGAACATCCCATCCCTCCAAAGCGCCGGTGAAAGGACGCGCTGCTCCGGCTGTGCAGCTGTCACCCATCCGCAGGTTTGCGAGGCGTTCACGGACGGGGTGAGGCAGGGGTGGAGCCTTACGGGGAGCCGGTCCCCGCGCCCTGCAGCCGCCGGCCGGCAGCCGAGCCCTGCGAGCGCCGCCGCCCGACGCGCAGTTGGCCCCGGGCGCGCTCCGCGGGCTGGGAGCCGGCAGCCCCGGCGCGGCACCGCAGCATCCCGGCGCCAACGCCCCGGAGCCGCCAGCCGCTCCGACCGCCAACCCGGGCCCCGGGACCCCAGATGTGACACACGATGTGACGCATGCAACACAGAACTGTCGCTGTTCTGTCGCGCCGGGAAATATCTCCACCCCGGACTCCACAGCACCAGGGAAATTTAAAAAAAAAAATCCAAACCAAAATCCAAACCAAGCTCTTTATCTCCACCATAAAATCTGGTGCGTTCTCACCAGTTCAAAGCCCATCCCTCAAAACCTACTCTGCATACAGAGAGGTGAAGGGGCAGCCTATCTGATTAACCGAAGCAGCTCTGAGCAAACCTGATTCAGACTTGGGCTGTCCCTGTTGCCACATTGGGCTCTGGGGCTCACGTCACATCACGGCCAGTGCAGAGGAACCAGGGCTGCTCCATGGTCTCTGCAGGGACTCAGGTCTCCACAAGCACCCCCGGGTTACTGGAGCAAACCTCTTCTATCCTTCCCAGGTGCCACAGGAGGCCATCGGGTCAAATACGAGAAAGCCATAAAAGTAGCACACACACATCCACATGCACAACTGGTAAGAAACACAATCTATTTGTCACACTTTCAGCACAAGTTGAACCTAAAATGTCTCTGAAAATAGAAACTGCCCCCAAAAGAGTAGCACATGGTGCTGAGGCAGAGGGTGGAGGGTGGCATGTCAGCAACACCAGCAACCACACAGCACTTCTGAGGGTTCTCTAAGCCATGACACACAGGCACTGAGTTGAAATTCTTGCTTCTAAATAGTCAAATTTTCTCATTTTCCAAAAAGTTAAAAAGAAAAAACTCCAATAAAACCATTGTTACATTGATTTTTGTACCAAAAAAAAGAACTATTTTCCTAAAAGTTTACATTTTATTCCCATCAAAATGCAATAATGAAACAGAAAGGAATGCAAACCAAAGCCTTCTTGCCATTTTTTATTTTCCTTCCACTGTGACATGCCTTTATTTTGATCTATTCCTGTTCTGCAAATCAAGAAGTCACATAGACTGTTGATGTTACAAGAAAAAATATGGCATAGTATACAATTCCCAATATAAGCACATCTCCCAGAAAACTTAAATCTTGTTTGCAAAGCTAATGCCCACCTGGAAACTGTTCTGACTTTAACAACAAGCCTCCAAAATATCACCAGTCTCTGAATTTATAGAATAGGAGGCAAAGTAACAATATGTACTGAAACATTCTCTTTCATCCCAAAAAGTAACACTTTTAAAGAAAGTGGGTTTCTTAGGAAGCAGTATAACCTTATTGTCATTTTTGACCTGAAAAATCAGTAGTCAGGGAATGTGAATTGATTTGCATTGATGATTAACAGTGATGCAATACTTTGATGGAATGCAAAGGGAGAATACCAGGAATCCTGAAAGTCGCTACCTGCCCTGGTTCTTAAACTGCTCCTTTGCATTTTGAAGCTCTGCCCAAAAACTTCCTGCCTCAGATTTCTGTCTGGGCCACGATCCAAATACTTCTCCTTCTGTAATATTTAGGTTTGTTTTGCCAGTTTCATTTTGCTTTTGCAGAAGACAGTTGTCATGAGAAGCAATTTTAGAGATGTCTGTGATTATCCCTCAAAGCCTTCTGACCTCCAACCTCATATTCTTTAAAGCAGTGTAAAGGATAATACAGATTTAATCTCAAAAAAAACCCCTTTGGAAAAGCTCTCTATTATAGGACACAGGTCTCATGCATAAAATTAAAAGCTCTATCAGCATATTCCTTGGGTTTTGCCAGAAACAGCCACTAGGGCATATCTGCCCCTACTGGTGTTTCCTGATATTTCTACAGGAATCTGAGGGAGAAGGAGGCTATGGCTTTTAAGGCTTTTATGCTTCTCTCCTTTTCCCATCCAAGATGAGGAATGATGGTTATATCTTTCCTTCTTCCATTCTGCTAATGAACTGAGAACAGGCAATTTGAAATAGTAAACTTATACAACTTTTCAGATACCATTTTCCACCCTCTTCCTTCTCTTGACCACAGGTGCAACAACTACTCAGAGTTCTCATTTACCCTATCACTTTGTCTTAGCTGCAGTATCAGGACAGAATAAATTTAATTGGGATTAAGTATTTATTTGGATTTTTTTCCCCTGTGACCCTTCTGAGTTGCCTCGGGGCTGTCCTGCTTCCAGATGGGATAGGGTTCATTTTTTCTTAGTAGGTCTGTTATAGAGTTAAAATGAGAATATGGACTTGGGGGTTTTTGTCCTTGCTCCTAAAGAAATATAGCAAACTTCAATTAATTTCATAGACACAGACACTCTATTAATCAGTGGTTTCCAATGTCAAACAACAGTAGTGTGTCAAACAACAGCAGTGTGTGCCAAGCCTGAGAAATTACTATTAAGGTATAAAAGCAGAATTTTGAAATTAAGATATTGACTTTTTTCTCCTCAGTCAGGAACCAGTGCTGTCAGTGCTGTCATTTCTCATTTCTGTGTCTTTGGAAGCACTGCATTGATCAATGCATCATCCATCATACAGGTACTGCATAAGGAACACCAGACCTGACTGTACAGTGATAAGCTGCCACACATGACTAAACACCCCTGACAGGAATAATTACCTGTTTAACAAACTTAACTGTCTACAGCAGCATACAGGATTTTTAATGAGATAGTTGATGGAGGGCATTCATAATGAGCAGGACCAACTATACTCACAGCAGACAACTCTATTTGGCAAACTGCCCTGATTAAGGATGTGGATAACACAGTCCTCATTTCATTCACCACCAGACTGTTGGAATTTCGCAACATGCTTTTAGTTGCTTAGTTCCTTCTAAACTATTTTTGCAAGCAGGAGTTTGTGGATTGCTGTCTCATCTGCTCTGAGGGTGCTAATGCAGGTGTGTTGGTCTCACAGCTCACTCTGGGATTGTTCATGTGATCAGCCAAAGAGCAAGTGCTTGAGCTCTTGTTTCCATACTCTTTCTCCAGAGCTGCTTGACACTGCAGGGATTCCACAAGGCTGGAACCTTCCTGTCATGCTCTCCTCACTCTCACTGAGGTACAGAGCACTGACAGTTCAGGCACAGCATTAACTCACAGAAAGGATGTTAGTTTTAAACCAACACGCTTAAATGCACAAGTTTTCATTGTAAAGATTCCAATCAGGGGAAAAAAAAATAAAAAAAGAAGGCACAAAGCTTTTCCTTCACAACTGCTTCTTTTTCCACCAATACTTATAACAGCCAAAGTGAGGAAGATGAAGGTAGCACAGTGAAGAAGGTTTCCACNAGCTTTTCCTTCACAACTGCTTCTTTTTCCACCAATACTTACAACAGCCAAAGTGAGGAAGATGAAGGTAGCACAGTGAAGAAGGTTTCCACTACATATCTACCCTTCCACTGTCATCCCAATGCACACATTCTTGTTAGTCTTGTGTAACAGAGGCATACCACTCTGCAAAGACCTGCACTGAAAGGGATTTATACATCCCATTTTTTATTGGCATTTCTCCATGCTGAGGAAACGAATGCCTTTTCATGGCAACCTTCATCAAAGTCAAGTTTCACACACCCAGAAATTATATTGTAAAATGCTGAAAACACCTGCCAAGCCTGAGAAATTCTAGCCCATAGCCAGTTACATACATAAAAGCTGAACAAAAGTCAACTTTTCTCAGGAGTGTGTTCAACACCCACACATATTTGCTAAACTCTGCCTTGCAGAGTGAAAAAAAAGTCTTATCTGGTAGGAAAAAATGTGGTGACAAGCAACAATATATTATTCCCTATCTCCTTGCAATCTTTTACAGATCTATTATTGAAAATGTTGTAGATATTACTCTAAAAATATATACACTTCCAAGTGGTATTTCAATAAGTTAATGAAATACTCTGCTCTAATTTGCATCTATAACAGAGTAAATAAATTTTATAGTGTTTTTAGTACATCTGAGGATACAATTCATGTGACCTACCGGTGAAGAGAGTGGATTTGAAAAGCAGCCAGAAAGAGAACATGAACCTCTAACACAGTGACATCTCCCCTCTGTCATCTGGAGAATAAAAGCTGTGATCCTTGAGGACAGATGCTAAAACGAAAAACAGCATTAGCTGTGATTCCTGAGTCTTGTCCTCTTAACCTGACTGATGTGTTCAATCAGTTCTGTCACAGCAGGAAAGATTTCTGGGATAGTCTACTCCCATAGGCCTCCCACTGCCCCTCCCAAGCAGAGCCTGAAGTGCTTTGAACTGCCACTGACCTTTCCTCTCTCTGGCAGCTCCCTCCAGTTGCCCATGGCACTGCAAGTGGGAGAGATATTTATAGAGGTTTTCTGGTTGTTTTTTGGGGGGGATTGTTTGTTGGTCTATTTTTTAAACTCGTCTCATGGCTGCAGAACTCTTAGAACAAGCGAATCATGTTTTCAAGTATTTCCCCGACATCGTGAGGGCTACCAGTGCATAATCACAAAAATCTGGTATTTTCAAAGAATCTCCTGGGTTCAAGAGCTTAGGGTTAACTGCCACTAAAACTAAATGCACCTCATACAACCCTGGTGTCAGCAACTACAAGAAGTGGAGCCCATGGCCCGAGCATACTTTTGTCCCTCCCTCTGGCATGCCCCCAACAACAGCATCTGGGCTGAGAAGTGAGGAAAGCTGGAAAACTCATCTATCACTGATGCTTTCTTCACAAGGGTAGGATGAAATATTTTGCCTGTGAATTTCAGGAAGTATTTCTGTTCTCGGTAAGAAGGGGTTCTTACTTCCTCTACAGACTCCTCAATATAGAGAAATATCTCCTTCATCCTAGGACTTCAAAGTATCTGCGGATCATGGGGCAGCTGTTTAAAGATCATCACTAAGTTATTTATCTCAGTAAGTAAAAATCTGTAGTTAGAGTCTTGTTTTCTTGTTTCTTTTTTTTAAGCAGAATTTTCATCATCCTGGAGGAAACAGGGTAAGGAACTATTCCACAACTATTCCTTCCTCTCAGGAGGAGAACAACACATCTATTCTAACTTACAAAGAGGAAAACCCAGAGGAATAACATTTGCAAGCATCAGCTGAATTGATTTATACACTGCTATAGTCTATAAGCAACAATTTTTAAACTCTTTTCATTTTTCCACTTCTTCAGCTACCACTAAGCAATTAGCAGAACTCATTAACCAAGTGACATTTTACAAATTAATGATTTACTCCTGTAAACTAGAAATGTGTAGTAAATAAATCTTGAGTTAAATAGGATCAGGAAACACTGAGTGTTTAATCTGTATTCACAGTTTTAAAAACAGAAGTGTTGAAAAAATTATTATCTTCTGTTCCAGCCTAGCTTTTACTTTGAAAGAGTGTTTCTTTCCCCACGAAATTGTTCAAGGCTAATTTTGAAAAGACAGCAAACATTAAGATTTTAAGGGACTGAAGAAAAGGCAATGTGCATATGAAGAAAGACTGAAGTTCCCTCAATGGATTTCCATTACTGCAGACATCTCTATACTTTGGTATACTCAGAAATAATCCCTTACCTCACTGGAGCAAGAGTGTAGTAAGTGAAAAACATCCAGGAATCTCTACTGTATTCATTGCAATTCAGTGGCCTGACTTCTGATCCACCTGGGCTGGGTGACACTTTTGGTGTAGACAGCTCTGTGTCACAGTAGATTCTGAATTAAAAACCAACTTTTAATACTAAAAGTTCTGCCTCCATTAATCTGACTGTGGCTGTCATTGCACTACATGGTTGCATTCTCCAGGCAGTCTCACAGGCAGGGTGATGGCTTTTCAGTAAGGCAGCTGTACTTACACTTTACAGCTGAAGAATAATGAAAGCATTGATTCTGTGGTTTAGTCAGAGGAGGGAAATTTTAACTTTAGATCAGTAAGAAAGCTTTGCTATATTACCAAGATTCTTTACATTGTGTAGTTATTGTGACCTTGGGTTTAAATAATGAAAACCAACCTTTTTTTTTTCCCATTTTCATTATTCTATTTATAAAGCATCCTCCTTCCCAAGGCATAGGCATTTTCCAGTCACTCTAGCATTTTGACAAAATTTGACAGAATTTTTCTCACAACTTAATTATATTATCTTTTTATCATAACAAACATGCTATACATGTTATGTCTCTATGTTACACAGGGAAAGAAATTTGTTAACAGCTCAAAATACAACTTTTGCAGTGGGATCCACACTGGCCATGGGTATCAAGTACTATTTCTGCTGAAATTCACTATTTCAGTGAATCCAAATATGAAATTCTTCTATTTTTGTCTTGGAACCTTATGCATTTCTTCTGGAGCAGCACACAATTTGAGTGACTGCTAAAGAACAGTTACTTCAAACCTCTCTATTCTGCTACTGGACTTGGTAAAATCCTATCACAAAAATGAAATTAAAGTGCAGTTGAGTTTATGCTTCAAGAAACAGTGGAATTTCCTAATACTAAGAACTTTTTCAAAATCATAAAATTGTACTTAATACTTTTAGGTACTTTCTCTGTCCAGAGGGAAGAAATACAACTCCAGAAGGAGTCCAAAGTTATTTAGTAAACAAAATTAAATTTCTGGGGGGCAGGGCAAGTTGATGGTTCAAGGCACGGGTCACTAGATCATTTGTATCCGAACAAAAAATAGTTAGTGTCAAAACTGAAAATGAATTGGTGCTCACTTCCTTTGTTACCTTCAAGTCTTGGATCCTGAGAGTCAGTAATAATTACCAGTGACCTATGACATGAGGGATAATAAGGAATACTATTTAGCTTTCTGCGGAAGGACTCAGTAGGAGAGAAACAGGTCTCCAAATCTTCTGTTGAGGAGTTTCTAAACAGGGAACTGACCTCTCCTTACATTATTTTCCCCCTTGCTATTTTTACCTGAATCTTTGAATGATACCAAAAGGATGCTATGAGTTGCTGAATCTGTCCTCAGTCAAGTATCGATTTCTTGATAGAGATAATAAATTCATCTTCCCTCCCTACAATGGTCCATATCTTCAAAGCCATTGCAGTCAGTACATCTTAGTTATTGCAATTTATCCATAACCTTCCCAGTGCCTATGGTGCTTTTTCCAAAAACTACCAACATTTTTGGGCATCACAGTCAGTGTTTCTGATTTTGCTTTTGTTTTTTTACACACTCCCTATCTCATTTATCACTGTCAAAAAACAGGATGAAAAAGTTATTTTGAGTAGAATTTTGACAGAGTTTCCCATGCTAGAATCCACTAAGGAGGCATGCTTAGCTCTAATTCCATGCTAGTTCCTCTCCTAAGCAATCATATAGTAAAATTCTAATTTTTAGAGCTCCCAAAGATACACTTAGAATTTCTAATGACACACCAGGAGAGACAAAGAGCATGTCTTCAGCTCACCATTGCTACTGCAATTCCAAGAAAGGAAAAGCTCCACTGTCACATTTGAAATCCAGAAAAGCAGGTTGCCAAGGACCCTCCTCCCCCAAATACCTACAGCTCTTGCTGGGTCTCAGCCTGCTGCATCAGAGACTGCTCACACGTGCAGGTCAGAGCCTATGCATTTGGGTCTGGAGGGCTGAGAGTCTCCAGGAGCTGCTTTGCCCTGCATCATCTCATCTCATCGCTCTGTCATTCAGAGATTCTCAAATCCTCACCTGCTTTTTTACCTGCCAGCCACTGCCCAATGGCAGGATCTCACTGTGAATTGCCACTTGTGCCATCTCCAGCCTCCATGAGACAAGCCCAGTTCTCTCTGCAGTCTCTTCTTCTCATCCACAGTTTCTAAACATGATGCTTGATAGCTTGCTTTGGACAGGCTCTCTTAAAATACACACTAACTGTGACTTAGAACATTGTGGCCTACAGTACACCGCTGAATGGCATCAATAATGACTTTTCTTTCCCTAAATGGGTGTGAGACAGAAAAAGCAATGATGACACAGCTTAAGGCTACAGCGCCAAGAATTTTTTAGGTTCTTCTTTCAAGCTGTACACCAGCAGAAAAACACTCGAGGCCTGAAGCAACATATTCATTGTTAGAAAATATTTCAATATTCTATTAATTTAGCAACATGATCCACAGTCTTGTTAAGTGTGACTATGAAAGGTTATGTGCTGTGAATGGGTTCCAAGACTTTCATGAAGTCTAAAGTCCTGGAGACATCCAGTAGTACCAAACACAAGTAAAACTGGAAACCTTACCTAAAAAGAATAAAATGCATCAGAAGGTAGATGCACTGTCTCACACACCAGCATTGTCCTGTGATAGCAGCAGCACCTCTGGATTGCTATAGCTGTATGCAAAGGGAAGCAAAAAGGCCACCAGCCCATACAGTGAATATGGTGTATGCTTTATTCTATTTACAGTACATTTGTTATAAATATAATACATTTCTTGAAAATCTTGAGTAGATTTTTTTAAACAGATCAGTTGTTATAGTTACATAATAAAGTAAGTGACAATTTAAATGACAGTCTCATGGTTGTGAAATAGTGCCTTCTGTTTTGAGATGAATGAGAGAATACTCAAACTGGTTCAAATAATTTTTTTAAACACCCTAGGTGGACTTTTATGTAAACCTTGAAAAGCCACCAGTTCCCATAAATATGAACCCAAAATTTTAAACTACAGAACCGAGAATCAGAAATGGATTTGAGAGACCTTATTGAACTTCACAGTAAGGTTGGGATTTACCATGACTAATGGCTTCAGACAGGAAAAAGCCAATGAGGTTTTCTTCCTGAACCATATCCTAATACAGCCACAAATACTAAACACACCATGCTGGAAGTTGTAACAGCAGTCAAGCTGCATTTTTGACAGGGCATTGGACATACAAGTATGTTCAGATCTGCAGTTAAGACTACTTTATGAGTATCTTAATTACCAGAGAGGAAATACATTATAAAAGGTTAAACGTATTTTCAGTCCAACGTGCCTTGCATCAAGAAACAAACTGACAAGTCATCTGAATATTTTGCTATTTTTTCTTTTCTACACGATCTTTAGTAACAAGTTAGATGTTTGAGGTGCTATTTCAAAAAAAAACTGCAGCAAAATGTCAACCAGCAATGTAAGAAAAGAATCCCATTTATTTTGTCTTTTAGTGCTTTTTTTTTTCCAGGAAGTGGTCAGATATTATTGATAATAATCAGTGCAGGCATGGAGTTCTGCTGACTTGTTTCAAACAAAGTAACTTGGTCCACGAGCTTGGCAAATACTCTGGGGGTTCCAAGGTTATAGACACCTGTATGAACAAAGCAAGCTTTGAGCTGCAAGCTATAGACCTCCTGGCCTTTAAGCTGAAGCTTGTACTGTGTTTGCCCAAGCCATGTAAAAGATCCATGTATTTCTAGAGCTTCGGAGCTGAAAAAAAAAGAAGATAAAAATGTTTATTCTCTGCACTTGAAGCACATATTACCAATTCACAGGACTCCCTCCAACTTCAAGTTTTCCCAAGACTTCAGAATGCACTGTGTCCCTCTCACCAGGCCCTTACAAAGATGCATACTTTCTAAAAACTTTTCAGAAGTCAGGAGTAGGGAACTTATGTTACTATTCTGGCTCTCCTTGCATGAGTGCCCACTGCCACTTGCCTTTGATGTCTTTGGAGCTGCTGAGTCTTTTTGACTGCTTGCCTACAGTCACTACCCTTAAATCACTGCCTTCCGCAAATGCATACTGCTCTACTGCTTTTTTTGTTCTTTGAACTCTCCTCATCTTTAAGAGATTTAGGTTTATCTAGCAAGACAAAGCCAAACTTTGCAAGGATTAACAGTTGCCATCATAGCTACAGACAGAACTCCACTTAACATTTTATCAAGACACTATAATACCACTTAAAAAAAAAATCATGTGTGTCTCCTACTACATCCATATCCACACACATGTGTTCCCACAAATACATGGAGACTCAGAATACCCTTGGGTAAATTCAGGGATGCTTATGTCCATCCATCAGCTCAATTTAACTCTGGGTCTTATCAATTATTTTTTAATGTTCTCTGACTCACATAAAACCCTTAGAGTGGCTCTCCCCTTAGCCCAGGTGAATCATTACAAACCTTTAAAGCATTTCTTTGGTTCCTAATGTACTGTACACTACACACAGGACATTAATTACACATAGATGTAAAATAAAGAACTCAGTATATTCCCAGCTTTCTACATAACTGGCATATAACACTAACACTAAATGTAGTAACAAGATCCAAACTGTCACAGTTTAAAGAATTCCTATTTAAGGCATTCTTAGGCCTGTCCCATGAGCTAGAGTTAAATCAGACTGCATGTCACATAGGAATAGTCAACATGGACACACACTGCTTTAGAGACATTGCACTAATACATTAGGAGAGAGTGTGTGGGGGCTTTGTTTTTAAGCAGTTTCAAGGTACATGAGCATACCATCCTTCCAAAGACATGTCTCACAATGTAACACAACATGACCATCTTGTGAAAAAGCAACAAATCAGTGAAAGGCTTCCTAATTGTACCTGAAAAGTAAACCACACTTAAATCTTCAGCCTTCCATTTCTGAACCTGTGTGTTAGGCTCTGGGCTTTTAATATCTTACTTGGCTCCATGGGCTGTTGGCAAGAAGCCAGTGCTCCCCCATGACTAAGCTCCCCCTCAATGTTTTCACAATCTTTCTCCTCTCCCTGGTGGCAAACAAACCAGGTAGTATTATATCTAAGAGGGCAGAAGGGAGGAAGGGAACCTGTCACCTGCATTACCCATGAGTTGAAGTTGCCTTGTTTAAACAGCAGCGGCAGAATTACAGTGGTATAGATATCATGGTACTGAACCCTCTATCCCACAAAAAGTCTTCAGTAAAACTTTAAGAAGCCATTCATGAACACTTGCTCAAAGCTAATATTCTCCCCACATACTACTACAGTTCTAAGCAAAAAGGCAGCCCTTAGAATCAGCTGCTAAACATAGAGGAAGTTTTAAAAAGATCCAAGGTTCTACGAAATTTTACACTAAGCCAAATTGCAGGAGGAAGTTGTTGTCTACTAATTACTCAATATTTTAAAAATTAAAACCTAACAACTTATGTTTAAAGGTTGGTGAAGCTCTTATTTCACTAGTGGAAAAGCATTTCCCTTTTTCTAGAAAAGATCTGCAGAATTTTAACCAGCCGAGAGCCACAATTAAAGGCCCTGTCTTAGCAGTGACTGAAGACTCATAGTTAACTGTATGAGCCCTTTATCAACTTCCATTCTTTCAAAGAAGCCACTGTTGAAAAAATCCTATTCTAGGTATTCAATATAGTTAA
>WAAE01022287.1:0-12953 GCA_013400495.1 Nicator chloris
GGTCCTAGCCATGCTCCCTCCTGTCCACTGTAAAAATTAACCCTATCATGGCTGAAACCAGGAAAATTGCATTATGTGAAAGTCTTTGAAATTCTTATTTGAAAGTCGTTGGAATACTTGCAAAGCAAGAACTCACAGTTTGGTAAGGACATGCTACACTGTTCAAAGGTTAAAAAAATATATTAATATTGTAAGGAACAAAACCTGAATCCTCGCATTTCTGAGTTAAAACGTTAAAGCAGCTAATTGTTATGCTAAAAAGACCCAAATGCATTATTCAGGCTTTCCTTTGAGTTCAGAAGACCTCCAAGTGTCAACCCCCACCAGAACATGCCGACATTTTCACTGAGTCACCACACCATGGTCCCTAGTTCTCTGTGAATTACCCTATTTTTGTGGAAATCACCCCGAGTATAGCCAAGCTGGTCCCTCGCGATCGGCAGCCCCACGCAGACGGCAGGGCCAGGCGGTCGCTTCAGCGGCCCCCTGCCCTTTTTCGGGACGGCATCCGAGGGGGGAGGGCAGAATGTATGCCGCCTTAGCAGGAGGAGACTACGTAGTGAGCAGGTTTACCCCTCCAAGGTATGGAGATGAGAAAAACTGCATGGAATCATGGAGGTGATTTAAAAACATGAAGGACCCATCCAACACAATTTAGGGAACCAGAACAACACCCGAGGTTGAAGAAAAGAGTAGATGTATTTTCTACATCATTTCCTGGTTGAGGCTTTTTGCCTTGTCACTCTGACCACCAGAGAATCGGTTGGGTGTGGGGGGAGGTTCTCCTTGTGGTCTCGGGAAGACAGGAGCCTGTCGCCTTGCACCTTAAGCAACAGCCCCACCCACCAGGCCCTCTCGGCTTGCCCTTGTAAACTGCAGCGGCGTGAGGGTACCCCCACCAGCTGGGAACGGAGATGCACCCGCTACGGAGAGACTCCAGCACAGCACCAGCACAGTGCCCCCCTGCCGAGAGACGCCAGCACAGCACCCGTACGGAGAGACTCCAACACAGCGCCAGCACAGTGCCACCCTGCCGAGAGACGCCAGCACAGCGCCCCCTACCAAGAGACTTCTGCACAGCACATCCTGCCAGGCTTCCTGGACTGCAGATTTCTTCGGCAGAGAACTGAGTTTTCAGACACACCTCGTCAAGCTTCCCACACAGCTGATTTTTAATAAAGAGCTGAATATTTAATAAAGGCTTCAGCCTGTAATTTATTCATAACACTATCTTTTCTATAAGCTAAGCAATACCAAATTATAACTTTTGGGTAGTGTCTCTGTCACGTTAAGCATTATCTTTTTTACAGATTTCAATGGGCCATAAATATCCTATCAAATTGAGAAACTTTAATTTTAAATGTTTTATTTTTCTTGTTATACTTTGATGAAAAAATTCACCATCAAGCAAGTCAGGGCACCATACATTCTTGAAAGAGGTCTTACCATAACAGCTTCATTGCTTTTACATAGATATACTTTTGGTATTTAAGTATAATTACAGAACCACTCCAATGAAGAGGTGCAGAAATACTCTCCTCTCCTGCCAAAACACGTAACAACTAGTTGATTAGAGTACATGCTTTGTTAATGACAGGTTTGAATTCCATCAGACTGAGAAGGGAATTATATTTAGTTGCTTCAGGCTGGGTTGCAGTTTGCTGCATAAAACCCAGTAGCAGCAATATTTCAGAAGGAAATGGCCACAACAACATTTCCTGAAAGGTCCAATTCTGTTGATATTCCTGGGGGACACCCGTAACATACTTTCTGGCTGAAGCTACTGAAGGGACAAAAATAATGGAATATGGAGGTTTCTGGATCCTCATTTTGTTTAAATAAGCTGGAAATCAGTATTGCCTTGCTCGATGTGGTGTAGGGTGTGAGCATAGTTCTAGACACATGGGCATCTCAGGAGTGATGGAGAGGGAAACAAAAGTTAATACACTTAGGAATTCTATATCACAACCCTGGATTGCTGTTTTTACCTTTCATATCCATCCTGGTTTAGGTCCTGCATTTCTTATACGGGTGAACCCTTTAACCAGAAGTCAGGGAACATAATTTTACTATGATTTTATGTTCTGAGGAAAACAGCTTGTACAGTGTTGTTATGCAGCCTGAAAAGTAACACAGTGAGAGTCACATTTGGTACAAATGTACATTTAGTACAAAACATTCAGGCTGGTGTCTTACAAGTCAACTCAGTTATAGCACAGTTTGGACACCTAATATTAGTAGTAAATATTGTAGGGACTCTATCCTGCATGGTTGAAGGGTTTGATTTAAAAGAAGGTAACAAAAATGCTGGTAAATGGCCTGATTGCATTTAAAAACATTCATTCCCATTTAAAAAGAAAATCATGCTAAAATAATCATGGTGATCTGAGATTAAGTGATTGGATTCTATTTGCAAATGATTAGGGTAAAAATGTAAGTGGATCTGAAATGCAATACTATGAACCAACTATGTTCAAGACACTCTTTAAATTCCCTTTATTAAAATCTAAGGAGAAAAAAAAATGAGGTACTGCTGTTGGTACATTATTTCTGCTTAACAGACAATCGGTAATGAAATATATTTCTGCTAGGTCTTGTGTCCATATGCCTGCAAAATATATATTAAAAAATTCTTTTAAATTTCTTTTGTTCCCAGTACTGACTGCCTGTCAGAGTGAACCCTCCAGATTCCTGTGTGCTGGTATCCATGGGCTCTTTCTTGCCAAGCTGCCAGTCTGGAGCGTCACACCTTACTGCCTTTAAAGATTGCCCAGCAGAGATAGTGGAAAATGGCAATTTTTACATGATGCAGTCTGGCAGCCCAGGAGATTTGAAGTCAAAACTGATGCCAAGATTTACCCAGGAGAGCGAGCAGAGGCAAAAAAAAAGAGAACCTGGGCCAAAGGGAAAAAAATAAAGCAAAGGAAGAAGGAAGTGAAAGGCAGGAAAGCATGGCAGAATGGGAGCAGGTTTTTTTTATCAAGCATGGAACACAAGGCTAAGTATTGGGTACTACATGTTGTTTGCATGCGTTTATTGAGAGGGTCAGGGTCCTAAAGAAAGTCAAAAGGAAGAGGTCGGCTTTTTTTGCATGCCCCAAATTGTAGTAGATTGCAGAATGTAAATGAGACAATTATTACACCAATGCTCATCAAGCTGTTCTGGAAAGACTTCAATAGCCTGATGAATATGCATGCAAATTTGTTAATTAAGTTAATTATTCTGCTGAAAATGCATTCGTCTTCCAAGGACATTTTCCCAATGATTTTAACATGCTTGTGCCATTAGTCATGCTCCATGCTATTTAACATTACTTTTTGTCCACTTTTTCTTTTCCTCTCTTTCTTCTTCTTTTTCTGTTCTATTCATTTTCTGTTGTTGTTGCTTTTTCTGTTTTGATTTGCTTTTCTTGTTAAAGCTTTAAAACCAGATAATTGTTTCTCTGAATTGACCCCTGCAATGCTGCAAGATGCTAGCAGCCAGCTTCATAAGAATCCCTTAAAACTATATTTTATTCAAATACTTTCTTCATATATGAAAAAAAAATCTCTAAAATGTCACCTAGGAAAGAGGGAGTGCCAGGGGGATAAGAGCAGGGGTTGCAGACCTAGCTTGGCATCATTAAAGCTGGAGTCTGAATGAGTCCACACAGGAATCAAGAGGGATAAATCTGTCCTTGCTTCAGGCTATTTCCTCAGCACAGCCTTGGTTTGGTACAAGGTGTTACCTTGCTCCAAAAGGTGTGATCTTGTCACACCTCCCTTCCCTCTGCCTGTTCAGCTATACATAGAAACATATGTGTTTAAAGAGGAACAAGAACTGAGATACTTTTCTGTCACCATGAGGGCCAAAACCTGTTACCATGGCAACAAAAGGGAATCGTGAGTTTAAAAATCATGTCTAAATGGCAAAATGAGCCAATTTAAAGAGACAGAAGGATTTTTTTCCCTCCTGTACAAGGGAACTACAGCATTATTACAACTTTGTGTGATTACATTCTCAAAAAATATGATCTTTTTCTATCCATCCTCAAATCCCCATCATTTTAAAGTGTATCAGAGTACACAATGACTATTTTATATTTCTAATATGGGTTATTTCTCTTAAGTTCACTCATTTTTATTCTATTATTCTATTGTTCTATTCCATTGCAGATGAAAACAAAATTGTTTGGGTTTTTTTAGCAAATGGAAAAAGCCCCAGTATGGCAATGGGATGTTTTCTCTCTTCCCACAGCAACAAGGACACCAGGAAAAAGCTTTACAGAAAGGAATTAAAAGGAAGCAAAAATTGCAGATAATGGAGTTTAAGAAAATTAATTGGTGAGGATTCTCTTTTGTGCAGTCCTTATGCATTACACAGTCTGAATGGCACTGTAGTGTCACATAGATCGTAAACCAATTAGGACGGTATTCTAAACCCTGTAATTTCTGTAATTCCATCTGCTTTAGATGGTTTAATTAGTGAAAGTCACAAAAGGCAAATATATTACAATATTTTGAAATCAAGCCCAAAGGCAAGAAATAAAACTTACAAAAGCCACTTTATGGGCAAGTGGGCATATTGCATGAGTATATGAAACAGAGAAGGGTAAGGCTTTTTCTTTTCTTTCTTTTTTTCTTTTCAATGGAAGGTGTGTCAAAATATACTAGTAGTGTAATCCCAACCATAAAAAAGACAGTGGCAAAATTGCCATGGACTCTAAAAGGATAAGAATTCAACCCAATAGATGACAACTTTTAGTCCTGAGCTATTTTTCTAGCAGGAATATAACTGCTTTCTTTATTACTTAGACCTCCATTCCACTCCTTCTGACATTGAATACAAATGCCTCACCGGGGACTCTAACCAAGGTTTTAATTTGCAGTGTGTGATTGATGAACTCCATATTTTTTCTGACATTAAGGTGATGAAGTAAAGACTGGTCAATGGGTATAGCCCTTTTATTCCAGGCACTCTGTCCTGAAGCAATTGCCCCAACCATTTTATGTTGCTAAACTTTGCCCAATAAACTGATGAATACTTTAATGAAAAACTATGTTTCAACTGGGCGATTATATACAACATGTCCCTGTTCCTATCTTTCTAAAATTTACCATGTCCAATGTGTTTCCAAACACTAACAGTAAATAGCATAACATGGAAAGCCACTGTGCTGGTATCTTCTCTCCTGCCAACAGTCCCAGAAAAGTTCTTAAAAAGGATGATTTGCACAAGAGGGAGTTACACAAACAACCCATAAAATCACTTTAACAAACTGGAAAGAATAATGTCTTCTTTTTAAAAAAGGAGGTTTTCAGAACTTTAAAAATATCTACAACCAATTAAATAACTCAAAATGCACTGTATTTTTCTAGTAATGGTATTTCTCCTGCAAAGCAACTGTGGATTATCATGGACCACAAATAGCTTCAGTCACAGGTGACTGACAGCAGCATACTGAAGACAGGGTGTATGCTATTGCACTGTCTGTCACCCTCTGACTGAGACACTGTAGGTGTCCAGGGCTGCCTTTGCTTGCTGTGAAATATTACAAGGTAAAACTGTTACTCATAAAAAAGAAGATTTGTCTTCCCCCTTAATGACAACACAATATAGAATTCAGCTATTAATTCATGGTACCTCCTACAGTTCAAACAAATCACTTTTGTTCTAGCTGTTGTGAGAAATGTTAAGTAACTGAAGATATCTTACATAAAAACAATTGTCAAACAGTGATGATGGAAAGGAAAAATTAAGGGGAGACAACAATTATATAGCACAGTTAAAAAGAAAGGGAGGGGCTAATAAAATGTCTTTATAGGGCAACCGCTGTCCTCTGTAACTGTTAGGAAAAGTTTTACTTATAAAATCAGGCACATACTCTTGTATATTTGATTCTATAGCCATTTTCAATGTGGTAGTTCTAGTTAAGAGGAAAAATGAAGAAACTTTCCCTATTGAAAATCTACACTGTTGGCTTCAAATGAAATAATATCAGAAGTAGCTGTAGAGATGAAGGACACCTCTTGCTCCTGAGATTTCCTAGATGTTTGACTCTTTCTCTGTACAATGCAGGCAGCCAACTTGCTTTCTTTTCTGTAGCCAAAAGGTTGCATCCAAGTGTGTAATGACTGAGACATAGACCCAGACCAGCAGGGAATCTGAGTTGTTTATTCAAAGAAACGAGCTGGTTTTATACATTTTCTCAAGGCACATTATTTCCTTATATGGTAATTCTCACTACCTGACCTATCTCACATTGCCATGTCAGCAACACGCTTTCTTAATGTCCTTCTATGGGGTAATTGTTGCAGTTTCTTCTTCTTCTAAATCTAAAATTCTCTGTGACCAGCTCTAACAGGTGATCACATGCTGTTAACCTGTCAGTCAGCTTCCGGCAGGCTCCTCTCCGTAGGGGTCTGCCAAGTGACACCTCCTCACCCCAAGGTCAGGCAGAGACAGTCTCTCTGTGCTGCCATGTGCTCCTTTGTGTTGCCCTGTGCTTCTGCAGCTGCTTCACAGCCCACAGCTCAAGACCATCCCATCTCTTCCCACATAAATGTCCTTGTGGCAACCAGTAATCATCATTGTAGGTGTGAATGTACACCTTTCCTCCCAGTTCACAACCCACTGGTAAAGAGTGGTCTGAACTTATGCTCAAAGTTGCTGAGAACAACTGAGTCTCTGGCTAGTGACTCCATTACAGATTAGTGTAAAGCTGTCAGACCATGGACTACTATTTTGGCAAACATCACTGAAGTCCAGAAGTACCAGTTTATCAGGTAATCTCTTTGGGGCAAAATATTTGTGGTTGTATGTTGTATTAAATGAGCAAATTTGGGTAAACCATACATCTTTGCTAGTAAATTTTTAAAAAAGAAAGCATTTTTGCTTAGCATCCTAGAGCCTTATTCCTTTATACAACTCTGGTTCCTGTGCCCTTGCTTTGTAGTTCTTTCTTCTCTGGACTTTATCAGCACATTTTGGGATTAATTTCCACTCTTTGCTGCTCTATGACTCCAGTGTAAGAACACTAAAAATTAAGCCATATGGACAATGTTAAGCAATCTATGAACAAGAAAGAATCAAGATAAATATTTATGCCACAACAAAGCAGACGTAAGTTAAGGAAGATTTAAAAATGCAGAGCTAGGGACAAAAAGGAAAGAAATAAAGGTAGCTATTTACTTGGAGAGGTTGCAGCATAACACTAGTGTTCCATAAGCATTAAAATTCCCTTCACAAGTATAGAAGTTCCACAACTATGTGGAAATTCCATCCCAGATTTTCCCATAGGTGTAGTCAGTCAGTCAGGAATTAGAGGTCAGTGAGATGCATGTTGTTCAGTGCTAGGAAGCCACACTGTCATCTTCTGTGGAGAAATCATAGGATACTTTGTACCTGTCTGTGATCTGGTGTCCTCCAGCTCAGCTACCCATCAGCTCCCACTGGCAAAGGGGAAGACCCTTTCCGAGGCTCGTTTTTCCTAGTGTGAAGAGAGACAATAAAGCACCTTGCTACCCACTGCTAGGAGCAGCTCTTGTGCTGCTGCCCTTCATGTTGCTGTAAATCTGATCATATCAACATAAACCTCGTTTCCTATTCTAGCAGCAGCATCACCCTGGTGTCATGTTAGGGCCCACAGACTTATCATGGGGAGACTATCAGAAACTCCTCTCTCCCCTCCAAGTTTTAGCCACCCTGTTGCCACGTCTGGGAGGTCTAGCCCACCTCACAGGAGACATCCATTCCACAGAGCTGCAGTAGCTCTTTGGGCTCTGGACCAGCTCTTGAAGGAGGTCTGTGTACCCTGGGCGTGGACCACAAAAGTAGTTTCACCATGAGATAGAGTTGACATTGAGCCCTGGTGTCTTTTACAAGCCACCAGGGCAGCAAGAATGTTTCCATTTGTTTCTTACAGGATCTAAAATCTTAAATGGAGAGTGGTTTACTGCCCTGACTGAATGTTAACGACCATTGACAACAATGCTATTGGAATGTACTATTATTCCAATGGCAATTTTACACAAAAGTTAGGCCAATGCATCTCATTACTTCCTTGTCCTGCTGCTTTCCAAAAAGCACCACTCAAGCTGCAGCAAACTTTTACAGACTTTGAGCTGCACTGCAATATTCCTCCTTCCATTGCTCCTTAGAGGAGTACTTAATGTGTCCTGAGGGACTATTTTCCTCAGGGTATTTCCCCTCAAGGACTGAGACAACTCTTGTGCTCCTGCCTCCTCTGCTGCACTTTCTGTTGATATCTCCACTGTTAATTGTAGCTATGAGATGGAGGGAGCAAAAGTGGTGATAAAACCTTAAAAACACTGATACATTTGAGCTTTCAATTGCAAAATAAACATATATGGGGAGTTGACTCAGCACATGGTTGCACCAATTCATTTTCTTCATTTAAAAATCCAACTCAACCTATTTTAAAACAAAACAAAACAGCAACAAAAAAAAAAGGTGTGGGAAAAGAAAAGGCAATAGTCTTACCAGTGAATTAGTCATGGCAGTTTTGGGGTCTTCTGAGACTGGCAGAGCTACAGAACTATATCTCATCCCATCACAGTTTAAATTTAATATCATGGCCCACTCTCATTGTATTCACTAGAGCATTCGTTGTGATTTTCCCTCTCCAGGAAAGACTGGATGAAACTCACAAACTGCACAAGCATTCCTTGGCACCATGGTTGGAAACGCCCAAGCAGTCCAGAGGATGATAGACTGTTGTCACAGACCTTCCAAAAGAGGGGAAGAACTTGGGTAGGGAGATATGGGTTGTCAACCCTGCAGCCACAATTGGGCAGGAGCTTTCACCATGTCCAATAGCTGCTTCCTTCTATTTTCGTCTGCTTCCCTATGAAGGCCAACTCCATCCTGTTCTGACAGCACAGCTGTGTTGGTCAGAGATGTGATGAGATATGTACTCGGACAGCCTAAGCTGCCACCACACTCTGGCATGCTATTTTTCTCCAGATATCATTAACACTCACGGTGAATAAACGTCTTGATGCAGATTGTCACAAATCCCCATTTGTCTTCTGCCCTTTTAGTCAAAGAAACACAGTATGTGTCTGCATTGCAGTCACAACAAAGTCCGTGAGTTCTGCCCATCATCCTATCTACTTTAAACCAGCAGATGTGTGAATGCAGACCCACACTACAGATGACAAGAGACAGATCAGCTCCTGCTGAGCATCACCAGTTAGCATGAATAAGGCCAGCCCAGGTACAACACACACTCAAATGTGTCAAAGGCTCACAATAAAAATCCCTAAAGTGTTCAGCTGAAGATGCTACTACGAATTACCTGCCAATGAAGAGATATTTGTGATTTCTCTCAAAATCCAAGTACTTTTGAACCATGAAATAGTGTCAGCATTTTCAACCTCTGGTTTATGAAAAGAAAATCAAAAGGTAAACCTTTATCCAGGAAAAAAGTCAGCTAGTGAGACCTCCCTTCTCAAAATGAAACAACAAGCGTCTCTAGAGATTTTTTGAGGGCTGGACACACGATCTGTTGCCTAGGATGTTTTGATTTATTCTTCATTTCTTAAAAGATTTAGTCTGCTCATCTCTGCAGCAAATGCTAGTGAAAGTTTTGGCATGCTTTGCGCTTGCAATAGACTATCGTATGCTGATCCATACCCTCGAAATTTTAGGAAAGACATGTTTCTGAGAATCCAAAACCCAGATACATCAACAATTTACACAACTGTGTTTTTCAGCAACAAGAGAATTTTAAGCTCTGTTGGGCAAACATCAGGTTCTTATCCCACAACTCCTCATTTTGATATTATTCTATTACCCAGTCCAAAACAACAGACACAGAGTATATTTGATTTATATGATAAAAAAAATAATATACATTCTTGGATGGAAGGTGTCCTGCCCTGCTCACAAAGAGCCATGTGTACACACAAAGTGCTGGCAGGAGACAACTTGTGAAGGTAGAGAAAGAAAAAAAAACAGGAAAAAAGAAAAATAAAAAAGAGAAAATCAACAAACCAATTCATACTTGCACTCCACTGGTTGCTAAAAATTATAATGGGAACAGTTGTTACAACATTTCCAAATTAGGACATTGCTAGAATTACTTAGAGGGTACAGTTAACCACATGGGATCATTATAAACTAAATTTAAACATTCCTGTACACACGTTGATCTAAATCTTCTTGCCCAGAATAGACTAGGGTTACCTTTCAGAGGACTTTATGACTTTGCTTTTAATGGGAAAAAAGTAAAAAGACATGCTGAAAATATAGTTAATATGAACAGATAGTGTAATGCCAGTTAGAAACCAATTCAATGACAGAGAGAGATTTTCAACTAAAGCTGAGCAACTGCCTAATGTCTACATCTGTTCTGCAGAAAGGATAAATATCTTTAAAATTGTAACAAAGGTGCACAGACACTGCAAAAGGAAAATCAAATGTCACTGGGAAGTGAATTGTTAAAATGTTGCTGAGGATTCTATTTGCATTTTTTGGATGGCAAATTAGGTCACATGGGTTAATATGTTAAAGAATGGTCTGTCTATTATTATGTTGGCTGTCAGAGCCTATCTCAATCAAGCATAACTACGGACTAAGGGGCTGTCTTTGATCAAAATCTGAGTCCTTGTTTAGTCTCATTCAAAATGAAAAGCCTTGCAGTTAATATTTTAAAATATTTTGCAGCCTCTGTGCCGTTGCAGTAAAAGTCATGCTGTGGAAAAGAAGTGATGCCAACACTACCATACCTTATTGTGGTATAAAGCATCAAAATGATAGTTTAAATTTGTGAGAATTTCCCTGTTTCTTTCGTAAGAAAGGCTTTGTTTTCCTCAGTACCACCTTGTTTCAGGATCTTTCTCAATCTGAGCAACATTGGCCGAAGCCTTGTGTCCCTGCAACACAGAACTGGAATGAAAATAGTATTCCTATGGGCATATTCCCCCATCATAATGACTAATTTCTCAGTAGTCTAGGTTACTTTAATGGACACACCACTTTACACTAAGTTTTTGCATCAGCTCTGCCCTCTAACTATGAATGCAAAAAGATAATTCACAATTGCATCATAAGAAAGGAAACTGTGATTTAAACGTCTGTGTTCTTTAATAAACACAGCATTTTTCCAATGGGTTGGAAACAAATCACATGGAAAACATGATGTACTGACCAAAGATGTCACTTCATCTCTCCCTCTATTCCCCCAGTAGAAGAAAGATTTTACTGTCTGAATGATTCTGTCAAAGAAGTAAACTGATAGGAAAACTAGGTATTCTCCTGCTTCTAATGCAGTACAAGATTGAATAAAGCTGAGCAAGTATTTCATAGATCTTAATTTATTTGGAAAGTTTAGATGTCTTCTGACTTCTGAGAGACTTCTTTATTTCTGTAGTTCTTCTTGAAGTGCTAGGAAAAAGTGACACACAGGGGGTTACCCTTCCCTTTTGTCCCATTAATGTTATATTTTAAAAATATTTTATACATTTTATATCCACTTTTGCTATTTTTCTCTGTTGTCAGTTACTGCAAAACCAGAGTAATTTTGCTACCATTTTTATTCTCAACTCAACTTGGGCAATTTTGAACTGCCATCACATATGTCAGTTTGGGCAGATTCAACTAGAACACAAGTTTCTTGCTTCATGTCACCCGAGCACACTGGTTCTCGGAAGTAGGATGAAAGCAAATTATTGCATTTAAAGGTTTCATTTTTCCTCTTAATATTAACTTCAAATTCAGAGTTTCAATAAATATGCCTATTAGTAAACTCTTGTGTGAAATCTGAGTATGTAAATACTCAGGAAAATAATTTTGATGTCTACTCATTTCTCCCTACAACACTATATATGGAGCAACTAAGGTACAGTTGAGAAGTCATTTTCTCTGGCCTATCAGTCTTACTTCTTGTTTTTCTAAGTGCTAGCTCCAGGCTAGGAGGATGATATGCTTGTTTCAATTTACTCACACACTTCTACAGACCTTAATTTCCTTCGCACATTTCTATGTATGCTTCTGAAGAGCAGACTGTAGAACTCCCATCCACAAACTCAATGCTCTTATAGAGCAATATGTTTTACAGAAGAGCTACAGTATTGTGGTTTTGTAGTTCCCCCCCTCCCCAACTTGACTGTCAATCACAGCACAAGAGAAGACATTAGGAGAAATGCTGATGTGCCTGAATTTTTTTACCATATTTACTCAAGCTATGCCTCATAGAAACCATTCTTTCCTAAAAAATTCCTTTCCTCTAATTTATTTGGCCTGTAATTTTATGTAAGGGTTGTTATAACTGATAATTGAGCTTTTAGGCTGAATCCCTAGATCTCTGATGTGATGAGATCTCCAAAGGTATTTGAAAGGAAACCATCACCTATTAATGAGCTTCCATGATTATACAGTATCATCTGCATACTTAAAAGCTTCAGCTGGTCACCTAACAGACCAGAATAAACTCCATTTTCATAATTATATCCCTATTTTTGGACATGTACTATGATGTGTGAGATTTTTGTTTCACCTTCCACCATTGAAACAACAAAGACTCCTCTTAGGCCTTTGAGAATCTGTGGTGGTTTTACTTAGTTTGGAAAGGTGGTTCTTTCACACAGGAAGTTTTAATACGTATCATGACCACAACCTACTGGTCAGAGGGAGTTTAAAAGAGCTTTGGCAGGAAGTCTGGTCCCTTTTCGCCTTCTGGGAGAGGGAGGTAACACTGGGCTCCCTGTGGCTCGGTGCCACAGGGGGCCTGGGCCCGGAGGGCCGGGGATTCCCCCCCCCCTTTCCTTTTCCCCCGCCACAGCCCGCTGGTTAGCGGTGGGGGGGGGGAGAGAAGGGAAGGGAGTGGAGGGAAGGCTCGGCCGCATGGGCGGCTGGGCTGGGATCGGCCCGTGGCGCCGGGTCCGCCGGGACGGCGCGGCCGGGCCAAGCCCGTGGGAGGCGGTGCTCCGTTTGGAGCTGCTGCAGAGCCG
>WAAE01022287.1:13361-28464 GCA_013400495.1 Nicator chloris
AGATGGGATGAAGAATGAAGACTTCATGGAAAGTGGACTTTTCTTTTCCTTGGTGGTTTTGGGAAAGTGTTTTGTCTAGCAACAGTGTGGACTGAGTAAATTTTCACTGAAGGCTGGACGGACACTTTGAAACATTCCCAAAGACTGAGAGAAATCCCACGTGGCATCGGGCAGGCCACAGGGGAATGGGACACTGGACATGTAGTTGAATTGGAGTTGTTGTTATGTGAGGGAGGGAAAAGTGCTTTGTAACATTTTCATAGTTTTTTTTTTTTTGTTTCTCCTTTCTTTTAGTGTAGGTTTGAATAAATCTATCTTTTTTGATTCATAGATTGTTTTGCCTTTGTTTCTGTTTTGGTCAAGACCTCAGATGTGAAAATTAGCAAAAATCGTTTGGCAGTCAAGTCAAACGACGACAGAATCCTATGTAGTAATACCTGTTAAAAAGACCAAATACCCAAATCTTTAATTTTCCCTTATTTTCATGGTTGTTAGTATTCTACAACTCATTTTAAGTTTGTAACAGTATCTCAGGAGTGTTTGGTGCTGTGGATAATGCATAGAGCTGTCTATTGATCCTCCATCCTCTAAATACCCAACTATTGTGGCTAAATAAGCAAAGAGCAGTGCCCAAACACTTCCGTCACTGATCTGCACTAGAAATAGGTCTAATTAGCAAATGCTGAGCAAGACCTGAAGTCTAATGATGTAAAGCTTCAGGGGAAAAGCCTTGATCTGCAGATTTCACTGAGGTCTGTTTAAGGCAGTTGCATGGGAACTTGGCAAGCCCTGGCTGTTCTGCCATACACTCTCCCCTGGACTTGACATCATTCTCCAGAAGAGATGTATTCCTGTACCACACAACCAGTGGCACTAACATATCAAAATGTTCGTTAAAATTAAATGTGTGGATTTGCTTTGGTAGATCTGAGGGGTCCACTTATAGAGACAGAAACTGAGGATTGATCCAGCATCATACTCAAAGCCCATTGTGGAGGCAAGGGCAAGGCAGCCCACAGCCCTACCAGCCGCTCACACAGGCCCTCTTAAGTGTCGCTGAGCTGTGATCCAGCCAGAGTTACGGGCTGGAAATTTCTGATGAACCCATATCAACTCACTCCAAGCGCAAGAAAGTCCACAGCAGTGTAAAATTTGGACAGAAAATCAGATTTCATGCAACATTATTCATTGTTTTCCTTTCCTTTCCTTTCCTTCTGTCCCCAACATCTAACTGCCAAACAGCACACCAAGACACACACCTGGGTTGGAGCCTGGGCAGTAATGATTCAGCAGCCCAGCCCAAGCATACTCTCCTGTCCCTTTCCTCTGCCATCCCTGACTGCAGCAGGCACAGCAAATGGCCTCTTTCTCATTGCAGCAGTTGGCTTCTATTGTTTCTCCTGGGCATCAGTAGGCCTCTGCCTCTCTGTTTTATCCCTGGAACAGTGAGCACCCCAGGAAGCTGCTGCACTGTTTGTCTCTGTGGTCTCCAGAGACAGCAGAGACTGAATTTTTTCTCAAGAAATGACAAGTGTCTACTGTTTGGCAAGGGAATTTTAAGTCTAGCACAGCAGACATACTGAGAAGAAAACAATCTTCACCTGGATTGTCACTCCAGCATAAAAGGTATTTTCACTTGGTAGGTTCTGTCTGTTCTGGCAGTTTGGTGCCCTCATGTTGGATGGGGAGGGGGGGTACAATATTAAAGGGAAGCAATGCTAAGCCTGTAAGACTATGGGCAGGCCCAGCCCCTACAGCTGCTCCTTCCCCTCATCTTTGGGCTCTTCACTGCTGTTTGCCCTCTGTGAGGAGACTGCATGCCTCTCTTTCCCTGTTTTTCTTTCCTATATGCTCTCTACCCTTCCTGGTGATTTCTTCTCCTCCTCCCTGCCCCCCCCAACAGTAATATGTCTGTTTTAAACAGATCCCTCTCTGCTACTCACTGCACTAGCTGCCAAAAACACCTATATTCTCAGTCTCTGTGATTATTCCCTGCTCTTAGTTCTTGCAGATCACAACCTATGGAACAGATGCCCATCTTCCCCTACAGCTCCTGAGGACTGCCCTAGTGGTCTCATCAGGAGCACCTTTCTTGCACCCGTAATTGCAGCAGAAACCCCTAAGATCCCAAATAAGACAAAAGGAAGCACAGTTTGGGGCACAGGAGTCAGTGCTGCTGGTCTTTCTGATGCGAGTTGAAGACTGATGAAACCATCCTATTTCATGGGGTTTTGTCCCCTTCATCGTCCTACTTCCTCTGGAGTGCTGCAAGCCTGCCAGAAAGTAGGCTGACGTAGAGAGAGAAACAGATACATTTTTGGTGATGAGAAGGGAGCAAGGAATGGGAGAGTTTCTCACTGGTAAGAAATACCTTTTACAGAACAGCATCAAATTTGGCAGCTCTGAGAAATTTCTCTGGATCTTCTAACCCCATCATATGTCACAGCTAAATGATAAAACATGTTGTTATCTCATTAAACAGCAGTAACAAAATCCAGAAAGTAGGACATTGCTTTCTCCTGAGTGATGCCGCCTCTCAGATGATGGCCAGGTGGGCTGCAGGAGGACTTTTGCCACTGATATTAAAAAATTATATGGTGTCACCCTCAATCTTAACTGTTATGAATAAAAACAATTGCAATGTAAAACACGTGATCAATCCACACTACAGGGAAGAGCAGGGGTCTGTTATGTGAGTGAAAACCCATCTCACAAATAGCAAAACTTTCCACACTGAAGGAAATATTGAATGGTTGAGGCTGAGTACATTTTCAGATAATTCCCAGAAATTTCATATTTCAATAGGATTATGATGATCTTCTGTAGGGTCACAACTTCCAAGCATTTAAGCAGCCACAACTAAAGAAGATATTTTTAAACGGAAATAAAAAAAAGAAAATGCAAAAAAATAAGGATTAATGTTCTACTTAGAACTTTGATTCTTTGATAGTTCACATTAGCAAACTATATGCATGTGTTCACACATACTTTGTATGAATTAATATATTTTGGGCTTTTCCAGTTGCCCTTCTGCTGTGGCCTCATGTAACAGAAGGGTCTCATGGCTCTGCTTTGGATGGACACTGAAGTGCTTCCAGACCACAACTGCTTCCACTGCAGCCAACTGACACTATTAAATTCCTTGTGCTAGAGCTGCCTGTAAAGCCTATACTAGAGGACACCCTATTCTATTTGTCTCAACTAACCTCTAAAATTCAACTTTTCCCCCATTCTTCCCCTTCTTGCAAGAACTAGAATGCAATCAGAACCAACATTACCACTCCTCCACACTCCAGTCCAACTAACTTCTTCCCCCCCATTAATGTTACGCATATACCCTCCCCACACCAATATATGCAACTCATTCTAGGAACCTACATAAGGTCAATTTCTGTAGTTATGTTTTTATTTATTGAGTTATGACAGTGGTATTTCTTCCATTTTTCCATATAACTATGTAGTATTTCAAAATGTATCTTCTTTACACCACCATGGTATTTTATGATAACTATTTGGTCAGATAGCAGTTATTTCAGTAACAGAAAGCCTGCAATTTTCTGTAATTTCTGTACTATCCAAATAGGATTGTACAATCTGTGTTAATGATCATTCCCACACAATGTTTACTAATGTACTATGTTGAATCTTGTGAAGCTACACAAAGAAAAAAAAAATGCACTAGACCCTTTCCGGATTTGTGATTTCTCCTCCATGTGCAAGGCCAGTCCAAACCAAATGAGCACAGGATTATCATCAGAATGTATAGTATTATATAGCTGATGCTATTTTAAGAGTAATTCCAGATAATGAGAAATATAGCATCAAGTTTTTGCAAATGTGGCAAGTTCCCAAGAGAAGACTGGGGCTGCTGATGCCACAACGGTTCACCAACAGGATAAGCATACATCTCTGTCCTTGTGAACAAGTCATAGAGCAGAATCCAAGCTGATGTGTTTAACTACTTTTAATCTGTTTTCTAATAGGAATAAATCTATTATTCATGGAAATTTACATATTTTACATTGTGATGCAAAGCTGGGCTTTGGCTCTATTCAATCACAGTTCGTGTCATATAGGAGGGACCCTAGTGTACCCAGCTCAATCAATACACTTATTTCTAGCCATGGGTATTTTTCCAGGTTTAACTTTTCTATGTAGAAAGTTTTGGCCAACAATTCTTTCAATTCTTCCAGCTACATGTACTTGATTTACTGCAGAAGTTACTCAGGCAAATTTCTGTAGGCAAAATATGAAAACATTTTGAAGAATCAGAAGAAAAATTGTTTTAGAATTTTTTCACATATTTTAGTATGTATCTGTTTTTCTCTGTTTGAGACAAAGAAGCTTATGTTTCAAAGTTGTTTCAAAAATTTTAGCAGGCCCCAAAAAATACTGAATAGGCTTTTTAAAGTGAGACACTTTAGTATCTCTCCCTATACCCAACTAAAACTCTGGCTATTCATTAGAATGCTATAAAAAGCACAGTTCCAACTAATCTTTGGTTGTTCTAAAAGGCAACGTAAAAGTGAAAGCAAAGTGTGAAGAAGTCATTATACAAAATCCTTGCAAAAGTAGCATGATGCTTTTGAACCAGTCTGCGTAACACTGAGCCTCAGAACTACTGGCAATCTACACTGAAACTGGAGAATCAACTCAGAAATATCTCAAATCATATGCTAAAAGAATAGGAAATACTTGTAAATCATGCCAGAAAGCAAAATCAGACGCAGCCCAAATTACACAGCACAGCAAAATCCACTTCTATAAAGAATTAACACCAAAGAATCCAGAAGTCGTCCTTCACCTGCTGAAAGGGAATTTTCTCCTGAATCTAAAATAATTACCATAATTTGCCATAGTTGTCCTTCTAATTATTTTTTTCCTGAGTGCAAAGGAAGACACCAAAAGCGAAAAAAGGAAGAAAAACCCCACCGAAGACAGTGTCATCTGAAAAACAAGCTGACTCCCGGCTGGTTTCTGGTGATAAACCTTAAATGTCACAAAGAGAAAAGGAATGGGAGATAGGCTAATGGAAAGGAGGTAGGAACAGCCCTCATGAGCCTCACTCAGGCTGCTGATCCCCCGCCAGCCGTCGCTGTAGAACCCCACCGCTGCAGCTTCTGGGCACCCGACAAGCAGGGTGCTCGCTGGAGCTTGCTGAAATCCTTGGATAGCAGTGACCTCTAGGGGTGAGTTGTACATCTGCAGGATTTCCCCGGTTCTGAAGGAATAGTGTTTTCCTTCTACACAGTCTTAAGAGGATATATATTGAGGATTGTCCAAAAATTCCTCCATGAGTACCTCGACAGTGTATCCAGATATTTGTAACAATGATAAATATTTCCAAATATGAACATGACACAAAAAGGTTTTTACAGAAAATAGGTTAATGTAATGATCTGAGAACACAATCTCAGAGTGGAAGAAAATAGAAAGTAAAGTCAGTCCCTCTGTCTGTTGAATACAGTGGCAAAATTCACAGCCACCTTAGTCAGTGAAGGATGCAATGGACTTTAATTCATTTTTTACTACCCAAACAAAATGCAGACATAGTCCTGCAAAAATAATAATGCTCTAAAAACACCCTAGCAATCCTTCGCACCTAAAAGCAGGTGATTTGTGAATGTTGTTCTGTGATAACCCAATCTCGACTAAAAACATTGAGAATCCCATTACCATTTATTCAGGAACTCCTTTTTCTTGCCAGATCAGCTTAAAATTTCTTTAAGTACTGATTTCTCAGCTCTGATTTCTCGAAGTACTTTAATCATGGCAGAGTCACACAAAACTAGCTCGAGATCAAGGTGGGTGCTGCCAAGGAGGGGCCCTGATCAAGCAATCCATGGGCTATTATATCTGCAGTCCATGCACCCTGGGGGTCTGGAGTCTTCCTGCTGAGCTATTGGCTCCGGTGCTATCTCTGAGTGGCTGGTTACTGGCTAGTGCCACAGGTCCGCACGCCCCTTGTTGTGCAAATGGTCAGTGGCAGATCACTGCTCTTGCTGGAAACTCCAGCCATTTCCCCACACACAAAGCACAACCTGCAACTTGCACTGTATTGCAGCAGCACACTAAGCTACCTGCACTAGGTGTATTCCTCAACGCCAGCTGCCACTAATGTCTAAGCTCGGACTTTCTGGCTAATTCACAGGCTTTTACCCAGAGGTGGCCTTGCCTGTACTAGTATTTCAGAGAATATATATTCATCCAGAAAGGGGTTACACAGAGAAACAGTTTTATGGTCTTTCTACTGAACATGGAGGATTTCCTCATGTTAGCAGAGGTGCAACATGGCTACATGTCTACATACCCTGGCCAAACATGAGGGGTCTCACTACGGGGTTGCCCATGGTGTCTGAAGACACAGCTTGCAAAGATTTATGAAGTGTGGATGTTAGATGTTTGGATCCAGTGTTTGAGATGAGAGGAGGAGGTGACACATAGCCATCCTAAGGAGAAGACAAAAAGTCTGATGATCTGTCTAGATGGCCGTTGAGGAATGGTCTTCCACCTTCTTCCACCACAGCTGATCCTTGTACATTCAAAGGCGTTTATACAACTGATCTGGTTTTCTCCAATGTAATTTTTTTGCCATTAAAATTTAAAAAAAACGTTAATTTCTCTGCAAGGGAAAAAAATTGCAAACAATAGAACAGCTAGTTGGGATTTAGTGGACACAAGACCACAGACAGGGGCAATACTGCCTGGTATAAAATGAAAACAAAATAAATTTTTAAAGGCCCAATGCTTCTTTAAGCAGCAAATCAATCATCCACTACAAACCAGAACATATTGACATCTCCGTCTGCAATCACTCAGGATGGGGGCAAAGTCTCCTGATGCCAGCATAGCTTGAGGCTTTCTCAGACATCTGGTCATTTCACTATAAGGTGAAGACTGCAGATAGAACAGAACATATACGAAAATTAATTTAAAAGAAGGGGAAAATCATCTTGTGAGTGTTGTTGGGATGATTACAGGTAAATGCAGTGCATTGACTAAGCAGCAAGCAGGAGGTAGAGGGGAGTGTAACTGAGCTTGCTGCATACAACAAAACCAGCACCCAAAGCAATTGATGATATTTTCATAACCTTACTGGAAACAGTAAAAGACACAGATTCAAACAGAATTTGAGTGACATAATGTAAGAGGTCACTCCAGAACAGAATTGCAAGGCCCTGGAAGCTCCTGTTAACCCTACAGGGTGACAAACAATAAGGAAACACAGCTAGAAGTGCAAGAAGGTTACACTAGATTGCAAAGCGGATTGGCTTCTTTCCCCCTGCATGAACCTTTTTTAAAAATATAAAATATTTATACATTCATGCCTTAAATCATCTATTTTTCTCTTCTCCCACTGATACTCAAAAAGATGGAAACAGATTCAACCTAATAGCAATGTGCCAAGGCAGAACTAACTCTCACAGGAGAAAAGGATGGCATCTTCATCAGTTATGTTCAATTATTGGGATAAATATTATTGCCCATGATAAGTAGTGCAGCTTCACTTAACATACAGGAGTTATCCAATGGGGAAGGGAGGGGTGGGAGGGAGGGAGTGGGTTGTTTCACCAAATTACTAAAAAAATGAAGATCAATGGAAAATAACCAAATCTCTCTATGACATCTAACAGCAAGGTACTCTGATGTTCCCTGAGTGTCTTTTACTCTGTCTTCAGTAGCTTTTAATCTGCCTTTGCAAATGAAGTCTCTTCTGCCATGGTTACTTTTCTTCTGCTTAATTTCCATTTACACAAGGGAGTGAGTTATTGTCTGTTTTCTCAACTGTACAGTGATGCTGTCTTCACTAAATACTGGCTCTCAGCTCTTTTCCTAAATTTAAGTCTCTTCCTGCAGCATATTACTTGCTTTCATTGAAAGCAAGAGTGCCATTTTGCTAATAAAATTCCCATTTTTAAAGAAAGAAACTGAAACCTCTCTTCTAATTACCTACACTCATATAAACTAATGATGTTAATTTGGTAATGAATATGTCAAACTCCAATGGTAATTTGCACTTTACACTGTCTCTGTGTGCATTTGCAATAACATTTGCTACATTAAAAACATGAGGTGAAATCTTGGCCTCATTTGAATCAATTACTTTTTTTCTCTTTCAGCCTTCTCAGGACTGTGTTGCATTGGTACCTACTGAATTCAGAGGTATTACCTGTTTGCTGTGAACATAGCCATATGGACACATCCTTTGCCACATGGCATCACAAATGAATATCTTTTTCCCCCAAGAAATATAAGGTGTATGATGGTGCCATAAAACATTTATTTAGATTAAGTCCCTGCTCTCACTAAAATCAACAGTAAAGAACTGTGTTGATCTCAAAGGGACAGGATTTCACCCTAAAACATACAGAAGGGCTGTTCTGTAATTGGGGAGCACAGACTAGTCAAACTTTAGTCCCAGAAGCAGCTTTTCTGCAGAGTTTTCTTTCACAAAGATGTGTAAATATAGTGCATTGCCTTTTCACTGCAGTTTCCCATGTTTTGACTGCTTTTTGCTACACAAAGTCACACAAATTGCACAAGTTACACAAGTGACACTTGTTACAAAAGTGTCAGATTTGCTTCCCCTCCACTGTCTTTCCCCTAAAGTAAAGGGCATCCATCAAGTCTATGATCTATCAATCATAACTAGGTAAAGCTCAGCAATTTATGATAGGTATGGGGTCAGGGAAGACTGAGTCTTGCCTCCATTATGTCAATCATCTATGGCTTCCAGCAACCATCTCAAGGAAAGGGTTGAACACTCCTTTTATTTTCTCAGTTTCCTGTTATTTTAGTCAGGATTTTGTTGTTAGAGCAACTACAATAATATCTGAGAGAAAGAGAAGTCAAGATACAAATACAGATAAAAGAGAAGTATGCAAAGGAGGAGGAAAGGTTTCTGTGGAAAAATAGAACATGAAGCAAGGGAGTGCCTCAGACATGTTCTGCTTCAGTGAGCACTGGGACAGTATTCGTTCAGTCTTAAGAAGGATGCCTTGGTTGTCTCCAAGATGCAGACCATACAATAATCTCAGAAAATTTTATGCTTAGCACTTCTTTTAAAGATAAAATAATTTAGGTTGTTGGCTAAATTGGTCTCAAATAATGCTGAGCTTTACTGTCTTTCTTTCTCACCCTAGGCCTTAGGTACATCTCACTCACTGCCCTCCTTCAGCTATCTCTGTAGCCTTCAACTCCCCACTAAATTAAAGCAGCTCTCTTCAAGTTAGGTACTCCACAGATACCATCATCCCCTGGGTCTCTGTCTGAGCTTCATAGTCTCAAAATCTATTTTCCAGACCTCTCTTTAGAAAGAGCATACTGTGAAGCAGTGGGAGCAACTCAGATATCAAAGAATGATAGAGTCACTATCATTAAGATCATCTAATTCCAACTTCCCAACTATGGCCAGGAACACCTTTCACTAGACCAGGTTGCTCAAAGCCCCATCCAACCTACCCTTGAACACTTCCAGTGATGGGCTATCCACAACTTCTCTGGATATCCTGTCCCAGTGGCTCACTATCCTCTTATTCTTCCTAATATCTAATTGCCCTCAGGGGACCATATGGTCCTGTATCCCCTATTGGCTGGTCTATGCCCAAACATGAGTCCTGCAGCTTTAAGTCCGAAAGGGGGAAGAAGGCAGTGGAATTCTTTTGGCACGTGTGTTCAAAACACAGATAACTTGCTTGGTTTTTTTTTCTCTGAGGCTTTCGTCTCTCTTGTTCTCCAGAGAGACAGACAGCTTTTTTTTGCTCTTTAGCTAGTTTTTTTCAGTTAGCTGAAGCAAGAAGTTTTTCCTGGGACTGTGGCTTCTTCTTCTTCTCCTGGAACTGTTCAGCTTTTCTCCAGTCCAAAACACCAGTACATTGCAGGGGCCCCCCCATGCCACAGCCCAGAGGCCAGCTCTGGATCCCAGAGGGAGGTGAGCCACACCTACAGAAAGAACTTTGAATCTACCAGCTCTTCTCTGCAGTGAGAGGTTTTAATATTTAACGTTATTATTTTTTTTTTTTTCCCATGCTTATGAACAGCCTGCTTGTTAAATAAACAGGGTTTTTTTCACTTTCCTCCAGAGATTCTTTTTTGAACATGTGTGGGGAGGGGTTTATGAAACCTGCCTTCTGTTAGAGGACATGTTCATTTTGGGACATTTCCTCCCAATTTGTCTCAAACCAAGACACTAATCTAAATCTACCCTCTTTAGGTTTAAATCCATTTCAATTTTAGGCCATTTCAACCCATTACCCTGGTCTTTACATGCCAGCATGGTCAGTGCTTGCTGGGCTAATGATCACATGACAACATCCCTGGGCAAGCTACGGACAAGGAGTTAGTGGGTCCCTCTTCTCTGTATGGAGCTCTTGCACAGAACTGCTATGGGGAAGATGCAAAATATTATGTGGTAGCATAGAATCGCACAGGCATCTAGTAAGAATAACAGAAACTTCTGTTTAAAGCTTCAGAAAATTCTATAAAAGGAAAGCTATTCAGTAACCCTGGGTTTCTCTTAATGTGCTTTTTGAAGTTCACCCTAAAATGCGTAACTGACACAAAATCCCATTGGCTGCCAGTGAATAAATCATGTCTAGACATTTGCATGTAACTTCAAGTGCTGTGGCTATGCTACTTTATATTATGGAGCCTGTTACACTTTGACATAATAAAATGGTTTGTAAAAGAACTGAAAAGGGCTGAACCATCCTGGGAGCAGCTGTGGACAGCTACTAGCATAAAAGGAGTTTAGGCAGAATAATGAAGGCATCAAAGCTGAAAATTTTTTTTTTATTTTAATGTCATTTCTGCAACAACAAAATTTGAACAGAATAAGTTCCTTGATGTGAGGCTAACTCTGATAAGGGAAATTGGACCACTTCTTAAACATCAAGGTATCTTTCAAACCACTTTTGTCGTTACTGCTGTTGTGAAGAGGTCGCTTGCCTCCCGAAGACTGTAAAAATCATGATTTCTGTTGTCATCTCAGCTTTTTAACAATAAAACACTCAAGGCAACAGAAATGGTGTTTTTTCTACTTACTGTTCAGGATCTCACTAACACAAAACTGTACACAGAAAGTTGCTGCTTTCTTGAGTTTACATGGTGTCAGTTTTACCTACGATGTTTCATTTGGCATGCTTATTCGTGCTAGCATTGGACTCTCAAGTAAACAAATGAAGTTTTGTGGGGAGAAAATACTCACTCAGAGTTTCCCTTCCTGAATATTGCAGAAACCTAGGAAAGGAATATTTGAGGCAAGCCAGTGAGCAACCTTCATTCCACTTCCAGTATCTTTTCCAAATCCTTTCTTTCCTCAGCTACTTTAGCTCCTAGTAAAAACAAACAAACAAACAGCACCTTTAATCCCTAATATACTTTATTCAAAAGTACAAAAGTATTTGAAATCATTCAGTACAGTTGACTGAAGCTGCAAGACTAATGGTCACATCCATTAGTGGACATCAGAGTTGGTCTGATCTTGTATTTTAGTTATCTTGTCTTCAATAGTGTGTAGGTTTTCTTTGGCAGGCTGTTTGTAATGATAATGAATTGATCACTGCTGGATTGCTCAAGAACTACATCAGCTTTATAGACAGTGTGCTTAAACTCCCTCAGATTTACATTCACTCAGCTGTTCCTGTTACTTCATCCCTGTGCTGCAAGTGCTTGCCATAAGGAAATGAAATCACCTAAACAAAAAAGAATGGGTTTTTATCAATCAAATGTTTTTACAGTTTTAATATTTGGGAGGGGGGGTTGGGTTTTCTGTCTAGGGTTCAAGGTCTATCCAGGTTTCAAGTAGTGAGGTTTGTAGCATCCATAATATCGTCTTTGAAGTAATAGACTGAACTAAGGGCATGCCAAATAGAGGAAAAAAGGATCCCTGCTCCATCACTTCTGCAATTTCTATAGTCCAAGACACCAGGTCAATAAAACAAATGGTACAGGAAAGAAGAATGGCATGAAATAGTAAGGCACTTGGCTTTGCAACAGGTGAAGAGAAGGATGCTCCTGTGGTATTTTTGTAGGCATCACAAGACACAATCAATTTAAGGAGATTTTCCTGATTATTCAAGGTGTATTTGAATACATTAGCGATTCAAATCCAGGACAAATGAGGAGACTACTCAGAGGATATGACCCATATTTTCTTAACCCAGCCTACAGTATTAAGGCTATTATATCATATCACTGCTTGAGCAGGGCAGGAATGCTTTGGCAAAGTTAGTGGTTGATTTTTTAGTAATTTAGGTCCAACTAGTAAATATAAATTACAATGAAAACTTGTCTAATATCAACATGCATGCTACTCCAGAAGTCTAGCTATCATTCAGAGTGTGTTTAGAACAGAATGACAAAGAGAATGCTACTTCATACTAGAACTTGCTTTCAGATTTTAGGTCCAATGTCACTTTTACTAAAAACAACATTTTGTGTTTCATCCTCTTGCATGCACTTTAGGTTGACCACAGAGTTTTCAAGAGCTGACAGATTTTTATATTGTGGAGATCAATCAGTAGGACAAATATCAAAATCCTGTAGGATCTTCTGACCCTACATAAGCTTTGGAACACAGCTTACGAACCCTTTATTTAGGGTTCTCTTATTTCACGCAGCTGGGTCTAGAGCTTAGAATATCTGGGCACTAGGCTATAGTGTATATATTGAAATACAAAACAACAGCTAAGGAGAAAGGGAAGTGTTATTCAGCTTTAAAAACACATATTTCAAATTATCCAGGAGTCAGTTCAATCTTACAAATGCTAATGGTCTACATTAATTGAAATTTTTTTGCCTGTCTAGTCCCTGGTAAAAGAATTCCAGCATTAAATAGATTTTGACTTTAGTCATAACTTCTCTTCTTAAATATATCCAGCAGGCTCAAGGACTAAGACTGATTCTGCTAAACAGCCCATTCATGCCCATGTTACCACTAACAGTGCCACCGAAATTTTTCTCACAGGTAAAATTAGGATCCAGCTTCACATTCCCAAAGCACCTCTTTCAGTATGCAAATGCTTGCCATGGCAACACTCATCACAATACTGGTCTTGCTATGAGTACCTGCCTACACCCCAGGAAGGTGACAAGGTCTTCCAGAGCTTTTATTCTGCTATAACTCAAAGCTTTTCATTTCTGCTGGAAAAGAGAAAAAAGAAGGAGTGCGGCATAAACATTTATTAGCACATCAGTTTATGTAATTTCTGCAACACAGACATAGGAGATGCAGCTGTCACCTGCTATTTTGGATTATGGCTCTTCAATATTCTTTAGGAGGATACCTTTAACTTTCAGTTATGTTTCTGACCAGTCTTTAGCCTTTTACGATGAGCCAAGCAAAGTAGAATTCGTTTTGTCATTGTTGTTATTAATATTGATTGGCATCTGAAGGACAGTTTTCCTCTGGGAAAAGCCTGCAATGTTTTCCTGCAGTAACATATGTTTGGGGTGGCAGAGGTAAGGTATTTGTTATCAAACACATGGTGGAAAAATGCTAGACAGTAAAACAGTCTGTGAAGATCTATACCAGAAGGAGGGAAAACTGAACTATGGAAACAACCTGAATGTTTAGGTATCACTTTGGTGAGGTTTGAGATGTCTCAAAAGCACTATTGGAAAATTGGATGTTTGCAGTGCTTGATATTGAAAGCTTGAGATATTTGATACTGAGGATACTATACATTTAGTCTGAAATATTGATTTTCCTCGGAAGTAGTCTTTGATGAGGGGAAAGAGCTATTGAAATAATTCACACTCCAAATGCAAAAGATTTTAAAATATTTTTAAAAACCCACCCAAACAAAAAACCTGCAAGATTCAAAAAAACTAAACTGATCTTGGTCTTTCTTATTCTGTTATTGTGTTCTGTTATTCAATCTTGAACATATGATGGCTGACTGTCATGTTTTAACTCCAACGAGCAACCAAGACCCATGCAGTTACTCTCTCAGTCACCCCTGGTGAGGCTGAGGTAAAGACACTTTGATAGGTAAAGCAAGAGTTGCATGTACAAGAAGAGCAAAGAAAAAGAATTTATTCACCACTTCTCATGGGTGGACAGGTGTTCACCCATCTCCAGGAAAGCTGGGCTCTGTCATACATGATGGTGCCTTGGAAAGACAAATGCTATAACTCCAGATATCTTTCCCTTCCTCCTTCCTTCCCTCACTTTATATACTGAGCATGAAGCCATATTGTCTGGCATATACCTTTGTTCAGTTCAGGTCAGCTGTCTGAGCTGTGTCCCCTCAGAGTTTCTCATGCACACCTGTACACCTAGCCTACTTGGTAGTTGGGCAGTATGAGAATGCATTGGTTTTGTATGGCCTGTTTTTTAGTAGCAGAGGGGCCACAGAGGTGGCTCCTGTGAGAAGATGCTGGAAGCTTCCACCATGTCCAGCAGAACCAATCCCTGATGGCTCTGCAGATGGACATGCTGCTGGCCAAAACTGGGCCAATGAGAGAGGCTCTGTGATGACATATTTAAGAAAGAATGTGATTACATATTTAAGAAAGAAACTTCAGACAAAGTGAGGCCAGTGTTAATTCCAGCCAGAGAAGAGGAAGAGGTGAGAACATGTGAAGGAAACAACTGTCAGTGGGAAGGAGGGAGGGGCTTATGGGAAAAGGTGTTTCAAGGGCTTATTTTACTTCTCATTATCCTCCTCTGATTTTGTTAGCAATAAATTCACTTTGCAACCTTAAGCTGAGCCTGTTTTGCCCTTGAAGTGTTTTTTTTCTTGTCCTTAACTCATGAACTCTGCATCAATTTTTTTTTTCTTTTTCCTCTCCGCTGCCCAGCTGAGGTAGGGGAGGGTAAGCAAGTGACCCTTGTGAGTGCCTGGTGTTGGGCCAGTGTCAAACCATGACAATGTCCATCCTCTGCTGTGCAAAGAAGCCCAGCTGCAGGGGCCCCTTCACCACAGGAAGAGCCACATTCACGTGAGCAACAGCAAAGGGGGTGTCATGGCCCATCAAAGGCCCCCCTCTAAGAGGGGTCCCCAGACCTTGCACCAGAGCACCACAACCTGATGCAACAGCTGCAGTGTTGCAAGGAAGAGTGTCAACCCTAGCCCCCTCAGGGGAGGTACCTGGGCAT
>WAAE01022288.1:3124-19687 GCA_013400495.1 Nicator chloris
GGAAAAATGATGGAGAGAGTCTTGGTGAGCTCTTCTGACAGCTCCCTCGGTACCTTCAAGTGAATCCCATCCAGCCCCACAGGTTTATAAATGTCTAAGTGGCACAGCAGGTCACTAACTACTTTCTCCTGGAAGGAGGGTCTATTCTGCTCCCTGCCCCTGTCTATCAGCTCAGGGCACTGGTTGCCCTGAGGATCACTGGTATTTCTGTTGAAGACTGATGGAAGGACAGCATTAAGTACCTCAGTCTTGGTAACAATTTCTCCCCCTGCTCCCATCCAATAAAGATGGAGATAAAGAATCCAGAAAGTATGAATAAGGAAACTGAGTATCTCAAAGCATGTCCTTCTTTCATATATTAATAGCAAAGTATTTGTAAACTCGCAATTAAATGGCAGAAAAACACTGTAGTTCTGTCTGTTGAAGTAAACTCAAACCCCGTGTTTGTGGTGTAGATATATACTTACTTCATGCTATGTGGGCATCCCTACAGCATGAGATTCTGCAGGAATCACAGAAAGTGATTCACGTGATTGCACAGAATCACTTATCTTAGGATGAGATATATCTGCTGATACGTCCCTGAATACATATCTACACACATATATATTATAAACATATATAACATTATACATGTATGAAGTTAATAGTTTATTAGTATCTATTTTGTGGGGTGAATAATAAACATAATGCTCCTCATCTCTACAGCTGGAGAACAGCCTGATGCTTACAGAGCATTACATGAGTTAAAAGACATGGTGTATTTTCCTTGTTCTGTAACGTAGGCTAAAGATAGGCAACTCCACTCAACACACTGTGTAGCTATTTTTTGGCTGGTCCTGTTTCTAAGAAAGCCTGTCTCCTAGGAAAGATCAGATATGTCTGACTGAATGGCAGCAACATGAGCTATATTTGTTGTGGCATTGTGCCACGTTCATGTCACTCAGTGGTATCCAGAATAAATGGGCTCTGTCCTGACATTTCAAACACAGCCTTGAGAAGCAGGAGCCCATCTTCATCCACCCATACCAAAATTCCCTGTGTTTTTATTTCCTGACAGGGCTCTAAGTACTCTGGGAAGTGCTGCCACTTTGAGGTCTTATAGTACCACCCTGGGTTAAGAGCTCAGAAAATAATATGCACAAAAATAATAATACAGGAAAGGTGTGTCTTCTCTCATAATTATTTACATTAATTGGAAGTGTCCCTAAGCTAAACAATAGGTTTTTATTACATTCAGACAGAGCCACTGAAGGAAACAAAGAATTGGACCTGCTTTTCAGAGTACATATTTGCAAAGATTCAAACTAGATTCAGTTGCTGCAAAGACGAACTAAGTTCAGTTGTTGCACTTGGAAGCATAGTAAACATTGCTGGGGTCTCAAGTTTATGAAAATTGGGAAATTCTTGTCTTCAAATTTTTCTATACACCCAATTCTTGAAGTATCACAACCACCTCAGAAGCGTCCATTTTTAAAATTTCTATTTCTATCTAAAAAATTTTGCACCCTGTTCCAGGCTTTCCTCTTGTTAATAAACAGCCTTCTCATAAGAATTTCATATTTACTTTCAAAATGTCCAGATTCAATCAGATTTTTTTCCTGATATTTTTACAAACATTATTTCTAAATACAAAAGTTTTACAGAAGTTTAATTATAAAAATCTTCTTAAGTTTTCTTCTTACAAAAAAAATATTAATAAATTCATCTGTTTTTCCTTTCCCAATAACTGCACCTTCCAATTCAATTTGCTGATATTACTTGTTTTCTTTTTACCAACTTTCCCAAGCCTCTACTTCCTCTGCAATGAGAGGCCTTTCCAACTGCATTATCTCCAAACTCCCTTGCTGACAGAGAATTATTCTTTCAGTTCCTTTGGAAGGACAATATCCCTTTGAACCGTCTGCCGAGGAGATATGTTATTATAATTTTCATTCCTTTTTCTTCCTCTTTCCTCCCTCAAGGAATAAAATGTGTGTACCTCAATCAAAACCTGAATGAATAGCTGTTTCTCTCAGATCTTCATCTGTGTTCTATACATTTCACCCATTCCAGAAGAGGAAGCTGAATGGAACTTTCTGCATCAACTAAAATAAATAATTTATGCCTGAAACATGAAGTGATCTTCTGCAGAGCATTGCTTATAATCTCTCTCTAATCTTGCATTTTACCAAAAGGAAAGGTAAAAAACACCAGGATGAACAGTAGGGAGTCTAAGACATTTGTCTGGAAGGTATCTTCACATGAAAAGATTTTAAAAGCATTTGTAGAAATCTGTAAGCCTAAAAGCTTGCCTCAAAATAATCTTTCTAGTGTATTTTTGAGCTATGTAGCAATCCTATGTAAACATTACAGTATTAGGCCACTGCTTTTTCTAGTTACTATCATAGGCAAATCTGTTTAGTCTCTTTGTCAAACTATCCATATTTTTGGATTCAATGTTATCCTGTGGCTCTGAGCTCCATTACTTTTTTTTTTTTTTAACACATTACTGAATGTCACTAGATTTTTATAAGAATCATAGGAAAATAACAATGTCATTAATTTAGAAATCACAGTGTCTGTCTAATTTTGTGCCAGCATGATCATATATATCTATTTTAGACAGTGTTTGAGTAACAAAGACTACACAATATATGCTGAATATGTTCTGTTCTTTACCTCCTTACCTTTACATTTTTTTCTTTATCAAACATGTTCAGTTTATTAAAAAAGATCTCCAATCAAACAATAGTAATTTGCTACTGCTCCTGTCTGTCACAGCTATGGAAAACAGATTAGTCTTTTTGGTTTTGGAAAAATCTTTTATATATTTGATGGGTGTTATCATGAGCTCTCTAAATCTGCTGTTCTTTAAGGTAAGAAACACCACAACTTTCATTCTTTTCTCCTACATTACGTTTTCCATACTTGTCAATGTTTTCCTTGTTTTAATAGATACTCAATTTAGGCTGCCTACTGAAGTATCCAAGCATGAATTCCAGCTGATATTTTAACGTTGCTCAGTGGAGAAGATAAATAATTTACTTGTCTGCCAATCTTAACTCCTATTTAAACATCCCTATCTGATTGTTTTCTACATAAAAACACAGCATAGTGAAATTCTGGTTCCCAGTAATCTCAGAGTGTTTTCTTAAGAACTGCTGTAAAATAGTTTTTCTCACCTTGTATTTCTCCAACCTAAATAATTTTATGATTCTCTATGATTATTCTTACTTTTCAGTGACCCTTTTAATATATCTATTTCATTTTCTTCTCAGTCAATTTCACTTGCAGGTCAAGATCATTTTGAACTCCTGACCTATGCTTCAGTTTGACAACCACAGTATGATCACATTTGAATTTTGAGTTCCCTTTTGAAATTTACAAACTGCTGTTGCATATCACTCATATTAGTCTTTTGCTGAAAAGTCCTCATCTGTCTACAAAGTCTTCATGGGAGTAATTTCATATCACTGGTTAGTCAGTTGATTCTCAGTGTAGTTTTTCTACTTCTGGTGTTCAGTGGAATGATAAAATGTCAAGAGATTACTATACGAAGTGTTTTTAAACACAGTTGATTGAATAGGAGATGTAGTTCTGTTTCCTTATGGAGAACAGTTTGTAAAATAAGTACAAATATCAGAATCAAGCTGCAGAAAAATTAACACATCAGTGCAAACTCAAACTCTTTCTATATTGCACAGTTTCATCTCACTAAGTTTTATGCCACACCTCCAATTTGGAAAGTAATTCTGTTACTGAGTAACAGATTTAAAGCATAACGGTAACAGAAGTAAAGCATTCAGTTACTGAGAAACTTTTGCACACTTGTCCTCGTCTGGGTTCCTGGTTTATTGTGCATCTCTACAAAGCCTTTTGTTGGCCAAGAATGTTAACACACATTTTATAGATGTGATAGTAGGAACTTATGTCAATTGCTCATGAAATTATCAGTTGGGTCTCACAATATAAAAATCTGTCATTTCATGAATTTCTACTTGTTTTCACTTTATAGTGAGTTTCCTTCACAATTCACTGAAATCACAAGCTTCATTTAACAAAATTTCATCTGCATTTCAGTGCTTTGTGGTGAGGCTTCAACTCTGACGGATGTTTGTTCTGGTTTTGTTGAACCAGTTTTGGTTTTGTTTGCTGAACAACAAATGGACTCCATGGACAGGAACTGTCTTAAGAGCAAGGATGTGGCCTTCACTATTAAACACTACATTAGTCTGTGGCGATTTAGTCATTATTCTATCCATCATATGCTCTTTTTAGTATGTTGGCAGACATGAACATGGATGAAATTCCAAATGACAGAAAGTAATTTCAACTGAACTCAGGATATTTTCTTTTTTAATTGAAAAGCAGTGCTGACAACAAAACTCTAGGCCAAATCAAAAAATGAAATATTGTGCATTTCTTATTTGTTAATTAATCAAGAACTTTAAAGTTAGTTTAAAGTTAGTGTAACATTTTAACATGCAAAAATAACTTAGCACAAAAACGCTCATGACTTGAAAATTTTGTGTGTCATTTTTATACATGTGTGTATGTATATATATATGTCAAAGGTACATAAATGAGGGCATATTTTTAAACTGGAAAAATAATACATTAAGGAAGCAGTAGAAGGAAACCTTTTTCATAGCTGAATATACAAGGTTTTATAAAATTTCTTACTACAGATGCCTGAATGACTTAGCATTCTTAGTTGCAGGATGACCCCATTACTGCAAAATTAGAACTAGAGATAAGCAGAGGTACAATTTTTTTATTTTCACTAGTAGATATAAAAACACTAAAAGTCCAAATTCCAGGAAGGGGGCTCACCTTACATAGCTTCAAATGTCTAAAACTGATCATCAGCATGTATTGCAATTGCCTTGTGCTCACTGTACCATCAGCAGAAGAAGAAATCTTCAGGAGCGCAGTTTGTCTCATCTTCCGATCTAAAATCTCTGTTCAGGTCAGCTCCCTTTTTTTCTTCACTGACTATAAGGAAATCTGTTATGATCAGCTCAGATTGAAACATTTAAATCTTACAAGCCTAAACTAAGGGACAAATGCTCCAAATTTGGAGAAATTGAAGTTTTGAAGATATTGGTGATTCTTTAAGTCAGTGACAAATAAATAACCATGACAAAGGCTTTAATTAATATTGATCTTGTAAGTTTTTTGAACAAGAACTTGACCATAAGCCTGCCTGTCCCGGTAACCTGACTTGTAACATGAATTTAATGCAATGACTCAGATAATCAGGGTTGGGATTAGGCACGGATTCCATGAGAACCAGGGATTTTATCATCTTATCTGTCAAATTTCATAAATTATATGGGCTCTGTTCACTAAACTTGGCGTGCATTGTCACCTAAGCCTATTTAAATTTATTTGATAGACTTTTGTCATTTCAGTTCTGAAAGACACGGGAAAAAGAAGTGCTGATTTGTTTGGAAGATATTTGTAGTTTCAAAGGAGGTAGAATACTGTGAATTTTCACACCAACCATTTGTCACAAGCTTTGCCAGTCCTCCATTGCTTAATTAAGCCAAGCATTTTTAATAGCTGTGAAACTGACTAAACATGAAACTGTCTTAATGCAAAATCTACACCTTTGAAGTAAGTTCATTTTTACTTTAAAACTTAATTGTACTGACTTTCCTCAAGTTAACACTTGCTAAAGTTTTGATAAAATATTTTTAATTGTGATGTAAAATGCCTTTTCTCTTTAAATAAGGTGTACTACTATATAGTGACTAGTGACCTTAAGAACTGTAGTGGACACATATTTAATAGAGAAATATAATCAGGTTGTCTCAAAGAAAATTCATGCCATATTATTAATGCTAAGCTGTTAACAAGATTTTCCTAATGTTAGAAACGGCTATTGGGAATTTACAACACATACCAAAAAAGATGTAAGATGTCTATGGATGTAATATTCTGTATCACTGTTATACAACTCCAACATTTATCAAAACACTTTTATTCACACACAGTGATCAATATAAATTCATGTCAATTGATCTTTCTTTGGTGACACAGAACCGTAAAGAAAAGTCATTATAAATATTGCAGTCATAAAAATCACAAATAGTACTGTAAAAGGTCTCTTGTGGAGCACAAGAAATAAAAGGGCTTGAGCCTGTGGTGTAATGTGGCTGAGGAGAGAGAATCTATTGTTGCCAGTGGTGGTAAATCAGCTGGCATTCCCTAAGGATTTTAGTCTACACCCACAAATACCCCTCTGCAAAAAAAGCTGTTTTCCTTTCCAATCCCACATGCTGCTCACTCTGATGTCAGAGCAGTGAGGATATTATTGACCAGGAAAATAGTAAAAATAAATGCTATTAAGAGCTTCTTTTCTTACAGTTGAATTGATTTTGTAGTTAAAATAAACCTGAGCTTCCTTTGGAAAACACACACAACTACTTCATGCTTAACAATTCAGCAGTTTATAGCTAGCCATCCTGTTCTCAGCTCAGCAGTCCAGCAAGTGAAAGTATTGTCTTTGTACAGAGATATTTTCCTCAAAATGTATCTTGTCCTTTTTCTTTTTCTTCTCTCTTGAGAAAAAAGTTTTAGGATTTAACAACATATCGTTTCACTTTAACACAACACTTGGGTTCAGATTATTTTCCTTATTGAATTGCTGTTGAGAATATATTTCTGAAAATTTAAATTAGAATAGGATATAAATTACAATTTTTTGCCAGTTTTTAATGCGCTTAAGAACTGGGATGCAAAAGACTGATGATAGCAAAAAACTTCAAATATACCTCAGCATTCTAAAGCCTACACACATTTTTCTGTTACCCTCCATCATCAGAAATTTGAAGAAGGAAACCATGGAATAAATTGATTAAAAATTTTTCCTTGTTATTATTGTTTCACAGATGATTTTTAACTTTAGAACTATTGATGACATATTTTTTAATTCCTTTGGCCTATTCTTCCATCTATTTCACCTAAGCATATGAATTGATCTACCTCCTTGTACAGGGTATAACCATGGCTTTTCAACATTGATTAAAATAAACAGCTTTTACTTATTTTTTTAATCAAAGAAAAACCCTGGTTACATGCAGATCTTTGTGGCAATTCTAATTTAAGAAAAATTAGAAAGAACATTTTTATCATTTTACAGCAAACCCAGGCTACAAGATCAATCTTATGGAGATATTTTCTTCTTTGCTGAGTCCATCTGGGCTTGTTCTAGTCAGTTACATAAAAAATTACAGCTTTACCTTTTTTTCAAGTATATGCTATTAATTGAAAAACTGTGACTACATTATTGTGTTCATGATCAAAACATAGTTCATTGCATTTAACATTTTCTGATGTATTTTCATGCAGTTTTACTAAGAGTACAGTTTCATATATTACATGGGAAATCCAAGATGAAGAGAGTAAGTACAGCTTATATCTTACTGTTTAGACAGTCAAAATTTCATCTCTCCTTAAAATGGAAGCCAGGTTGTGTTCCATGTAAGTGTCCTGAATAGGAATGTAACCCTTTTTCACTCTCAGAAAAGGAAAATCCTACACTAACATAACACTGATCCTGCCAACAGTGCTTCCTCATGGTAACTGCCTCCACATCATTATCTAAGTTACCCCTTGAACTGTCTTTGTAACATTTAAAACTCACTGTTTGCTCTCGTTTATATTCCGCTGTATGGTAGTAATTAGATAGAAAATTGTAGCACCTGTCAAAAAGCATGCTGTTTTATTTCACTTCACAGTTTCCAGATGGCATGGAACAGGTGATACAGCAACACAGAAGGTCTCATTTACTACAGGGAAACACTTCAGTGTGCATAGCAGTGTGTCTCATCTCACTGCAGCTAGACCTCCACAAAAAGGAAGAAAAGGACCCCTACAACAATATGAAGTTTGCAACAGCAAAAGTGCACCACAGACAACTAAGAAAGAGTATCTCCTTCCTTTAAAGAAGAGTAGAGGCAAAGAGAAAGTTCCTGCCTCTCTGCCTACCCTGAGAGTTAGTCACACATCTCAAAGTCTTATCGCAAGATCATGGTCAGCAATTCCAAACCCTACTGTTATCTCTTCTCTCCTTTCTGGAAAGACTCAGATACACATCTCTTTTCTATGTCTACTAAAGACTGTTGGTTAAGATATTTATTTTTCTTAGTGTTAAATCGTTCAGCACAATAATTTTGCTTTGTTTTATGCTTCAACTAAGGAAGTCCAGGCCTTATTTATTATGAAAACAATGGCAATACTGCCAACAGACACATTAGTATGGCACAATGGAATGTGTTGACTCCCAAACCCATTAAGATCCAATCCAGAAGTCTCTAAAAATTACTTAAATTAGCTTTTACCCATCCATCTATCTATACATACATTCATACATAGTATTACAAAAGCACACTATTTTAGGTCTTTTTTCTTTTTTTTCTTACTCAATTACGAGCCTTGGTGTAGTTTCCTCTGGAATCTGACCCAAAAGTTCTCCTTTTACCACTAGAGGGCCAGTAGATACTAGAATATTTTAATTTTCCCATTATATAGCTAATGGGGGAAGAATTAGGAGCAGGAGCAAATCTTATTTCTGGCAGTTTGTCATTGTTTTGTTTTGTTTGTTTGCCACTGGACACTTCTCACAGAATCTGTTTGAGTTGTTATGAAGCGCAGATTTGAAGTGCACAATTCTTGTAATGGGATCAGAACTGCTTAAGTAAATATATTAGCTACCAGGTTTATGCCATTTATTACCTATAAATGTTCTCCATACCCACCAATATGCTAAAGGTGATACTTACAAGAATGGCTGCACATGCGCACATGCATTTGAACTCAGTTGCCTGAGACCTTGCATCAAGTTTTCAGAAATTCTTGCTAGCTAGCGTATATCAACAACCTTCCTTGCCATTTCTGCCATATAAAAGTATCTGAAAAAATAATTACGTTAGGATATTTACGTTTTTTTGCTTTTGGTAAGGCTGCTTTGCAACAATTAGGACAGAATAAATGAAAACTCTTGATCAGGGCCATTAAAAATTGATTCAATGAAGAAAGATATCTGATGGAGCTTCATGGATCTACCTCAGTAATATCTGCTGGAATGATTTTCAAGTACTGGCTAAAGTGCATTCCTGTGTATTTCCACTTAAGCCATCTGCCAATCTTAATACTTATTCCTGAGGGAGGAAATTTTCCAGTGCTGTTTTTCATTTGATTTGCAAGGACATCCTGTTTAGGTACTTATCAAAAGAACAGAAGGATAGATGCCAAATTCCACAAGTCTTGGTTTAGAAAACTAAATTTGTAAGACTAAAGAAACAAGCTATATTTAAAAGGACCTACAACATTGTTCCTTTATATTTGAAAAAATATGTTGCTGTTTACAGGCCAGATATATTTATGTGTGTCTCCACAGTAACTGCTTTGTTTCCTAAACGTTAAAGGATTTTGCTAAAAGTTGCTAAGCTAATCATCAACTGGTTTGATGATTAAGGACGAAGTCCCAAAGAATGACTAAACAAGTGAGCTATGCAAGAAGAAATCGTGGCTGACTTAGGGCACCAGTTAACACAGTTTCCTAAACAGTCACTGACCACGGGGTTCAAAGCAAGAGTGTTTATGTACTCAGATGACTAGAGTTCTGCTACTGTACTTGTTTAGAGATGCTGCCATTGTGTCTGAGCCAAGGTCTTGTTGCTTATCTCCTGCTTCAGGCTGTTCAGATCAAGCCAAAGACTGTGCCTAACTCTCACAAAATGCATATGTTAGAGGGAAAGGTAGAGGGAGGAGAGAGGAAGAGACCACACCTAAAGCACTCTCACAGCATTTAGTACAACACAACCACACAGCTATATCCCATGGACTGCCATTTCCAAAAACTGATAGAGAGAAGCTGCAGGTTTGCCCTGGACTATTGGTGTTCATTTCTTCTTCCAAAAAGAGGCTGCCTAACAAGCAGATTGTGTGCAAAGCTGAAATTGCAGTGGGAAGATTCTTGCGTTAAGTGTTGGGCTACTGTGCAAAAATAGGTCAGTGAGAAGTACAGGAGAGCCTATGCATTGCCCAGAACTCCCTGGCAGGAGAAGGGGTTCCTTAAGTTCCCTTTCTTGATTCAAAGACCTTATACTTTCTGCATTAATCATTGGACAAAACACCCTAACTTTAATTGGCAAAACTTAGAACGCAGGGAGAAAAGGGAGAAACAGGCAAGCAGGGACCTGTCTTTTTGCTGGAAAAGTACTGTTTTCTTTGCACCTAATCTCTTGGGAGATTGGATTCCTAGAATTCCCACTGGCTTCACAGTACAAAATTCCCATCCAGGGAAAAATTTTAACCAACTACTGTCAAAGTTTTGTGATCAATATGATTAGGTGACTCTGCCATCTCTGTTTTCTTCCAGGACCTCTTTTCATCACTAAAGCTTTTATTGACACTGAAGGTAGAAGTTATTTCCCTAAAATGTAAACTGATCCATCTTATCTACTCACTTTAGGGATCTTTATAGGCAGAGAACAGGGGTTTGAGAAACAATCCATCTTACCCAAAGTTAGCTACCTAAGCTAAGTTCAATAACTTTGAATGACCATAAAGGAGTCTATTTCCTTCTGTAGAATAGAAAGGAGTTAAAGTAGACACTCAGAGGAAAAGTTCTACCATATGGATTCCCCAAATCAAGTGAGCAATAGTGCCTACAATTTCACTGAAGGGTTTGCTTGTATAAGAGTAGCCAGTCCAAATCTCAGGCCTTCATTTTAGTTAAATAACAAAACAATCAGTGAAGTTCTGACCAAAATATTATTTTCTAATAAAATATTTTCTTATGTAAAAAGAACCCTAAAAACAAATCCTGAATTTTTATTCATAGCAAATAAAACTTGATTGAGGGCACAGATACAAATTTAAAATCTCTTCCTGCTAACAGGAAGAAAAAAGTTTGATTAAATGTGGCCTGATTTACTGTAATTAGTAAGCCGTGGATGTCTACTGCTTTGAGAAACAGACAGCATAAATTTTCATGTGAATATGACTAGGAGCTTTCAAATACACTGTTGAAAAAGGGGACAATAACGTCTATTCCCAGGTATCCACTAAATATTAGCACCTGAAGTTGCCTTTGCATGGTTCTGTGATATCTCTGTACAGAGAAGCAGGGTGGAAATATTTTTTTAGTATTAGATTATCTAGTCCTGCATCAGTCTTGGCCTACATTGCTTTTCTAATGCCTTTCTGCTCCTATGTATGCAGCTTGCATAATGCTGGGCTTTGCTTCCTGCTGGAGTTATTAAACCTGTGTGCTTCTCCTCCTTGTCTCCAGATCCAAAGCAACACAACATTATGTTGCTGGCCAAGAGTCCATGTGTGGCTAAAGAGAGGTTAGTGCGGGCTTGCCTATTAATGAAGACAAGACTTTCAAAGCTGAAAAAGAATGTGTTTTTACAATCATGGTGGAACACGTTTTTTTCTGTAAGTTTATATGATAGAAAGAAACTGTTACTAAAACAGCCATTCCAACAACAACAACAAAACAAAACAAATATTAAAAATAAAACAAAACAAAAACACAAACAAACAATAAAACACACCAAAGAAACAAGCAAACAAAGAAAAAATAAACACAAAAAAACCCCAACCAAAACGTAAGTTAGGAGATTCACATGGAAGGGTATTCAAAAAGTGAACACTGTTAAAGTTGTGACTCAGATGAATGACTGCCAGGAAATTGAGTTAAGGATGACATTCCATTACAAGCTCATTCGGTTGTTCCTGTCTCTGAGTTTTCACAGACACTGTAGAAAACTTTATAATCTGAATTGTCTTGGGTTTGTTCACTGGAGTTCCCAATGCAGCCATTTAAGTGTGGCTTTCCTCTGTATGAACATACTCCATTCATGAACTCTAGGGTTACAGTGACTCATTTTGGAATCCTGCATTAGCTGTAGGAAGAACTGGTTTGACACAATAACTGATCATGAGCCACAGAACAGCTCCTCAGTCATATCTTGCAGCACAAAACTAACTTTTTTAATATATTTTCTAACATGGGCCTTTTTTTACATTCATTTTTTAAAAGGGAGATTGACTTCAATAGTATTTTACTACGAAATTCTGTCTGATCTGGCACTGTTAACTCAGACAGGAGACACATCTCCCAACAAAGCAGTGTTCATTTGCTCAAACACCTAAGCTATCACAAAGATATTTAAAAAATTACTAATTGCCGTTCAACAAGAGGGTCAGTTTGGCAGGGGTATCAGCTCATAGGCACGAAGCACCAACACACCCATCTAATCCATCACTTGACGTTTTGAAGGCAGAATAACGGGCTTATCTATCCTTTGACAAGGAAACAAATCAGCCCAGTGTTGAAGCCAAATGATTTTTGGCATAGCAGTTTATAGGAATATTGCAGAAACTTACTTCCCGGAGTAGATACATAGGAAATGAAGGTCAGAAAGGATTAAATCCAAGACAACTCTAGTAAAAAATCACTGCAATCATTGTGGGGAAACCGGGAACAAAATATCACTATACCACACTCTCACTTATCTTAACATCCACTTCCTTTTTTTCTTCTCTCTCTTTTTCTTTCTTTTTCCTTCTCTCACATTCCCTTCAGACTATTAAAATTCAAAGAATTAATTTATGACCGTGCTGGCATTCCTGCGCATCCTGACGTTTGTTCCTATCAATTGGCTCTTTATGCCTCTCAGTGGAGGCCGGATGTTTGCAGTTGCTGGCAGCTGTTGTTGGAGGCCCCAGAACAGCTGATGGGCTGGCAGCCCGCACTGACAGGGAGCAGCCCGGAGCCTGGGAAAGAGCCCAGCGCTGAATGCGCTCGCCTCTGATGGGTAATTAGCTCAGTACATGCAGGATTAGAGCACTAGCACGGGAGATAAGGCATCTGACCCGCTTCCCAGAAGTCATCAGAAATTAGAAATGGTAATTCGTTCACAAGAAATGTAAAAGATTTTGTGAATGGAACTGGTTGGCTTTTTTTTTTTTTTAACCAAAGAAACTCTGCTAGAAGTTGATCTCCTCTGAGCGTTTATTCAAACAAATGGTTATTGTGTTAGGTTTTCTTTCTACAGTGAAATGTTGTATTTTAAATATTGTTTAAAAATAAATTTATATGTTCTTGTCTCTGAAATTTGTGGATGCTACAAATTTTCCAGCATAACTTCTTGTGCCAGTAAATTATCTGGGATTTTTTTTTTTTTTGTTTGGTTCCTTTTTTTCATTTTTCCTTTTTTTTTTTTGTTATGTTTTGTTTTTGGAAGGGGGAATCACTTTCAAGTAGTTAACCCCCATTTCTTAATGATTTGATTAAAAAAAAAAAGCCAGGAAAAAAAAGTTATTCATAAAAATAGAATGTAGGCTCTGTTTTTTTACTTTCATTCATCATATAGACAGGATCAGACCCAAAACCAGATGAGATCAAATGAAGTCCTCTGTGTCCTAAGGGGATCTGCTGTAAAACTGAAGAAGTATCTGTATGCATGGGGGCGGGTGTGTGTGTGTGTGTTAGAACATACCACATCCTTTTTCATATCCTGTATTTAGGCTGAGGTTCTTTCAGGATCATGAAGTTTTTGGAAATTCTGATCTAAGCATGGCAATAAAACATTGTCTCATCCAGCTGTGAAACTAACTCCCTCTATGCTCTGGCAATGTTTTCATGAGTTTCTGCAAAAATGTAGAAAATTGTTATCTACTTCACAGATGTTTTTGGGGAAAAATAAAATTACATTTGTGACATACTTAGAAGAAAAAAATATTATCATAACTCCAAGCCCAGAGTCACAGTTCTTAGTAGAAATTTGCATTCTAAAACAATTTGGATTTCATAAGTCAGAGTATTAAAGTCTTGGCAGATGCAGCCCCTAGAGTCAGTGGTCTACCTGTGTTTGGACTTGAGAATTGCTACCTGTGGTGCATGTTATCCCTAATATATGCACCTGCAGAAACCACAAGATTTTCTTTTGAGCAAAAAGATGCAAGGAAGTATTTTAACAGATATAAGAATCCACAGAGAACATGGATGAGCATTCTCCTCTTCTGTTTAACCTACTGTATTTTCAATTAACAGTGACATTTAATGTTGGGGCACTCCTTCAGAGAATAAAATAAAAACAGAGGAGAAGAAACTCAGGTTTAGAAAAGGTATTAGAAGAAGAAAATCACAGGAAAGAGAAAGGCTATATGTTGTAATTAGTTTTTACTTCCCCTTGGAACCTGCAACTGGCAAGGGAGAAACTGTTAGCTTTGTCTGTGGTTGGAAGCCAGCTACACACCTGGGGTAGAAAAATACATAGAAAACTGTAAATTTTAAAGAGAGAGGTCCAAAATACTACTTTCATAAAGAGGTTTTGGATATGGGGAACACTCATGTTTCTAGTAGTTTCTTTTTGTTTCCAGTCAAAACCAGCTAAGAGGAGCAAGTTAAACTCAGGACAACTGTGTAAGTGCACAAGTTGGTCTGTATCAGATCTCCCTAAGATTAATTCTTGGGTCTGGGATTACTGCTTTCAGATGAGAAAAAGGAGGGGGCACATGATGAATGGAGAGATGGGAACCAACAAGGGGACAAGGGATGGGAGACAGAAAGAGAAAAGCAGAGCATTATATATTTTGCTAGTAACTAATGTTCATTTTCATTAATTACTGAATATTATCAGCATACTGAACAGTTAAAAAAAAAAAAAAAAAAAAAAAGGAGGCATAGTTCCAAAGAGATCTGTCATCTTGGAGTATCAAAAACTGATGTGACTTCATGCTATGATTCTAAAGCCAGTATAAAAGATACAGTCATTCATACTTATAAAAAAGCCATGAGGGGAAAAAAAAAAAAAAGTGACAAGAGAAATTAGCTTCTTTTCTCCCCATTGCCTCAGTGCAGGAGAGCTGCAAGACAAAATGCCAAAGTTTAACTTGCCCACAGTTTAACTAGACTGCTTGGGAAAGGATCTGACGGTAAAGACCATCCTGCTCCTGCAAGCACTCTGCTTTCAGAATAGCTTCCATTGTCATCCCAGATGTGTTGCAGTGATCTTGTGACCTTTTCTCAAGGTAAAAGAAGGAAGTGAAGGAGAGTTTGAGTGCTTTCTAAACCACAAATTGGACACACAGTTAACTGAATGTAACTTCAAGTACTTGAAGCAGGATGATATATGTGAGTTAATCACACTGTCTCCAATGGGGGCTTGTGTGAGCTAATTTATCTTACCCTGCAGCAAGAATGCCTGATATGATAACATCCCATTTTACACATTTCTCTCAACTGGAAGCTAGTACAGGTGTAGGCATATGCACCAGAGATGCCATAAATTAAGGGAATGAAGTCATTCCCTGAACACCCCCCCAACATCTTTCCTGTCACTCTTCGGGAAAGTTATTCCATGACCTTCACTACAACTTCAGGTCAGCAGTGACCAAAACACTCCATTACATGAGCTATGCTAAATTACAACTGTACGATTCACTCCACCCATCCTGTTTACATGCCTCAGTATGGAAAGCAATGAAAAATATAATATGAGGATAATGTGACAGGAAAGGGAAGAAATATTTGCTGCTTCTTGTCACTCATGAAGGGCATGTGCCCACATCAGTGCTTGGGCAGGTGAGACACCGCTTTTAATTTTTCATTCAATTGCTCAAAGCTGCAAACCCTCTGCCAGGAGGAACAGTTTATAAAACACGAAGTTTCCGCTATTTCTTTCCAGTTCAGCCAACTATTCCAAGAATCCTACTCCTTATCAAGTGTCAGAGCAGGCTGAGTACTCATATGAAAGGTAGAGAGGAAATGTTAAATATGCTTGTGGTTGATACAAAAAATATTAAATATGCCAAGGTAGGTTATTCCACCAGTCAACTTATAGAATACTCCCACATCTAAGGCAAAACTACGGCATTGCGAGAAATGATTTTTAAATGATAAATGAGTCTCAGGAAAAACACACATGCTATCTGACTCAGAAAAAGTGTGAAGTATTTATGGGGTTTTTGTTGAAAATTTCAGCACTAGCAGGTGTTATGCTTTTTACTTTTTATTGATGAAACAGACTTTTTCCCCCCTAATTGATTAACATTTATCTCTCAATAACATGTTTAAAATCAGAAGTTCTTCCACCGTATCCTTTAAAATGTCTTTTTAAACTGAAGTAAGAAACAAAAAGTCTTTAAACAAATGCCACAAAACTACTGACCAGTATCAATATAAATCAGAGAACATCAAGGACAACATTGATTGTTAGGAATAGGAGCACTGATTCATCTGTGTGTATGTGTATGGGTGTGTGTGTTCACAAAAGCATGGAAAGAATTTATTTAGTGAAGGTTGAAAAGCCACTTATAATGGCTTTTCTGTCAAATTCCTTAAGAATTTTACTGTGAATTTTTTAAATGGAGGTGAGACCTTTGGACTCTCTGGAAATGCTTACACAGTAGGTGTTTTTTCCTAAAGAGATACCAAATATTAAATCAAAATAAATAGATAAATTTGTAAAATAATCCTCTATAATAAGTGATACTCTTTCTTCAGTGTGCCAAAAAAAAGCAAGGGAACATATTGATTAAAATAAGCTTAATATT
>WAAE01022290.1:0-18262 GCA_013400495.1 Nicator chloris
ATATCTACTATGCATATTATTTCACTCCACTTTGCTGTGGTCAATTTATATTTCATATCTTTTACTTAGGGATTTGTTCTTGGGAGAAAAGGACTACTCAGTCCATTAGCTGATCTGAATTTATGATGATTAATTCCTTGATGTTCAGCCATGACAGGAATTACTCTGCTCTAATGAGTAATAAATGTGGATAAGTCATGTGTCCCTATGGATTTCTTAGCCAGAAATTGCATTTAGAAGAAGGCTAATTGTCTAAAATTTATCCAAATTCAATACAAATTTTATTGCCACTAATTGCCTTTCCAGGTTTTGCAGCAATAAAGATATTTAAATGTATTTGTCATAGCACTTCTGTGAGTGTGTAATGCTCAATACTAGTAGCAACTGCCATCATATTTAGGATTTTCAACAATTTCTGTAATTCAGTACTAAATCATTACAAGTAGCAACACAATATTCCATTTTTAATACCACAGCAGATCATGCTTTAAAAATTTTGTTAACGTCTCTGTCATAAAATCAGGCTTTACTACTCTTGGTTTTTAGTTCTGACATGCTTTAATTACCATGGCAGTGTTATAAGCAGGAGCTACTGTAATCAAGTGACACCTGCTATTGCCACTAGAGTTGAGTCAGAATTATGAAGATAGACTACAATTTTCAAGTGTTTGCATGCCAAATGATATAAATCACTCTAAGCTTGAACTATAGTACAGAAAGCTTCACAGCTTTAGGCTCTGCGTAAGTGTTGTGCGGGGCGGAGAAGAGATTATTATTGTAGCACTAACAATGCATTCAGGATTGACAGAACATATTGCTGTACCTGTGCCTCTGTTCCCAAGATGCAGCTCCCAAGGCCCTTACAAACTCTGTATTTCACATAAGTGCTATTGTTTAGGACAAATGTTTATTGTAAAAATAAAAGCTAGAATGTGCTTAAGAAAGATGGTTCCATTTAGGACATAGGATCAACGTCTGTTTGACAAGTATATTCATTGCATGCTGGAGATAATGTGGAAAACCTATTGTAGGAAGTCTGTTACGATTAGGGTCACAAATGTTCTGGAATACACTGAACTTAAACTTTATGCTCTTGAAATTATGCTTTCACTCAATTTTGCTGCATATTTCTGTGCACTCAAAAGAAAAAGAAAGATGAAAGATGAAAAATAAAGATGAAAATTTTCCACTTTGTGTTTTAAGCTGCATTAAAAACATTAATGCACAAAATTCAATTAGCACAGGTTACCATTTTTGCAACTATTATGCTATCCTGTTAAAATCAGATGGTTTTTTAGGGGTTTTTTTAGTTGGCAGTCTTTGACCTTGCCATAAAAGATTGTTGCTGGACAGAACTGACCAATTTGCTGATAATTTTTTGCAGAGGTCAAAAATGAACCCAGTTGCTTGGTATTCTGACCTCCTAAACCAAGGGCAAGGGAGAGAACAGGGAATGAGTTTCTAGAATGGACACAGGGGTTTTTTTCACATGTTCAAGTTGTGTGTCAAGATCACCCTTCTCTCAGTCTAAATTGTGATTAGAGCCCACAGGGTTAAGTGAAACTGTAAACAATAAAGATCAATGACTTACAAAGTCATGAATCCCATGAAGTGATGACTTACAAAGCAGTGAAGTTGTGTTGCAATCCTCACATTGTCATCCCTGTGAAAGAGGTGGGCAGAGGCTAAGCCACTGATAGAACCTTTCCTTCCCAGCCCTAGGTGCTCACACCCTCATGAGAGGACGCCCAAAGTTCCCATTTCCAGTGTATGTGGTTCTTTGGGCCGTCCTCTACTATTCACTTGTGGCCCTGTTGGGCGTGGTGCGACCTGTACACTTATCTATTTCTGAGAAGTCATCTTTGTCCTATGCTCATAACTTCTCAACTTCAAACTTTAGGTATAACTAGTCTCACCACGACTTTACCAAACTCCGTTTGTTCCTCTGGATTGCAGTTTGCTCAACGGGGCTTAGTTCCAACCAATAGTTAAAGTTTATTTTAAAGTAGGGGAGAGTCCCTACCTGGTCCCATTGAAGTAAAAAGTGTTTTCTTGCATGCTTAAGGATTGGAGCTGCTGAATCTAGAGAATGAAAGACAGAAGTCAAACACAATAACTGTCTTCAAGTATGCAAAGGCCACTGTGAAAAGAAAGAGATAATATGTTTGCCATGTCTATAAAATATAGCATATAGAGTCATAGGTTTACATTTTGTCAAGATATAATGTGAGATGTGAAGAGAAGCTTTGAAATGCTAGTAATGGGGATGGGAATAGATACAGGCATAGACAGTGAAGGTTGTGGGGTCATCATCATTTGAGTATACTGTTGTAAAAATATTTTATCTTAGGGGACATAGTCTAGATAATCTCTCCAAGCTTCTTTTGCATTTTTAAATAACTTTTTCTCTCTGCAGCTGGAAAAAAATAACAATTTAGAAATATCTATGCCATAAATGATACCTAAAAGTTCTTGAAATCTGGTCATTTGAGCCAAATATACACAAAGTGTCAGGTTTTCCCAATACCTAAATTCCCAAAGACTTCTGATCTTTCCATTGATGAAAAATGAGGCTTTTCCAATTGGCTGATCGCTGACAATCTGCAATGAGAACATTTAGTTAAAAGTCATTGTCAAAATATCTCAATCTCAGTGATGAAAAAGGCACAGGTGTGCTCTATGTAACTGTGGGCTGAATAATAACTATCTTATAGATAGTCTATTTTTATCCTTGTTTAGAATTTTCCACCCAAGGTTCTTTATCAGATCACAGTTATTTCTAACAATAATGAACTTGTAGTATTTCTAATCCTTTGGCCTTCTGCTTGCAATCTGTTCAAAATTGTGCCTCTTTTTTTAATTTATTACTGGTTTTGCTACTCTTATATTACCCTTTACTTAGGCAACTGCACTGACTACTTCTAAAGCCGAGAATCAACTTCAAAATTTTATTGTTAACATTAAAGGCTCTTCAAACCTTTTCCCCTTTCTATTTGTGAAATCTGGTTCGTGTTTATGGCCCCTCTCATAATTTATGTTTGGCTTCTGACCTGTGTCTCCTCCATCCCTACCATTTGTTGTGTCAAAATATCAGGCTTCTCCTCAATTAACACTGCTATTTTGAAAGTTTTTCCCCTTTGTAGAGTTCTGTGGCTGAATCTTTTGGCCTGTTTATCTTAAAAGTAAACCATTTTCTGTGGCTTTCTGTGAGAATACTATTGAGAGACATATTTTATGCCTTATTGTGTCATTCTTCCTTTGTTATTTGGCTGTATTCTGATACTGAAGGGTTAGATGTTATTGAAAAGCAAAGCAGTTATGTTTTTTAATACTGAGCTTATGCTGTTGTAGTTTCATTATCCTCAGATATAATTGAGTCCTCAGTCATGACACACATTGTAATCCTGGAGTTGGAAATATCTTATATTATGGAAAAAATATCTTATTATATGGAAATATGGAATTATATGGAGATATTTTAATTATATGGAAATATCATAATGACTACAGTACTGAGAATTCAAGGACCCACATAAACTAGAGAGGGGAAATGAAGAAACCTTAACATAGAATTACAGACAATTATCAAGAGGATCTACCACTTGAGGAAAATAAAATAAAAACAAAACACCACAAGCCTAATGTATCATCAATAAATGTAACCACACAACCAAAGGCAAAAAAAATAGCATTTAGTATCTAAGTGATGAAGATATAACAAAGAAAAGTTAAAACAAAATGCTAAGAGATTTTATGATTTATTTAAATTTTTTTCATCAATCTCCTGATTGTTTCATATACCAGTTTACATTCTACCCAGCTATCATTCAAGACTGAAAGTTGCAATTTACTGGGTATGAGTTCCAAGCTGGATGTAGTTTTGAGCAATGGAGATTTTTTTGTGCTTTCTTCAAGAACATGAGCAAAAGATAATTATTTACCATTAAAAAACTGTAACAGCTTCATGCCTGACTCGTGCCTCTGCCTGCTTTGCTTGTGCTCATTCCTTGGAAATGCAATGGTGACTTCTCCTGGTACTCCATTTTAACTCTTTTCTGGGATTTTTAACTGGTTTTGTATGGCTTTTTTGGTTTCGTTTAGTCTTGGTTTTTGTAATGTGTCATCTTGGGAAAGGTAAAATTCAGTTTACTAAAATGCTGTCAGATTGAGGCATCTTGTTCAACTTACTTTTCTCTGCCTCTTTCAAAAAACTAAGTTTTTGAAGGATGTTACTCTGTGCTATTTTCAAGTCATGGACAACTCATTTTACTCTCTGCTATGGAGTAACTCCACTGGGACCTTTTCCCCTATATTATCCTGAAGCCACTTCAATTTCAGTGTCTTAAAAATGCTTGGTACCGTTGTGTTCCTTGCAGGCATTTTGCACAGGACAGAAGGATAATTAAGTCTGATCCAAAAAATACTGGCCACATGTAACCAACCTAGCAGGAGCAGTGCTTAGCCTAACTCCTGACCTACAAGTGGAAATTGTTTAGGAAAAGGATAGATTTCCTGGGCCAAAAAGTCACTGTCTCTACTAGGGTGTCAGGTAGTGTATTAGGTAGAACCAAGGGATGCAACTGGTCATGCTCAGTGTCCCATGTCCTCACTCCCTGCACACTTGCACGTTGCTGCAGGCTCTTTCTGGAATGGTCCATGAGTATGAGCGCCAGTCAGGGACGAGAAAGCACGAGGTTTGCTCTTGGGGGTTTTCTTTTGTCCACTTTGCATGCCCTGAGACAGCTCTGTGATGCAAAACAGGGCAAAGTCAATGGGAATGGAAAAGTTACTTCAAAATTTTGCTCCCCATCCACACTGAAACACTAACATGGGCAATCCCAAACTGGGGCACAGATTTAACAATTTAAATAGTAATGACCAAGTTTCAGCACTTGGAAATATTTCTTAACAAACTTGATTTGCTAGCTTTCAGTGCAGTTTTCTAAATTTTCTTCTATTTTGAGAAGTCCCAAGGTATGCCATGAATGAATATATCAGTAAGCAGGCTGCACATTAGAAACCCCCTGGCATCTGAACATTTCATGAAGTCATTTGATGGTGCATCTAAATCTGCTGGAATGCAGTGGAGCTTACGGATGCAGCAATGTCTTTCTTTAATAAGTCACAGTTCACAATTCAGACCATGTAAGTAGTGCAAAGTTCCTTTCTTGAAAGTGAGACTGTGATCATAAGGATGTTCTTTGAAGGAAAAATCAAATTTATTTTAAGTTTTCTAAAACTGTTGCTAAATCTACAGAATAGAGCAAGTATACATAAAAGGTAAAGTACATATGAACAAATAAAGTATTTTTTATCAGCTCTTGAATTACCTTGGATAGGCAAGAGTAAAGTAAATGTTTAATCTTTTTTTTCCCAGTACCTTTTCAGTAATTTGATCTTGTTGAAACAGTTTCAGTGCAGAACGTAATTTGGGGATTTTTTTTAATGTGGGAAAATTTTGGATTAATGCTACAGTTTAGTTGCTCAACATTATGTGTATTTCAGGTCTCTAGCTGGGATTATACATTACATAGTATAGAAATACTTTTCTGAGTCTTCTGATTTAAATTGAGATCTTTTGAAAAGTATTCTACTTACTTAAGATCTTAATTATATTTCTGCCATAAATCCCAGACTGACTGCACAAATTACAGTCTTAAGGAAACAACAGAAAATCATGCAATATATCAAAACATATTTGCATAAATTTTTAAAACTTTGTTTCCAGTCAGGACATTTATTCATCAAAACTATTCCTAATTTGAAAATAAAATTTTTGCTCTTATTCATGCTACACAAAATAATATAAACAGGTCAAAATTGTAAATGAGAATTCTGGTCTCAGAATATAATTTTCCTCTATATTCTGCAGTGTAACCAATCTAAGAAGTTGCAAGCTTGCAAAGAATCTCTTAAAAATAATTTAAATATTCTACAGTACCATGAGGCCTGATCATGACTTCCACAAGACACCTAGTCTATTATATTGAAATGTACTGTTCCAGTAGTTTGGTCACATGTAGAAATCTGGCATGGTAACAGGGCTGTCAGGATTGTGACAATGGGGTTGAAACCTGTCTGTACACCTGAGAGCTGTTTGCCTGTCTGGAGTCGGTGCTTGGATACAGAAGGTTGAGCAGACACAATGATTTACATGATTTAGATAAGAATTTTTCAGCTTTATAGTGCTGCCAGTGGTGCTGTAAATAAGTTTCTCTCACAGAAATTTTGCAAGAAAATGTGGTGATTGGCAAAGAAAATATCTCTGTTATTACCAGATTTAGCATGAATGGGTGGCTTTGAGTAGAAAATAGTCTCCGGTGCAACAGTTAAGTAAAAACAAATACACAGTCAAGTTGCTTGAAATGTATTCTGGTTCCCTGTCATTTTCCACTTTAATCAAAAGGTGAACTAAATAAGTACTTCACTCAAGTCTGAGGCTGCAGATAAGCTCTTGTTTTTGATAAAATCTGAGCACAATATCGAATTTGAAACCATATTATTTAGTATATTTGACTGAAGCTTGGCCATTGACATCATACGTGCTTATCTCTGTGCCAATTTTCTAATCTGTTCACTGAGCTATTTACCTGTTTTACAAAACACTAAGTCTGAATTAAATGAGGCAGGATTTTGGCCTTTCCTCATATGGCTTATGAGAAGAGAAAGATGATGGAACCCACCCCATCATCTGACGCTGGAGAAAAATTCCTTCCCAGATAAGTCCCCATTCCCAGAGGAAGCATGATGCCAAAGGCTTTCATGGGAAGTGTCAGACCACCATTGCTTATTCCTGCACACTCCAGGGAGCTGTAGAGCTGTAGGGACTCTGAGGCAGCACTTAACATCTGCCAAATCCTTGGTGATCTTCAACTAAAGACACTACGTACATTAAATCTTCTGCAGTTACCCATATGCACATCTCTGTAGCCACGGATGATCTTGATAAAGATTCAGGGAAGGTAGATGTTGGATGCACAGTGATACGTGGGGTCCTTCCTGGCATGCAGTGGCATGCTTCCCAGGGAACCCCAGTTACAGCTCCATGTTATCCACTTCCTAATTATATTTCAATGGTTTCTTTTCTGATTTTGGATGGAGATTTGTGTAACTACTGAAGTAATGATTCCTACAAATGAAAAATAATATAGATAATACCATGGTCTGCCTTCTTTCTACAACAGATTTTCCAGAGGTGCTAAAGGACTGTTGTGACCATGAGCCTCACATTCTACAGGATCTATTAGCCTCTGTAGAGAGTCTTTCCTCCTGGCCATGCCATTGTAACAACCTTCTCATACTGAATTAGTATGTTTTCAGCACTGTTTAGTACTGAAATTGTTGACTTGGTTGCTTAAAATTGAGCATGTGGGGTTTTTTTCCATATGTACAAGAATATCCAGTAGCTTAGAAAATGTTATTGCCATCTGAGATTAGAAAGATATGTGTCTGTTCAGAAATGTGTGGATGCTTTTTAAAAAAAATATTTTTATTTTATGGAATGTTATCCTGTGTTTAAAAAAACTATATATTCTGATACGCTGTATGTTCATTTGTTGTCTTTGATCTGAGGCCTTTGAACAGCAGTCCTCAAAGTGCAGTAATTCTGGCTTGGGATGAGAGCCCTTGTAGCACGGGAAGATAATAATGAACCTTGTTACACCCACAATTACTATCACCAATGGAAAAGAGCTTGGCTGGGGAGCTGAATCATGGTCGATGTGCCCCCGAGATGTCTGATTGCAATAATGGCAATGGCTCCAGGTGACTGTTAGCAGTGGGCACAAATTAAAGAAACGTTTCAGGTTCTGAATCAACTGCTTGCAGCAAAGTGGTGTAGAAGAGCATGTGCTTTCAACTGCGTTGGGCCCTATCACTGATAATTAAATATTTCTCGCTTTAAACAGATAACAGGCTGTTATCTTCCTGAGTCTGCAGACAATTTCATTCGGGAACTTAGAGGGGTGAACAGTTGCATTACAAAAGGAAGAAAAATAATTAAAATTCTGATGATTTAGAAGTCACTATTTGCTGTTCCAGAACTGGTCTACCTGAAACAAGCAAGTGGATGTCTTCAGTTTGCAGTTCCAAATTTCTGCTAACATATAGGGTGAATTAAAAATACTTGCATGTCAGACCCTCCATTTTCTCTTTCGGTATGTGGTATAGTCAGGATGTATGTAAAAAAATCCACTCTCTTCTATCCTATCTATCATAGCATATATTATCTCATATCCATTAAGCTTTTTTTACAGTATTAAAAACTTGGTTAAAAAAAAGCATGTGCAGCATACATGGACTCCAGTTGAAAGTGAGTCCCTGGGCAGCTTGAAGTGAAAGGCAGAGAGAGGGGCACAGGAGGGGAAAGGGTAAAGTCTTTAGTCCAGGCATTTTGTCACTGGGTCAGAAATGAGGCTTTGCACCCATCACGTCCTTCACACACACGAGTCTGTTTCCAGGATGGAAGGGGATGGAATGTGTCACCTACTGCACATCCAGCAAGAAACAGGACCTTGTGTACAAAAGAGGCTGTTCTGCTCCTCTGTGAAGCCTCTTTGAGTCATGATGTGCAGAAAGCAATAGATTTTCTGGAAAAAACAGTGAAACAGTGTTTTCCAGATAACTCCATGGAAGTCTTTCACCTGGGTGTTACCTCCATGCATGAAAATGAAATTTAAATGCCAGGGACCACGGTGTGGTTTAGAGGAAGTAGAGGAAGGTTTTAGTCTTAGATAAATTATTATCCTGAAGAGTCCATCTGAGTTAGTCCATACTCCCTAAGAAAACAAATAATATGATTCTATTTTTCACCCGTTTGTAATTTCTGAATAGTTTAACGGCTTTTAGTGAAGTGAATATAGATAACTTGCTTTGCCTAGTACCTTTTAATAGCAATGCTTGCAAAAAATTCACAACTGTCACAACTGGATTAGTTAAAAAACACTGAATCCCTGTGAACATTTTTGTTGAGAATTATATACCACAGACACACACATAATTTATTGATGATCCACAGTAACTTTTTATGTGGTTAATTTAGCCTGTGGTTCCTACCTAAGCCCTGAGATGACCTTATATTTGCCATGTGTATCTACAGACTGCTGACATATGGTGACTGAACCTATCATGGCTTCAGTTTGATTTAGTTTACTTGCCTTTGGGGGTGAAGTAACCTAACTGAACTACTACCACCTTAGGTGCATGCTCACATATTATCTCAGTTCAACTAATATATTTTAATGTGATTTTACTTCTTTTATTAATTCAGACTAATACTTTCCAGATGTCTCCATATAGACAACTCCTAAGTAAAACTGAGTCTTTCATTCCATATAGTTTTGGGGGTTTTGCCCGTGTTGTTGGGTTTTTTCTAAGTTCTGTCTTTGTATTTCCTCTTTCCAAATGTGGACAGCTTCTTTGTCACCGTCTAAGGTTTTACTTATATAAATTACCCAGATGTTCATATTTCTCTTTTATCTTGAATAAGCTTGGCATACAGTTTCTGCTAGTCTTGAATTAGTGCAAAAACAAAGGTTATATTGTTAAATTGGAATGTTTTTGTAAATATTCTTGAAAAGGCAGTGCCAGGTCTTCTCTATGTAATCTGCAATGTATATACTGCTCAATTTAGTTATCTGTGGAAAATGTCTTTCTCTTTAAAACCGAATTCTCCTGTAACACTAACTTTTGCTATTTGTGCTTGTGATCAGTAAACACATTATCTTGTACATCACAGATCTCTCACATGCTTAATACACATGTGTATGAGTTTATATGTAGCAGATCATAGAAACTAATTCAGCTTTTAGGCAGAATTTGTTAGTGTATACTAGCAGATGCTCTATCACAAGTTAAATTTCTTTTCCTACACTCACACCCTTCTTCAACACATCATGAAACTTGTAAAGCTGTAATTGACCTTCCTTTTAAAAACGTCCAAATAATTTTTTATATCTCTGAGGACTGCAGCTGACGAAATAGGGACTGCTTAATTGATTAAATTTAAGGTTGTTCAAAAAAAGAAGAAAAAGATACTTTATCAAGAATGAGCAAAATAAATTATGAATGCTAGCTACAGTTCTACAGTTTTTCATATTTTTCCTCATACTCCAGATGCAAGATCAGACTTTTTTTTGCTAAGGTCCCATTACAGCCACATCCATATACATATATAAACAAATTAATAACACTGCTCTTCAGAATCAAATGGTCCCAGTGAGTTTGAGGTCCTAATGCATTTCACAAACTTCCCCACCTCTAGTATCCATCAGCACAAAGCTGCCTGTGCATAAAATGTTGCAGAAGCAGGTCTGCTCGACAGGCTCACGGGGAGCAAGCTCCCGCACCGACACCCTGCACGCTCCCGGGTGCTCTCAAGGGCACTCCAGCACTGATGAGTCTCCCGGGGGTCTTCAAGCACTGGTAATTTGCCCAGTCACTTGAGGCTGACGCAGAGCTACCTGCTTGACATGTCTGTGGGACAGATGAACTTCAGAGACTGAACAAAATAGCAAGAAACACATTTATTAACCATGCCCTAGACCATATGTATAGCACCAGAGAGGTATATATGCCAGCTTAAAGATGAAATAAGAAAAAAAATTATTTTGTCACTTAATTGCAAGAATAGTGTCAAAAGATTCTAGAAATAAACTAGGTGTGAAAGGAAAGTCCCAAATTGCAAGCGGAGAAATGACAAGGACCTCCATTTTCCTGACAACTTCCTTGGGGAAAGGGAATTGTTCTGAGGATGGGTTAGGCAGCGCTGACAGCTTGTCTGTCTGATTTGTGCAAAGCACAGTGCCTCATTCATCTTGATTTTCTCTGTTTTTTTTTTTTTCAGTAAAGTAATTAGCAGAAGTGGTTATTTCCATATAGCAGTGGTCAGATGATTTAAAAGAAAAGGAGGAAGAAATTCTCATTTTAAATCAAGAGATCAAGTACAGCTAGCAGAATATGGAGTAAATTCACCCCTAAAAAAAACCAATTTTGCAATTAATGTTAGCCCAAAAACTAGTCTGTTTACTCAAATCTATTATCTTGTCATATTTGTTTTCTTCCCTGAACACTTAGCAAAGCTTACCAGAATTGAACTCTGGGATCTCAATGTGCATTTTAATCAAGTAATTAACTGAAAATAAAACAAGGAAATTTGAAGTTTGTTTATTGTTTCTGTTAAAAAACACCCTAGTTTACTTTGAAGTTAATTTGTGGTATATAGTGATTTATAGCAAGATTTGAGACTGTAGACATAACAGAATTACTGCTTGTAACATCCTGACAGCCACTTTTGACTGTAACATATAGGTATGGGTATTGGACTGTGCTAGTTTCTGAATCTGGAATATTTGTAGGACTGTATGTACAAATATCTCTTTAAGTTTGTTCAGCAAATGAGTACATTTTAATTCATTTCTGATATTGTTGAAAAATCAAATTCGGGATGGTATTTTCTCTGAGTCCTTGACTTTGGAACTTGATTCTTCCATTGATCCCAAAAGTTAGCTGGCCTTAGGTCACTCTTCAAGACAAATTTACTGCCTCCTTCTGTCTGAAGAAATCCCTGAGGAGAGAATTGGAGTCTGTACTTCCATTGTGAAGTATTACTAGGTTAACATAAGATTTCACAGATTTTTTCAGTTTAATATATGAATCTAAGAGCTCTAAGAGCTCAGAGCTCATTTTACAAATCAATCAATAAAATATAAGTTTTTAGAATTTATTTTTTAGTGAGCCTTGACGCATTGTCAGCTACTTGGATTGATCTGCCAAGTGGTTGTAATTTATTTTCTCTTTAGTTACTCTCTAGCTGAATTCTCCTAAGACCTCTTTTATTAGCAGGATACAACTCTTCTTTTTAATGGTTCAATTTTGTTGAATGTTGTTGTTTGCTTGTGCTGTGGGCTATGTGTTCTTTCATGAGAGATTTGGAACTTCTATACAGAGCTAATTGGATTTCTTTATTATCTCATTGAAGCTAACCAAAATGACCTTCCCATGAAGTGGAAGTCTGAAAGATTTTCTTTCAGAAATAGTCTTTTCTTCCTGATAAATATTTATTGTTTCAGGTTGGCTAAATATTCCTTTTTTCTCTTTCTTTTTTCTGTTTTATCCCTGAAGGGTATCTGCCTTCTATTCAGAGCTATATCTCTGGAGTCACACTTTTAAAAAACATGAGTATTTCTGGACTATAAGTAATTTGCAACAAAAAGTAAGATCTTGAGTATATGAAGAAAACATTTTAAGGGGATTTTGTCCTAGAAGGCTTGTTTCAAAAAGCTGGTTATACAAGTCTCACATAACATTTACAAACAGGAAAGTATTACCAGTTAATGTAGTAGATGACATGAGACAGGAAAAAGCCTGGAAGGAGATTTTTGAAAATATTTGAATAGGTAAGTTTACGTAGAAATACATTACTAAGTATATGTATAGCTAGATCATTTTGGTAGTCCCATCATACACGACTGAACCAGTATTATAACATAGGAAAAAACATATTCCATTAGGTTGCTTAAACCTGAACCATAAAAAAAATTATCAGAAATTCTCCTACCCACCTCTGTAGTACCGATGATAATGTTTTACTTAATTTTTCATGAAATATTTCCTGTGATGCTTTTATGTTACTTGTTTAATGCAGCTTTTTCAAATTCCACAATGTAAGAGTCCTTCAAATTTATTGTCAAACGTACTCATCCACGTGAATATGTTCCTCAGAACAGGTTGACCTTTATTGCTTTCAAGACTGTCAGGAATGGTCTGAAAAACAACTTAAATGAACACGTAATTTTAGGAGTCTGTTCACACACGTGGATTGTGTGGCTCTGTGAATAGCTGACAAATACAGAGATCACCAGCTGAGCTGTACTGATATATCCCAGGAAGGAGGTCGCTCTGTGACAGGCCTGAGCTGTGATGCTGGAGCTGTTGGTAGTTACATCCAGACTGGTCTCCTCTGGGCTCAGGGTCCCCCTGCCCATAGCATTGTTCAGAGAACAGACTCCACATCCCTGTCCACCAGACCCCAATGCTTTCTGGGGCTTTTTCTTTGCAAAGAAGCTAAGCCTTTGCATCCATGAACAATTTGAAAATGGGAGAACAAAGGGGAAAGACAGTGCATCTAGTCCATTTTTTCTGTAGTTTATTGCAAGGAGGCCCCTAGATATTTGCAGGAAATTCCAACTACCAACCCTGCTTTGAATGTTTCTCCACGTGTATATCAGCAATACGTGTTCTGCATCTGGAAAACTCCATTTCTTGTGTTTTTTCCTTCTGCAAGCTGGGCTGAAAAATCCTACTTAGTGACAGATTTTTTTTTTTTTTAACACAAAATGCTATTTAACACTATACTTATATGTATTTTATGGTTATTCAACAACTACATAAGATATTAGTGAAAAAACAAAATGAAAACCGATGAAGTAGCCAGCACTCTTCATATAAAACAATCGGAATATTTTAAGCTTCTTCTGATACAAGTACCATGTTATTTTAAAGTATGAGAGAAGGAATTAATCTTGCTTTTAACCACTTATATTTGCACTTTCTTTGCCATAGATATGTTTATTAATTTGCCAGCAATTTGTAATGACATGACTGTACAATTCCTTGAGACCTTTAAAGTTATTCTGTTTTCCTATCCCATTTTGTAATTTAGTGAACTGTTATTGATTACAGAAAGATTTTCTTGGCATCACCTTTCTTTAAGGCATCCAAATATCAACTAAACTGGCACCTTCATGTGGAAATGTGCCCTTCTTTCAAATATATTGGAGAGGAAAAGAAATAGTCTTTTATTATTTAACTGATTATACACATTCTACAATACTTGTTTACAAATATTGGTTTTGTTTCTATTGCTATTTTGCATTCTGAATCTCTCCTTTTCCAGGTTTCCATAGCAACTCTTGTACAGCTTGATCATTAGAAAGAAATTCTCTTTAATTGATCTCCTAATGTATAGCTTAATAGTAACTGTTAAGCAGTCTTTTGTTTCCAGGTCATATTTAAGGTTCATACATTTGCATAAAAACATCTCATTAGCTCAAACCAATCATTATTAGTAATTGTCTTCCTTTAGTTTTTTAATAACTAAATCCTTCATTGAGGTTTTACAAAGAGCAAATATTTATAGCTTGCAGAAAAGGCTTTCTCAGTGAGCCTGGATGCTTTGTTTCTGTGAGCAGCAAGAAAATTACAGAGCTTCAAAATTTTGATCACATAATACAAAAAGAAGGTGTCTTTTTGTCCAACTGAAATTTAAATAGACCACGCTAACTACAAGCCAGAGGCAATATTTAACAGCAAATCTGCACTATGGTATAAGCTTGTACTAATATGAATAATGATGTAAAAAATGCCCAAAGATAACAGCGAATTTCCCCGCCACCACTGGCACCATGAAAGACATGAAATTCTTTCACTAAGTTGTTGTGTTGCCCATGACATCTTTACCTGAAAAAAAGGTATGTAAAAGGAAGTGCAAATTGCATGTAGGCGTTAATTTTTAATTGATAATAAGGCAACCAGTTTGATATCTATGATTGCTACGTGAAGACTAGAATACAACCTTGTGCTCCTCAGCACATGCAATTGCAGATCTATGTGGGTATGAAATGAGTTTTACTGAAGATCCACTGTGTATATGTACCTCTGCAAATATGCAGCTTACTTCATCTTCTTGTGATGAAAGAATTGAAGCATAAATTTGGATAAACTGAAAATAAAAGAGCTTTCAGTGAAAAGAACTGTGGGGAATCAGCTTTCATCAGTGCAAGGATACTTTATTTTTACCTGTTCTTCTATAACATGTTTAATATCCCACTCTAAAAGCAGTTAATATTGAAAGAATAATTTAAAATAATACCATCAGGCCAAAATGCATAAATATAGGTCACACCATCATGCTAAGCTCCAGAAAATGTAATTAGCATGTGTAACCTTTTCTTCTTTTCCCCTTTCCTTTTTTTTCTCTGTGGCATCCTTGACCTCTGTATGTCTTTATAGAAACTCTAATAGCATTAACATTATGCCACGATTAAAAAGTTAGACAGCACAACAATGCTGCTTGACAAGATATTTTTACAATCCTTTTTGATGTCATTCTGTTGGGATTGAATGTCCTTTGAACTCTTGCAAATTAAGTGGATGTTCAGTGGATGTATTCTCATGCGGTATCTCTTTGTGTTATCTGTTAGGTCTCTTCTGCTGTTTGCAACGAAGGATTGGTTTGCATTTATCCTAGGATCTATAATTTTGTTAAACAGTAATTATTCATGCATAGGATGGATTTCAGAATTAGGTTTAAAACCTGGATTTACTATCACTTTTCAATACGTTGAATGTATGTTTTAAACAAATTGTATGAGGTCTATGCAAGCTGAGCTGATAAAAATGCATGAGCTTCTGTTTCCTGAACTATTTTCATCAATTAACATCAGAGTTTAACCATAAACAGGAACCCAGCCCCCAGCATACTGGCAGTGTAATGTCATTACTGGTTGTATCATATTGTGTGTGCCCTAGTCACATTACACAGGCATAACAATAAAAAAGGGATAGAGACTGAAAAGTTCTCTGTAAATTAAAAACATGTTGTCTAGAAGAAGAACCAAAGCTTTTAATAGGGTAAAAAAGGACATTATCATAGCATGAATTTTCCTTTCCATATCAAGATTAAGTGCACCATTTAAGCTGTATATTTTCAGCTAGAAAGCAAAACTAATGAATTTTTCCTTAAATATCTCTGAGATTTTTTTAAGTAAAACAAGAAGAATAAAAATAATCAATAGTGCAACCCCTCTTTCTTCTAAAAGGAAAAAAGAAAAAAAAAAACCTATATCAACCACAAAAAACCAAACAAACAAACAAAAAAAAAACAAAACAAAAAAACACAACAGAAAAACAAACAAACAAACAAACAACAAAAAAACCCCCCATGGAATTTCTGAAGAATGTCACAGGGACAGATGCCATGGAATGCTTGTCACTAACAGGTTCCAACAAATCAAGGAGTATCAACCAGGATTAAAGTAGGCCATACAAGAAACAAACATCCCAGTGACATTTACGTATATGAATCCAGAACAGGAATGCTGTAGTTGCTCCACAAGCAGATTTTAATTTTTAAGAAAAAGATGCAAGGACTGAAACAGAAGCTGAAATTACTGGTAGAAAGTAGTAAACCCAAGTCAGGTTATGATGACTGTACTCTTTCATTTTGACATGCCATTAGAGGCAGGAAAAGCCCAGATAATTGAGAGTACAGTCGTGCAAAAGGCTGAAAAAATGGGGAAATGCAGAAATTCACAGTAGCATAACAAACTGAAGGGAAATAGATGGGAAGATGTTTAATTTATATAGCTGCAATGGCTATTTTACTATTAAAGGGATGAGAAATTAATTTAGTAATTGATCAACTTATGAAGAAAACTAGAGAGCAGTAACTTTCAGAAAAATACACTAGTTCGTTGATGAAAAATTTTTACTATGCTCAAAAAGTGTCTTCTTAATGGGATTTTATTAACCATTCAAAAAACAAAATTTATGTTGTCTTCCCTTGGTCAGGGTTTGTGCATCAGGACACCATTTTCAACTCGTGAGCTCCAACTGTGGTTTTTTTCCTTCCCTGAATCAGTTGCCTATTGCTACAAAATATGGAAATTATTATCTCTTGTCTCTGTTGTTTGCGATATCTTGTGCTTTTCCAGTGCACAATTCATCCTCTGCATTGTAGACAGACCTAACTCAGACTTTTTTCAACATTCATCAGTTCAAGTGACTCACAAACTGTAGTGGCTTAATATGTCAGGTGAAAGGCTATTACTTCCATTGTACAAATGCTAAGCTAAGGCCCAAAGAATTATTTTCTTAGAGAGATTTCTATTTCTTGGAAGCTGAATACAGATTAGAGTGAGGAATGTTGATTTCAAGATCTGAAAGAGCAATCTGTAGTGGGCACAGATTTTTCTTTTCTCTCTGTCAATTTCCTTCTGCATTGTACTTTCTGTTTTACTTGCTCCAAGCAGTCCCTCCTCCACTTCTTTTTTATTTTAATACTGACTCCTCCCTGTAATCTCATTTGCTTTTGTAATCTCTCCTGTTCAGCATTTCTGTCTTCACATTTCACTTAAACCTCCCAGCTCGCTGAGTTTTCTCTTTAGCCTAGTTTCACCATTGAAATACCCATGATCTGCCCAGGCCCCATGAGGACTGCTGAGTATCCCCTGTTCCCTTCCCTGCGCCACTTTTTGGGAATGAAGTGTGAAATAAAGCGCTGCACAGTATACCTAGTGATTCAAGGCAAATGAGCTGTAATGGGAAGATTACAAGGCAGACAAGAAGGTTCCTTGCAAAGTGGGAGACTTCACAGAAGACAGAACACACTGATTTCAGGCTTCCTATTTATCTGATAGTTAAGGAACACCACAGTCAGGGGCATTTCCAGCAGGGTGTGCAAACACAAGCAAAGCAGCTAAAAGGTATGTAGGGGCCCCTAGCAGTTCCAGACATGCATCTAGTGGAAGGGATATGCTCCAATGCGAAGTGGGGGTCAGGTATTGTGGTATGTCCTACCCCGCTTGCTTTTCTGTCACTGAAAAATACTGGTTGTGAATGATTTTGTGCTGGGCATGGTCTACAGGGAATGCCATGGGCCATGGGCCAGAAGTGATAACAGCAGTCTCTCCTGTTGCAGGTGAACTCTGGCAGTTGTAGCCGTGCTAACAAAAGCTGAACAGACTCTACCAGAGGTGATAAGAGGTAACAAATGGGGAGTCAGTGGGAGGGACACTCTAGAGACCACAGCCTAAGCCGTGTATTGGGTCTGCCTGAGATGGAGCTCATTTTTCCATAGCAGCCCTCACAGCACTGTGCTTTGCAGTGGTAGCTGGAAGGGTGTTGATAACACACCAGTGTTTTGGCTACTGCTGAGCAGCACTGTCCCTCTGACTGCCCCTCTCAACTGTATCAAGGGACTGGGAGTGGGCAAGATCCTGGAANGAACAGACTCTACCAGAGGTGATAAGAGGTAACAAATGGGGAGTCAGTGGGAGGGACACTCTAGAGACCACAGCCTAAGCCGTGTATTGGGTCTGCCTGAGATGGAGCTCATTTTTCCATAGCAGCCCTCACAGCACTGTGCTTTGCAGTGGTAGCTGGAAGGGTGTTGATAACACACCAGTGTTTTGGCTACTGCTGAGCAGCACTGTCCCTCTGACTGCCCCTCTCAACTGTATCAAGGGACTGGGAGTGGGCAAGA
>WAAE01022290.1:22587-35028 GCA_013400495.1 Nicator chloris
TCCCAGTAACTTGTGGCACAGCAAGAAGGATCTAATAATTATATAGAGCCAGAACAGTCTTGTGTATCTTTCTTGTCAATTTCTTCTCAATCCAGTGAGAGAACTGTGTTTTAGGGAAAAGTTGATATTCCCAAATAGCTCTAATACCAAGCTTTGCTTTCTTGGCAATTTACACTCTGAAGTCCCAACCTCTGGAATAGAAATTGCAAACCACATAGCCAGTTTATACATGCATTAAAAACTGTCGCAACAAAAGGGAGGAGGCAATCTCAGTGGAGGGTGTTTTCAATTTCTGCTTCCCTTCATACATTTATTTCTAGAATCTTCTTATCATTAATCCTTCCTGGGAAAAGTCTCTGTGCATCCTACCCCCATACAACTCAGTTGCATTGCAACTTGTTCTCTTAGTCTCCCCACTTTTCAGTGTTTTGGAACATCCATTATTACATAAACAAATTAAAGGGAATTATTATTTTCCACATACGGATGTGATTTCTGCCATACCATTCAGACTGAGGCTGAAGAATGGATTTGCTTTATTTATTAATATGGATGTAGCTGGGTAGTATAACAGGAATCAGTTACAAAACTATCACACCTTCATGGTGTGAATATTTGTGGGGATGTAGTACAGCTATTGGAGTGTGACACACAGTCATCCGGTAGCTTGCTCCTTTCTGCATCATCCTGCAGAAATTCAGGGTGTTTCCTTAAAGCACAGGAATGAGAGAACGGAGGAACGGAAGCACATGAGAGAGCTTTCCACAAAAATTTGAAGGAGGATCTTAAAATTTTAAGATGAAGTGTTATACTTGATGAATTAATATCTAGACAAAATGAGTGGTAACAACACTATCAATAGCTAAAAGTTTCATTGGTGCACAACTGCATGGACAATGGGAAAGAACAGGAGAATGTGTACAATGCCAAAATAATCTAAACAAATGAATGTATTATTCCAAGAAGTGCTGACCTGACATAGGGACTTTCTCAGCTTTCTACAGAACCTAGATCTTCCCATTTCCTATTTCTCACAATAAAGTTTTAATAACTGTAGTTTGATTTTAAGATAGACTGGAATTATATTCAAATTTTTTCATCCTTCTTTCTGAATTTCAGAAAAGACTGCAGATTTGAAGACCCAGAAATAACACATAATTCCTGTCAGATAAGAGAGAAAATAGATAATATTCAAAGGATCATACCAAAACATGAAATTTTCTACATTTATGTTATAATGTATAAAACTTCACCACCTTTTGCAAAGCTTAACAGTGCAAAGAACAAAATCACCTAAGACACCCTTTTATACTCACTATCATAATGAATTTTAGGTGCATTTAGTTAATTTTATTCAAATTACTGCCCAAAATAATGAAAACAATATATAAACAAAATAAATAAATGCCTTATTTAAAAACAAAAAGAAATATGTAAATTCCTGATTATCTTGAGTGAGAACAAAGTAACGAACTTGAAAGAAAATAAATGTCTATTTGAGCTAAATTCAAAAACTGAAAAAAACAAATATATTAAGTAATTTTAAGAGCTGGAGAATATCAAGAGGGGAAAAATAAGAAAAGAAGGAAGTATAGTTAGAAGCTTTTAAAAATATCATAATTATAAATTGTAATTTAGAGTATAATATGACAGTTCTGAAAGACTGAATGAGAACAAAAATGAGAATAAAAGGAGAAGGATGGTGGGAAAGAGCCAGTGATCACAGAAAATGCCACAGTGAGAATTTGAAAATGAGAGCACAGATGAATCAGAAGACTAAAGTGAACAAAAAAAAGGTGAGAGATGTCAATGAATGCAAGGCTAAAATTACATTTCCCCTAAGGTTTTGGACACACTGATACTGCTTAAGGGAGCAGCTTAGAAGACCACCGCATTTAAAAGCCAAGACTGAAAATACCAAATGCTTCCAATGTATATTTTAAAAACCACAGTAAATACTCTGTATGTTGTGCAAGAAATATCATATTAAATACCATTTTATATATATTCTATATTACTTCTATACTTCTGTATGTTATTCTTCTATATTGCTTCAGTAAACCAAAGATAGTTTGAGGTGAAAACAGTTCACAACCATAAATATTAAACTAAAAAAAAACCCTGTTAAGACTTAATAGACTAATTAACTGTTAGACATAATACTTGGGATACTAAAGCTGCAAAAAAGCACATCTTCAGGCCTGTGTTTAATCTGATAACTCAGAAGGTCATCCTGTAGCCTTATAGGGTTGGATTTGCAAAGTACTGGAATACTGCAAGAATCAATTATTTAAATAATTATTTAGTACTTAACTTATGATATGTTTTATTGCCCAGGAGGTCTTAAACAAAAGTATTTACCAGTTAGACTGAAAACTGGTGCATTGCCTCCTGTGCAAAACCTTTTGAGGGAAATAAATGGAGAATTATACCTGGACTCAGCCTGACTTAATGACGTCTGATTTAATAGAAAACCTGCTAGTACAGAAAAGATGTTAACTGGGTTTTGTTGTTACTGGTTATACAGAAATTAGTTCACCTCACTGGGAGCACAGTTCAGATAAAAGAAAAATATTAGACTGACAAAAGATATTTTTAAAGTACAATTAAATTTTCAAGATGTAATATTTGAGCAATGCAACGAATCCATCCTACCTTGAAGGTTTTTACATAATTCTATGCAGTCTAAGGTCAGCAACATGTTTTTTAAGTCGGGATTAGATTGAATGGAATCCAAAATAAAGATATCTCACTGAGACTGTTCAATTAAAGCCTTTAGAGTTGAGCTTTTGCCTAAAGTAAGCTTTTATTTTTCTTGCCTGAAAAAATTATGAAAAGCACCTAAAAAGTAATGTACTTTTAGGTAGATGATTAGAGTTAATTATCAAAGACAAGAACAATTAACGCAGCAAGCCAAAACCATAGGCAATTTTTTCTGAATTTGCCACATATAATAAAAATCTGTAAGACTTTTAAAGAATATAGTAAGGGAAAAAGCTGAATTTATGTACATTTAGGAAACATTCATTCTCTATGTAAAAAATGTAAGCCAAAGTTGGACTCCTAATACGAGGAAGCAATCAGGTTTGTTCAGCACTCATGTTCTAAAGGTCTATTGCTGTTAAACTGTAAGTGAAACGTAAATATATGTTTAATATAAATCCATAATGTCATTGGAAATATGAATGTGCCATTGAATCTCATCTAGTAAGGTTTTTGACTGACAGCTCAAGCCAGAGTTACCAATCTGAAACAAAAGAAGAAGGAGAAGAAAGAAAATCTAGACTGATGGAGCAATCTTGCTCCTATTCAAGTCAATGTAACACTCTCATTCAGGCATGATCAGGCTCCCTTTGTGCTCTCTACTAAGTACACAAGACTCACCATCTTAGTGCAACAGGACTTACCTGAGGGGAAGGGGAAATTTAAAATTTCTCTCGGTCATTAGACTTAAGATGATCACCAACATAATCATTATGATTGTGCTTATATTATCAGCACAAGAGATTTTAGCAAAAATTAACTGTTTAAAATATGAGAATCTTTATTTTTTCTGAAATTTTAAAAATCACAAACTGAATTTAATTCTGTTGCATTTTAAGTCTTTCACTATTTATTTTACTGATATCTTTATATTAGTATATATATATTTTAGTACCACCTATGCTGAAACAGAAAAAACCTATTTTTTTACTCTGATATTTACTGGGGGTCTATGTAAACAACATTTTACCAATTAAGCATTGGTTTGTTTTAGTTTTCTTAACAGCTTCATATTTTGTTCCAGCAGAAACCTAGCTGTAACAGGTATACATTCTTACAAAAACATCTTCTTTAAATATAGCTGGAATTAGTGGATTCACATATCTGGGTGTATTGCATTTGCATAGCAAGAGCTTGGTAGAAAGGAGGCCCAGAGAGGGCTCCTGGGAGAAGATGCCAGGAATTGTCTCCATGTTGGCCAGGGCAAGTGCCAGACAGTTCTGAGAAGGATTTGCCCAAGGCTGAGCACCTTGGTGGCAGTTCCTCAGGGAGGGGAAAAAAAGCCTGCTGTACAAGTGCAGCCAGGGTCAAGGAGTGAGAATATATGGGCCACATATTCACAGTCAGTGAAGGAGGGGCAGGAGGTGCTCCAGCTGCTGGAGCAGAGCTTCCCCTGTGAGATCACAGAGAGGCAGGTCTGTCCCTGCAGCCCATGGAGGGTATGCTGGAGCAGAGCTCCACCTGCAGCTCACAGAGGAGACCCATGGTGAAGAGGTGGACATTCTTGAGGGAGGTGTGACACTGTGCACAGCTCACACTGGAGCAGGCCTGACAGGACCTGCGGACCCTGTGGACCCCTGGAGACAGGAGCCACACTGGAATAGGTTTGCTGGAGAGATCTGTGATTCTGTGACCGACCTATGCTGGGATAAAGAACAGTAGCCCATGGCATGGACTGACATTTGAGAAGTTCATAGATGATTGCCTCCTGTGCAAGGGACTCCATGCTGGAGCAGGAGAAGGAGCCCTTCCCTGAGAAGGATGGGGCAGCAGAGACAATGTATGATGATCATAGTTCCCATTCCCTGTCCCCTGCTCACTCAGAGGGAGAAAACAATGAACAGAGTCCAGGAAGAAAGCAGGGGTGGGAGGAAGGTGTTTTAATACTTAGGCTTTGTTTCTCACTATTCTACTCTAAATTGATTGCCAATACATTCAGTTAATTTCCCCAAATCATGTCTGTTTTTCCCATGCCTTTAATTGGTGAGGGTTCTCTCCATGTCCTTCTCTTAACCCATGAGCCTTTCACAACAACCTCTTATCTCTGTCCTGCAGAGAAGGGGAGTGACAGAGGAGCTTTGGTGTGCAGCCAGCATCCAAACAGGGTCAATCTCTTACTCTTGGAATGAAAAGATGTGTCTGAAACCAAAATATGGGAAAGTTCTCTCCTTTCTGCACTCTAGTATTGGAAAAAAAATTGCAGTTCATCTGTACCCCTTAGAAACTAGTTAATAACTTACCTGATAAATATTACAACCCCTTTCAGTGTTTGTTGCAATGCTTTCAATTCTGCTTCAGGCATGCACAGAAGAATGACAGTTTTCACATCTATTTCTTGCTTAAATTAACTAGAACTAAAAATAGAAAGTGGTGTGTGTCCTGATTAATCTGACCTGGTCAATATGCTCAGAGTGCAGTTAAAAAAATTTATATTTAAGATGTGTTTGTTTCTGTTAGTATAGCAGAAGGGCTCAAGAGGGTGTTTAGTTCAGGGTAAACTCCCATCTTTACAGGAAGTTTCTCAGTCTTATTCCTGCCACTCCAGCAGTCCCATAGATTGCCATAACAAAGCAGAGCCTTTGCAGACAGCAGTTTAGTGTTGAATGCAGCACCAAACATGCAAATGAAGCATTGGACTTTTTCCACTCTCCACTCATATAGCTTTTAGTTTTTCAGGAAATGAAATAATCCTAACAGAATTTAAATCTCCTTTTGGACAAGTGTGCTTGTAGTGCAACTCTTCCTTTTTTTTTTTTTTCTTGCTCTTTTTGTCACACTTGTTTCATAAGCATTTTTCTGCTGCATTGCAACTGCCTCAGGAAGAGATGAAGGGCTTCAGTTGCTCTCTTCTACCCTTCTAAGTAGGCTGAGGAATTCATTGTGGATCACCACTGTGTGAGTAATTAAATGTATTAACAAACTATAACTATGATGCTGAAGGTCAGATGTTAACTTTACCAGGGAAATGAAAGTGCATGACTCCATGCCTAATTTAGGTACCTGAGCTAATAAGAGGAATGAATGAGTTTTAGGGTTTGCCTATGGTGGGTACTTTTCTAATTTAAAACCAACTCACTTTCCCTACTTATTTTTATGAAATTTGAAGTTTAACTGCTACTCTCTTCTCATGAACTTACTAGCAATTATATCAGCATATGATATTTTTATTTTCGTTGTCATGGCCAGGCACAGAGATGTGGGACATTTGTCTATGTTCCTCTCACTGGACACCACATGCAGCGCCTCCATGTACATAGTATCTCTGCTTTGTACCTACTTTAGGACAGCTGCCTCTCTCCTCAAGGAGGTGCATGGATTCTGATGCTAGGTTAATGATGGTTCATTCTGCACAAAAATGAGGAAAAAGCTGAATTTACGTTGTCCAGTGAACTGAACTGCTGTCAGATTTCCAAAGCCATATGACCTTGGAAATCTTCTTACTGGACTTTCAGGAAGGCTCAGCAAACAGAGTGGTCCTTTACTTTACTTAAGAGCAGTGTTCTCTTCTGCCTGGATTTGCTTCCAGATGTAAACACTGAGAGCTCAAGCATTATCTATTTAAAGGCAAAGTGGGTCATTATCTGCATGCACGGAAGTAAGGAAGAATTTGAGTTTCAGTGCAATTTTTTGCTCGAGGAGATAGTGGGATCTTGAAAAATAACATACATTTCAGTACAAAAAGTGAAGTTTTCTTTCAAATCCAATTTTAAAGGTGTTGCGGAGCTTCTGATGCTGGAAAAGGGTCTTCAGAAATTTTTCTACTGATTTTAAACATATTAAATTTCATTAAATTAAATTAAACTCATAACATTCATCCTTTTAAATTTATAAAATATATTTGGTATTAAAGTCCAAATAATATAATTTTAAATGTATTTATTATAGTACTTTGAGACTGATTCATAGGTGCATAGATTATTATACTGATTTACCCAGATAGCAGCTGAGGCTCTGGTGAACACACTTTGCTCTAAGTCCTTAAAATCGAGGCAAATTCTTTGAAGACTGCAGCACAAAGCAATGAGTGCTTCCCATACCCTTATAACAGTACTAAAAGTCTCCTTTCGGGAGGGATGCATGCTTTATTCTAAAACATATGTTTAGCACCTCTAAAAGTTGGAGAGTAAAATCATTGAACATTCTGAAGTTACAGCAGCTGACCTTATGAAAGACTCAATTTTTACAAGATTTAAGTAAAATGGTTTGTTATCTGTAAATTTGTATTAGTCAGATTCAAGTCTGACTCTCTGAATAAAGATTTGTACACATTTGTAAAATCTCATATTAGTGAAAATCTAAAGGAAGCAAAAGGAATTTGAACACTTGAGGAATATTTCAAATTGCAATGTTGTCATTATGAAAATATCAATAATTATTGTTTATAACAGTTATAAGTACAGTCAAAGGCAGCTCAGCAGGTCAGGTCACTCTCAAGTAGTCCCGGAGGGATGGAGGGCAGCTCAGTCAGGCCGGCAGCAGCAGTGCTTTGCCTGCTCTCACGGATGCTGCCTGCTCACACACGAGTGGGAAGAGGCAGCGTGCAGCCTGGCTTGGCAGCACCACCCGTGTCCACATGCTCTGGGGTGCGCCAACACAAGGGCAGCTGCAGTGTTTTCTCAGGGAGCCTCTGCCACTCCGTGTCAGGCCCATGTCTTTGCTTTGTCATGGGAAAGCGGTGACACTGACAAAACAAAACAAAACAAAATCTTTCTCCATTTCTTTCCCACATTTGCTTTAGCATAGAAGAATGTTATGTTTGCAGCAGGTGGAGGAAGGTGTTCAGTTGACTGGAGCACCAAATTCCCTTCTTGATTTGTTCCTTCCTGGTTGTGACAGCCACCCTGTATTGGACCCAAGAAATTCAATCTGTTTTTAATCCCAGGGGTTGCAAGAGAGCTTTCAAACAGGTTGCTACTGCTGATTCACATTGCTTTACTCTTTTGTCCTTTAATAATAAAACTGCTAAAAAGCATATTCACATTCTTATTTAAAGAAAAAATAGAACCTTAATCTTTCTTTAAAATGTTTGCTTAATATTTATTTTATTAGCCTAGACAATGTTGGTTTAATTCTAAAAAAAAAAAGAAAAAAAAAAGAAATAGAAATTAGGACATTGTTGAAGGTTTTTTGACCTAAAGGATCATATAATAAAAATTATTTTAGTTTTTATCTGTGTTAATATAGACATTTTACTCTTCTAAACTGCTTGTGTTCTTCCTTCCAGTGTGTCAACACAGGACTAGAATGGCTTTCTGGGTCACTGAGTCCACTTGCCCCTCATACCAGGTATTGTTTCTTCATAATTTTTTAAGACCTATTATAAATGTCTTTGCTTTTTCTTTTTTATAATTTAAACTTTTTAATGAAAGTTTCACATATTTTCTGAAGCCTTCACTTGGCTTGTTAGAAGAAAATACTATTGAATCTGTTTGAAAGAAACTCTTTTTCTCTGAGTAGTAAATTGTTACTTTCTGCAAAGAAGTAAAAATATTTAATATTTACTCTCTTTGGGTAGCAATCTAACTCCTTCCAATCATTCCTATAGTCTAAAAAAGATCAAAATCTCTAGGTCTTCAACACACTTTTTCAGCTGATGCTACCTTTTCGTATAGATCTTGTTACTCATCCCAAAACCAATTGATTTACATTTTCAAATATTTAGTCCCTCATGATCAGTCAGTTATGGCCAGTTGATAGCTACACATCGTCTTCTTTGATAACTCAGTTTTCCTCGTCTATAGGTTTTATTTTCTAGAAAGTGGTCCTTTCTAGATTTTTTTGCTTTTTAAATGTCATTAACAGGAATAGACAGTTCAGTCCCAGGATACTTGAACTCCCCAAATAGCCTTCCTAGAACCCAATAGTTCCTTGTCAACATCTTTTTCATCCTTTACAGTTCTTTTTCCACCTTACAATGATTTTCTTAATCCCTGCACTATCTAGATGAAGTAGTAATTTCCTATGTGGCTCCATATCAAATACTTTAGTAAATCGAGTTTGCATTTCCTTCTGTAGAAAACAAAAAAAAAAATATCAGAAAAGGGTATCAGATTAGTCCTGCCTTAATCAAACCTATGTTGCAATTATTTTATTCAGCTCTTTAAAAGCTAAAGCCTAGCATACTACTCAGATCAGACTAATCTCTTACCCTTTTCTTTCACCTCTGCTCCTTTATACCAACTCTTGACATTTCCTATCCTGTAATCTTATGGCAGTACCACTGATTTGATAGATTTCTTTAAAATGTTTACCCCCTCCACATTCAGATCTCAGAGGTCACTGTAGTCAGCAACTTTGGTAATGAGTTCCCTTAATTTATTAAGGTTTGCCCTTTTGAAACCCAAGTTCTCATTGCAAACCTACTATAATTTAATTTAAACTGAATCAGTTCACCATCACTCAATCAGACAGTATTTGTACTTTCAGCCCTTTTTGTAGCAACATTCTTTAGACTTTTTTCATGTATGGTAACATCATCTTTTGCTGGGTCAAGATGTAATGGATTAAGAATGTAATAACAATTAAACACAGAATGTCTTGCTGCAGTACAGATGCTACCTCCTCAAGCCCACAGGGACTTTAAATGAGAAATTGGAAATAACTTTCTCAATATTCCACCTGGATGTCCAGCCCAGCTCTGAAATAATGCAAGATGGAAAAGAGTATGAAGGTGTTTTGGTACTGCAAAACTGTTTTTTCCTCTAGATAAAATGGACAGAGAGAAAAGTACGTTTATGTCTGGAACAAAACTGGAGGGGACGAAGTCAGCTTTAAAATTATTTTTTTTCCAGATTTTTCTCTGGAAATTAGGCAAAGATATGATACCAGTTATTCCTAACTATCTCCCTTTGGTCTTCTGTTTAAAGCTGCTCACTCATAGGAGTTTTGGACTGGCTTTATGAAATAAAAGGAAATTTCTCCAGAATTCTGCTTGGAATTTTCTGATTCAGAACCAGAGTTTTGAATTTAGTATCCCATAGTGGATTTTATATCCTTGGATATATTAAATCAGTTATCAAATCCATGGGCACTTACAACACCTGCAGCCTTCTGTTGCAAGCTGTATTATAGCTCAACTATATTTCATCAGAGATATTTCCTTTCTTTGAATGTACTGTCTTAGTTACATTTCATACCTGCCTGGGGAAGTGCAGTGAGTGGCCTCTTGTTTACTGTCTTTCAGGTCACTCAAAATTTTTTGGACTATCTTATCTCTCTGTAGTTATACCTTCTCTAACATGAAAAGTTATCATCTTATCTTAGCTATTTTCTACTATACAAATTACTTATTCTGCTTGCATTTTAGTAAGCATGTACTGCACTTAAAGAAGCATGAGTAAAATTTTAAAAGGAAGAGAAATAAAAAAATGTTTTTTACCAGAGTGGTGAAACGTTACAACCAATCTTCATTCTTTTCTCAGTGAGCAAACGGATGTTTGGGGAACACAATTATTAGTGCCTTTTTTGCATCATACGCCCTTATTACTGTTACCTAAGGCCCCTTTGAAAATCTAGTTCAAACAAAAGCCATGACAGATCGGCTGTGTTTCTGAAAGATGTAAAGAGAGATGTCGTGCAGGTGCAGTGCCTCTCAGGAAACAAAGAGAATCACAGCACCAGTCAAACACGGACCGTCCGTCCTTAGCATTTGCCTAAGATCAGAGCTGGTCCGAATCAAAAAGCTCTTTAAGCAAAACATGCTTCACCAGGCTCATCTACTGTGGCCTACAACTTGTACCTCAGCAGCATACAATAGGCACCAGTGACACTGGATAACTTAGTACACTGTTATTAATACACAGTGTTTGCAGAAACATTTTAACATTTTGTCCTAAACTACTCCTTTTCCTTTGATGGAAACAATTCCACAATAGTGAAAAGGCTCAGGTGAACATGTAGCAAGAGTGCCTAGGAGAAGCCCTGCATAGCATAACACAAAAAATCCTCAGCACAAGCACTAAACTGAGATGAAACTAAAGTGAATGAATGGAAAAATGGCCCCAAGCATCCTATTTCATACAACTGCAAGATCAGCTCCTAAGCATTACATATGTGCAGAATCTCAAATTTAAAACTAAATCTTCCACAAGACTACTTCCCTAGCCCCAGCTTCATGGCTACATGTTGGAATTTGAGGTGCCAAGTGTATAAAACTTAACACATACATTTGAATAAAAATATTAGCCCATGAAAACAGAATAGAAGCACACTTTATTGGAAATGTAGAGGTAATCTATACTTGGAAGTTTACCCTGTTGTTCAGTAGTGCCATGCAGAAGAAAGAGGAGGTGGCATAGGAAGGACTGTGCTCACAGTAGAAGGGCAATTCCTAGACTGATGGAATGAAGCTAACTTTGAGTGCTGAATTTAACAGGAATGATTTGTTACCTTTCAATATAAAATATTCATTTGCTAACTATGAGCAATAATTAGCTCAAGGCACAATTAGTACAATAGCTTCCAGTAATTTTGGTCAGTGAAGCCCACATTTTGCTCATAATATTTAATAAAATATTAAAAAGTGTGACTACTTTTATATAATCATTTTTAAAAACCACACTAAGTTATTTTAATCAATATACTTGTTTTAAGTAAAAGCCATTTAATCTTCTGACTTATGCATTAACCCTCCATTAAGTATTAGTGAAGAAGTTAAATGCACCTTAGTCAATAATGCTAATGCAGGAACTGTTGTATTACCTATGGAGAAATGTGTATTCATATTATGTTAAAGTGGCTATCCTTAACGATTAGCTATTATATGTCAGGAAACTGATCATAAATTTGAAATATTCTGTAGGAAAATGAATTATAATGTTGAAACTGAGTTCTCTCTACTGTAATAATTTCGAAATGAGGTCATCTACTTCTCCTGGTCACTGCTTTTTAAGGCAATGATATTGAAGTGATGAAGATACCCTTGATGATACTTTGACCTCACCTTGTGGTTTCACATCTTGGTAGGTAATAAATGAGACTGGTAATTGTACTATACTAAATGAAAATATATGAATCTACCCACAGGTATATGAAGAAGTTTTAGCATACATTCTCTTTGCTTTGTTTCTACCTAGAAACACCAAATGTACCACTAAGATCAGCAAAATGCTAGTTAAGTAAAAAGATTTCCCTGAGTTTTAGCCTAAATTACAGTGTCAAACTACCTGCTTATAGATCTTATTCTATATGACTTTTTCTGCCTTTTTCGCCTTTACAGATTTTATCCTAAACAAATTTGTCCTGCAAGATACATTTTTTACACTAACCTGGCAAAATGCTTTCACAGTGGGATAGTCTCTTTCCTCCTGTTCTTGTCTCCATATTCTTGCTGGTTTGCTTCTGTGAGATCTGCTTCTTCTGTGGGTGCTGGTGAGCTGATTCAGCTGCCTGATTTAACTTTTTTTTTTTTTTTTTTTTTTTTTTTTTTTTTTTTTTTTTTTTTTTTTTTTTTTTTTTGTAAGAAAGAATATTTTTCCTTAGTTTCCTGGTAGCTAAGAATCTTTTTTTCAGTAGTCAATTTTTAGTTTAGCTTTTTTTTGTGACACAAAATGGTAGCTGCATAACACATAGTGCAGGTGATCATGAAGGAGACAGCAAAAATTTCCTCAGGTAGCCACTCAACTAATCTACAAAAATGAACTTTCAGGAAAGAAGAGGCAAAAAAAAAAAAAAAAAAAA
>WAAE01022292.1:0-134461 GCA_013400495.1 Nicator chloris
TTTTTTTTTAATTATCCAAAAAACCCCAACGCTTCCTGACAAATTTAAATGTGTTTTGCTGCTTGTGAGGGAACATAGCTGGAGGAAGCTTGAGATGACAGAATTGGTACAAGCTTTTGATTGTGAATAATCAGAGATCAAACAAAAGTTACACCTCTGGTGGAGCAGAAGCAGCTTAAGGACCCATTTGACTGGTGCAGGTGCCCACCAAGGAAGGATCCCAACATCTTTAAGTCAGCCTGTCCTTGTGTAAAGCAACCCCTTCCAAACAATGAATGAAACTGTTCTTCAAGGGCAGGAAATCAGATGGAGCCAGTGGAGCTGAGCAGACTTAAATATTAAATTTGTCTCTAAGTTAAGATGAGTAATAAAAAGAAACACCAAAATTATATTTTGATTTTGGATCAGTTATGCCATTGTTTAATATCACCCACAGATCAGCCACAGTAAAGAGGCACCATGATCAGGCTGACAAGTTTTAGAGTTACTTTGCACAGAATTTCACTCAGACTGCTTTTCAGTTATAGGCTTAGTAAATCTTCTCCTTCAATACATTAATTTAAAATGACTCTTCAAATAGTGATATCTACCTTAAAAATCAGGGGTAACAAATACATGAACATTAAATACTTCCTTTGAAATTCAAAATTTATCAATATGTCTCCATTTATAGAAATACAAATTAAGATTCGTATAATTGCTGTCATCTAGCAATAGGGATTTAATATTTTTCCTTTGGACATTCATTCTCTTGCCAGGCTGTATCTGCTTAGGGGCTGTGATCTGCTTTGCATTACGTTTATAGAAATATTACCATTAAAAGTGCTACAAGTAGTATTAAATAGCAGGGTGAGGCAGGAGACGTGAGTAGAATCACTTGTTCACAAATGAGGAGTTTGGATGCCTCATCTCAGTGACAGGGTATAAATAGCTATAATCAAATCATTGATCTGGCACTAGGGATAATGCTGGTATGAAATTGAGGCAGGCAGGAGTGCAATATCCCAATATCCAGGGCTTATGAATACTGCAGATTATAGATAGACAAAATTCACAAAAAAGACTTTCCTATACTGGCTGCTCTTGCTACAGTTTATTCTTCTCTCAGTATTTCCCCTATAAACTCCTTTTATTCATAGGGTTGGCAGTTAGCCATAAAATTTTGCTTCTAGCAGGAACTTGGCAAACAGTGTCTCAAGTCAGGAAAATTATTTTAAACAAATTTTTAAAATACATGTATTGGGGCTCTTTGAAAAGTTAGAGGTGCAGTAATTTTTCTCTGAGAAAAAGGATTGGTTTCAGTGGGTTTTTTCATTGTAAATTCTCGAAACATTTTCCTAAAAAAGGAAAAAATAATGTTACAACCAAATAGTGAAAACATGACTTTTCTTTCAAAAGCATGTGTATGAAGGTATTGTACATAACTGTCAAAGACCTGTGTATTTTTAAGTGATGATTTTTAGGATATTGATTTAAATCAAAGCCCTTGTGTCACTGTGATGGAATAAGGCTTGTTTATGATGCTAGAAACTGTTAGGGAAATAATATCCATCATAAGTAATTTTCAATGCCCACTGTCCCTCTTGATTTACTTTTCCATAACCTGTCTGTAAGTTTTGTACACAAGAGTCTTGGACAATCAGCCCTTCAACAAGTTCAGCATCATACAATAATTGATAAGGTTGTGTGAGCAAGAGGTGCCATGATGTCAATGTGTTGTATGGGGGAGTACACTCGGGTTGTGTGAGCATTCATGGGAGCAGAGCAGCCTTTCTCAGACTTGAGTTTGCAGTGCTAATTTGGGCAAATGCCACTTGGACCACCACAAATCAGCAGGAGAGATTTTGATGATTGTGGTTCTTACAGCTCTCCTGTAAGCCGAGAGACAAGTCCCTTCATGCTCTCCCCTGTCACTTTTCTCCTACAGTAAATTGTAAGTGCTGCCTTAGTGATTTTAATCTAGAGGTTCAGTAGTTGATAACATTTCTGCCACAGCTCTCCTTAGCCTGGAATGACTTCCTCGAATACTGTCAAGTGGGTCTCCATCAAATGAACACATCAGGAAAGACATGGGGAGTCCTAAACCAGCACAGGAATTTTATCAAAAGGAGATGAGTCTATGATAGGTATCGGACCCTCAGGAGAAATGCATAGGATTTCTTTTTTTTGTACTGTTTTTTTACAAGGAAAGCATTGAAAAAGAATGTAATCACAGAAGTAGGATTGCAATTTCATACAGCATCAGAATATGGAAAAAACCCGTGAAAAATAGGCCTCAACAGGAAAGCTTTTGCATATCTGACAATGACACCAATGTGCCCCTGTGTGATCTTTGAAAACTGATGGTCCTCTCCTTTCTTAGACATAATGCCCATCCTTTCATCTGTGCTACTCTTGTTTTTCCACTGCATATGCTGAAGTGAGACCAGTTTTAAAAATTGCATGGTAAAGCATTTAAAAGAACCTTGATTTGGATGTTTGCAAATACATTTAATAAGTTAATTCAAAAAAATAATGCTAGATATACTTCCCAGAAATTGCAATTTCTTTTTCTATTATGCACCTGAGGCATTCTGCATGTTGGACTCTGGCTGACCCGTCACACTGTTTGTGCTGGATGGGGAACATGTGGTGTGCTGTGTGAAGGTGGAAAAAGCCACTGTATCCAGGTGCAAATTTTGAATATGCATTCAGTAAAGCTTTCATGCATTATTACTATTTTATGAACTCCAGGAAATATATGGACTGGTGTTAATGCAAATTTTTAAATAGGCCCAGAGATAATTAACATCTCAAAATGTCTTGAAGATTGTCTTCCTCTTCACACTTTGTACCTACTCTAGAGACCCATATTTTGCAATGTTTAGAGTTGCAAAACAGGAGGTGGAAGAGCTCTATAAGGTGCAAGAAAATTTGCCTTTGGGCACTTAGATAAAATTCTCAGCTGTGCTACTCTCACAAAGCACTTCATTCTTCTTCCTGAGGTCAGATTCTCATTGGTAAAATGGATGTAATGCATAACCTTAAAAAGCTGCAAAGAAAAAGTTTAAAGATCACTTATCGTATTGGTATTGTGAAAATGTTCTCATTATGTCTGTGCCAAGTTTTCTTTGCACAACTACGTGCAAGGGCTGAGTGTTTAAATACCATATTGTGGAGAATGTTTTCTAATTGATAATTTATGAATTATTTTATGACATACTAGGATATAACTTTTAAGTTCTTCATTGGGAATGTTAATATAATCAATGCTTTTTTTAAAAGGAATATCACGTTTCTAATAAACTTTTTAAAGCATCCCATTCCTTCTTTTTTGCCCATTTTAAAATTCTTCCTTTATCTCTCTTCCAAGCTCTGGCAAGTGTTTGCCTCAGGCTGGCTACTGAGAAAGTGGGCAGAGTGTGCTACAATTTATATTGATTTATTGGGTATGTTTCCTTTCAGAACCTCTGTGTGTTTTCCAGGTCTGTGGCTTTTGAGCTGTTTGCCAGCAACACGTGCAAATCTTCACGTTCTAATTCTCCAGACCACTTAGAAATGGAGGGAATTGGAGTGATGCTAAACACTTCTCAATGTAGTTTCCATTTCAGATGGGGCAGATTCAGAGGAATGGATATGTATTGAGAGGTCAGATTTATATATTTCCATCTACTTGGTCACATGTACTTTTAAATCTTGGAAGACAACCAAATACTGGAAGCTCAGGGACGAGTTTTTAATATTTTTCATCCTGGGCAGCTGTCCTGGATGGTTGGACCTAAAAGCTCATTAGAGACTTGGTCTGCCTCCCTGACTATCCCCAAAGTTAGTGAAACCCTTCCTCCCTGTTCTCGGGGAAGTATCTTCTCTATGTTCTAATGCTGGCAAATGTGGGACAGTATTTACCACTGTAGACAAGCAGATACAGGGCTCATATGGCTCTGGTTGGGCAAGCTTAAATGTAAACCCAGGCAACTAAGTCTAGATTTTCAGGTGCATTGCCAGTGATGTAATGCACCAGTATTTGCTGGATGTGCTTCTCAGGCTTTTAAAAAGGTTTTCTCTCTTTTCTAGATGTTTTTCTGTCAAAATAGTAATATATGGAATATCACTCAAAATAAAACAGTTTCCTGTTGTTCAGAGAGGCCAGAAGCAAGTGCTTCTCTTGTCAAAGTCAGCAATGGAATAAAAAGGTACTCTGGGAATCTGGTGTAGGTCATCAAACCTGTCAGCAGAGACTAAAATAGGATTTGTGTGGAGTTTTTGTGAACCCATCTGAACTATGTAATTAACTCAGAAATTGAAAAATAGCAACTTAATTATGTTTTAAGTACTTCAATACTGATTCCTTTTAGCAGGAATATGTCGGTGCTGTCCTTAGCAGTTAGATGCAGAAGGAGCTGTAGGTGTCAGGTGTTTGCTTTCTGCTTGGCCTGGTTAGGGAGGGATCCACAACATCTTCTCCATGCCCACAAATTTCATGTTCCCTCTGTTACTGCTCACAAAGAGGGAAGGAGGGGATACAGACTCTTTTCGGTGCCAAAAGCCTCAACTAGCTCATAGGTGCCAAACAGCCAAGCAACACATTTCATCCCTTCCTGGATGCCAAAAGCCTCAAGTATCCCTGCACCACCTGCCAAAACCTCCAGCTCTGTCCTGACAACTCCTGCAGAGCAGGCCTGGGCTGTCAATATGAAATTTTGCAACACTCTCACAACGGAAAAATCTGGATGCAGTATAATACAGAAAAACATGCTGAGATTTGCCTTCGGTTTAGTATGAAAATGAATTATACTGTAAATATTTCCTGTGTGTGACACTTGGGCATGCCTTATTCTCCAAAAATTGAATCTATTCAAAACTTCTGTAGAATGAAAATATATTGCAGAATTCAACACTGAGAGGTCTAAAGTCCATCTGAGCCCCCAGATGTATTTTTTCATGTAGCTCACTAAGTCCATCATTCGCCTTTTGGCTGATTCCTTGCTGGTGATTCACCTTGTTACTGAAATGTTTTTGTGTTTCTGAAATGTTCTTGTTATTATGAGGCACAGGTTCCATTTTGCAGTGAGTTTGCAGTGCTGAGGCCAAGTGCAAGGAATAGGTAATGTAACTGAAATAATGTTAACAATTTGAAAACTAATTAATTCTAAACATCTGCTTAAAATAGCTGCATTTACTCCCAGGTGTTTTTTATCAGTCTAAAATAATGATGCATTGTTTTTTCTCCAGGTTTTTAAAATTCCAGATATGTTCTTTTTAACATACAGAGTAATACATAATTTACTTTGGTACATAGAAGTAAAAGATTTATTAAACTCAATGACATATACAGTGCACAATTAGGTAATATATAATGCACTCAACAATAGTAGAATTATATCAGGAAATGTCTTGAAATCTGTTTTAAGAAACAAGAGGAGTTTTTAAGCTAAAACCAAGAAATGCAAGATTTTTTATTAATAATTCTTATTTGTCTGGAAATACGTTTTGACTGTTCTATTTAGTTGCTGCCACAAGTGAAATAGTTTTTCCTAGATCTGTAATCCGCATTCTACACTTCACTTAGAATACAAAATAGAGGTGGAAATCATTTTTGTATGTGACCATAGCAGTGAAAGAGATTTCTAGTGTAACTTGTTGCAAAGCTCTAGACATAGCAGCCAGAGTTACAAGTGAAGATACAGTTCTGTGGCTGAATAGCACATCCAGTGATTATCTGCAGGTAAATACTTGCTCTTTCCTACTCACGGATAGAGTCATCAGTGCAATTTGATACCTCTTCCACCAAGTGTAGTGTCTGGAAACAAGAATCTGGGAAATGCATCACAGAGCTACTCAGGCAGGATATTTTCCCTTCAGTGCCATAATTCCTTGCGTTACCTCTGTTTGGAGCTGTTGTAGGTATGAGGAGAAGCAAATGGCACAGAGCAGTGCTGCACATGAGGATTAGTGAAGAGCAAAATAACCTTGTGCTTTGGAAGAGACTGAAAGTCAGGACAGTGTTAATAGTATTTATGGGTTGTGAGAGTGGGAAGAAGCAATGAAAAGGAAATGCTTCATCTCTGTTCAAAACACCATCAAGGATGAAATTCACTCCTGGGAGAAGGGCCAGCACTGAGCTTTGGGTATTGCTTAATTTATGCCTTCAGTGGTACAGAAGTGGTGTTTATACTCCTCAACAGGTTCTTTCCCTTTGGTGAGTTTAATCTGAAGAACCTAAATTCTGTGTTTAATGATAAGAAATGCATTATTAAATAGCAATGTGCTATAACTGTACCAGTGTAACTCCTTTTGGTGATATTCTTTTAGAATTTGGCAAGCCTTAGTGAATTAATACAAACCACTTTAGTAAGCAGCCGTGAGAGAAACAGAAGCACAGCCACCCAGAGAGCTTTAGTGACACTGGAATAATAGCAGGTGTATTGGGAAATATTCCTCTATATCCAAGTCCTTACATGAAATGACAAAGACTTATTTTCTGAGCCACATCACTTTAACCTATTTGAAGAGAGCATTTTCGTGAGTCCATCCATCCCCAGGCATGATCTGCCTAACATTGCTACATCTGCTGCCCAGAGGTTGCACTGAATCTCTTCTAGAACCCGACAGAGCTGGGCACCTGCCCTGGGGAGGTGCTTAGGGGCTGTCACAGGGCAGGATTTGTGTTGATGGGTGCATGGCAGAGGGACTGTCCCCTGGGGGCTCTGGCAGAAGGATCTGTGTGCCGGGTCTCTACTTTTCTTTCACTGCACATACTGCTGCCTTAACTCTTGTCAAATACTATGGACTTGCCTTGTGTTTGTGTTTAAAGAAAAATTGTATGCTAAGAACTCTGTGAAACAAACATGTAAGGTATCAGGGCATTTCTGTTGAGAAGCCGAATCTTTGTTATGCTGAATGCTAAACATTTACATATCCAAGCCTTATGTAATAGATGTCTGAATAATAATAAAACTGCATAAACTGACCTTCGTTCTCTGGCACCACTTCTCCTTTGAAGTCTGCATGACCAAATTCAAGACAATTATGTCATCCTTCATAACAGCCAAACAAAAGTTTGGCCAAATAATCTTTTTTTTCTGCATCTGACAGCACTGTGTTTGATTTTTGTAATGTGTGTCAATGTAGCTGTTGTTATTTACTGGGTGCTACAAGTGACAGTAAAAATCCCCTTGTTTTGGAGTAATGATCAGTCCTGTTAACATCTGGATTTCATTTACTTTACCTCAGTGCCCACTTCTGCTATACTTGGTTACTTTGAGTAGTACATTGCAGGGACAGTCTGGCCTGAGAGCACATGTACACCAAAAATTTGCAGAAGATGGTGGTTCACTATGTGCCCATATGTGACAGAAGCAAAAACAGAGCCCTGGATAGAAGAAGGGAAACTGGCACCAACACTTTCCCCTCTGTTCAAATCTGCCAGTGCCACACTCCAGTAAAATTCTCTGTGGACAGCAGTGTCTCTGTCACTTAAGGGTTGTCAGCACAGAACTCAGTTGCACTTTACTGGGCCTCAGACCTCGAGGAAGCCTTGGCAAATTGTCATCTCAGTCTTTGAGGCTCTGTCGATGTCACCAAGTGCTTCAAAACTCAGGAGTTTATTTTCCCTTACCCCCTGATTCAAGTAATCATTGCCCATGTTTAGTGTTGTGATATTTTGCTTTCAAAGTGAATTAAATTGGGATGAAATATTTTGAGTCTACCTTTAATCATGTACACTGGATTTCTGCAGAAACTATGTATAGGTTCTTAGCTATTGCTCTGACTGCAACGTTTGCATCTAACCCTGTGTTCACATGTGGTACAATTCCTTCCAGTGATGTCTTTTCCCATCCAGCACTATGTAAAGAGCAGCAAACCATCTAGGTTGTGTTTATAGCTGGTTTAAGTTATTGTGTCTGGATTCCCTACAGCACTTGAGGCTTCATCATGTAACATCATGGGTGCACATGTGCATGTCCATGCACACATTTACATTTGTGCTGGCACAGAAACAGTTCCACAATGAATATGCAAAATATGTGTTGCACTTCATCTGTTGCAAAATTAAGGCGCTAAAGGAAAAACTGTTCCAATATGGTCCAATGTTTCACTGCTGAACCATGTTAGAATTATGACTGAAGACAATAAAAACATGAAAAACTGAAGTCAAACAAGCTGGGAATGCAGTCCTGACATACAATAATATCCTTCTGTGTCCAATTGCAATTAGCTCTCAATTTAATTTCTAAATGAGTTTCCAAGGCTTTGTTGGTGTAAATCATTATGTTGGTGATCTTTTCTTTATTTTACTTCAATTTAGTACCATGGTGAAGACAAATGTAATGTGTAGAGTTTATGAAACCAGACAGCTAGTAAATCAATATTATTTTGGTAGTAAATTACTAAGTCAGTGCAAGCTGCTTTTAACTCTTTCCCATGGGACAAATAGCTTGGGCTAGCTGGAGCTTAAATCAACACTGTGGGCACTGAATTAGTCAATGATTCTAAAGAAGGCTTTGTTGGCATAAAGTTCTGCTTTGATCGTCACAGTATTTACAGCTTTTTAATTAGATACAGTTCAGAACGATGGCTTTTATCAAAGCAGTTTGGGAAGTGAACAACTGGACTTTGTTTGGGGCTTTAGATGACATTCTCTCTGTTAATATCGTGTGGCTGGTTTTAATACAATGATGAAGTTAGGATTATTTTAGGCATTGTCACTGCTTTGTCAAAGGAAACTAGCTATTCTAAAAAAGAGTGGCATGTGTTGCCTTTTTAATATCTCAAGTTTAGTCGTTTCTCGACATGCTATAACCCAATCATTTGCTTTGGACTTGCAGAGAACAAACTAATTTTGCACCCATAAATTTGAAAGAAGTGACTCTTTTGTTCATCTTGATTTATTTTCATGTGCCAAGTGACTTGTTGGGAAGTGCTGAGCTTTTTTTGTCAAGACTGAAGTTTGTTGGTTCCATTTTCAGTGTCAGACATTTCAGACTTGGCTTCTGATATAAAGTAAACCCAGCATCAGTGTGAAAATTCCTCAGGGATCTTGGCAGAGCTGGGCTCTATCGTTTTTGGAATGGTAGATTAACCTAAGAGTGCTTTTAAAACTTTACAGTAAACGATTGTAAAATTTGTAAATTTATAAGAGCAAGAAAGTTAAGAAGCCACTCATGTTTTTAAACCATTTTCTGCAATTCAGTGTTTAAATAAAGATGCTTATCCTCTAATAAAAAATTCACTTTTTTTTTTTTTTTGACAAGTTGACCCCGCTGAAGTCAATGAGAATAAAAAAAATGTCTGGAAATAGTTTTTATTAAAGCTTGAATTAAATTTTCATGTTCTCTCAGTTGTGATTGTTTTGGGGCAGAGTAAATATTGGTCAATATTCTCTGCCATCTGAGAAAAATATCCCACTGCCTCGTTTTTATCCACAATCTGACTTTCATAATGATGCCAAAAGCCATTACTTTATGTTAGTGGTAGTTTTTTGTGCAAACTATCACCATGGTGCTTTGAGAAATTGGTGTTTTAATCTTATGCTGGGTGTAATATAAGATTCTAAAAATCTTAGTTTCATTGAACAGGCTCATCATATGTTTGAACATGGTGCCTTGTCTGTGTGCTTGAGACTGTTAACTCCTACACAGCATGTTGGGCATAGAGGAGTTGGCAACAACAGCGTGTTTGGGCACAGCAGTTCTTTGGCAGGAGGCAGCACATCATATACACTGGCTCTTCAAAGACTCTGCTTTTTCCCCATATAACTATTATGCATTAAAATAGTAAATTTGAAATATGGTAAATAAGCAGCAAAGTAACATAATTGGTACTATTAATGCCAAGCAGTAAAACATATTCTGGACAATTTTTTTTCCCCTCCTTTCCATCTTCCTTTTTTTTTTTTTCCTTTAGAACTCCAGAACTACCCGCTCAGATGAAGATAAGGATGATTCCTGGGATGCCTGGGGGGCCTGGAGTGATTGCTCACGGACCTGTGGAGGGGGAGCCTCCTACTCTCTGAGGAGATGCTTAAATGGCAGGTAAGCCACATGCTGATGTGCGTGGGGGTTCTTCCGCAGCTCTGGCACATTTCCAATCCTCTCCTGGTTGCTTCAGTTTCTGAGACCAAGTGCTGTGTAAGATAGATCAAGTGTTATAAAATACAGCTTTTAATACATGTTTGTAATAGACAAATCACTGAGGCTTTGACTCTGAACTCTAACATGTTATGAAATCCGATTGTGGAATAGCAGGAATTATTTATTTAGTATGGTCAAATAGAGAGGGGAGTCCCTTTCACTGTAATACAAATCCAATGGTGAGTTACCTGTGACAAATTAGCCTGCACTTGGACATGACTTGACATCATGTTCAAGTGCCTGCTGCTCATATGGATGTATCAAATACTGCTTTCTGTTAGGGAAGGACAGGACAAGAGGCCATACTCTCAAGTTGCACCAAGGGAGATTCAGGTTAGATGCTAGGAGGAATTTCTTCACAGAAATTAGACACTGGAATGGGCTCTCCAGGAAAGCAGTGCAGTCACCATCCCTGGGAGTGTTTAAGGAAGGACTGAACCTGGCACTCAGTACCGTGGTCTAAATTGATATGGTGGTGTTGGGTCACGGGTTGGACTCGATGATCTCAGAGATCTTTTCCAAACAAATTGATTCTCTGATTCTTCCCTGCCAGTTCTTTCTATGCAGTGGTCCTGCTGGCCAAAGGTTTTCATGCATAAGTCTTAGTGTGACTTGAAGAGAGGAGCACATGCAGTGAAAGCCTTTACTACCTCAGTGGTAAAACTGGACTGATGTAGGACATGTTGGTACAGTCCTTAAAGTAGGAGTAAAGCACTAGGCCTGTAGTAAGGCAAGAAGAGATCCCAGCCAGCTTTGAGGCTTCTGTGCTGGCATCCATATTTTCTTGTTTCACTTGAATTATTCTTAAGCATTTTTAAAACTGATGATTGTGTTTACATTTTTATTTAGTTGGGATTTTTAAACTTAAATGAAGTATAAACCAGGAAGTCACTTTTTCTTAAAGAAGGCTTGCAGTGTGATATGCTACTTAACTGTAACATACTTAACTGCATGAAATACAGAGCTAAATATGATTGATTTCAGCCCTGCCTGTTTCTTTTAGTGAAAAATGCACAAAGATCTTGGAAAAAAGTAATAATTCCAGCAAGAAGCCTTGATACTCTACCAATGTGTTAGGGACTGTGAAACAAGCTCAATAAATTGTAGCAGTATAAATTCCACTGTGGTTTTATTAATATTTTTAATGTGTTCCCCTGTGAAAAACATGTGTTTTCCATACCTTGACAAATGCATAATTTAAAGGTTTTTTCTATGTTTGATTTTTGTAGTAATGTCTGGGAAACACACAACTATGAAACAAAGTTTTCCCATTTGTGTGTATCATAAACATTTTTAATTTGCATGTTGTGATGCAGTAAGTCTTGCAAAAGACTGGAAATTTGAGACTTGTAATACCTTGAGCTTTAACAGTTGTACCTTCAGCTGAGCTGAATTCTTGCTTCAGGCATCCATGTCTTTTCCTTTTCAAATGCTATTTTTCAGTCTCTCTCACACACTATAAAAAAATTGTTATCAGTTTTCATGCAAGAAGAAAATTTAATCCAAGAGATGTAAATTAGCAGTTACATATTCATACATTCTTTAGGTGAACATCTTTTTTGTATGAAGGGATTATTCCAAAACACTATTCCTGATTTTAGAGAAATCACTAATTATAATTTCTTGTCCAGTCATTTGAAATATATTTTAAGTTCTTTCAAAGGCTTGATATTGCCATTTTTAACACAGAAGAATATTTCATGCTGTGCAAAAGTGCTGGTTTGTTATTGAGAAGTTTGGCAGAGTGTATCCTTAAAAAAAGCGTGAAACCCAACCTCCCCAGATTTATGAGACCACAATAAATAACCATGACTCTATCACACGCCTGTTATTTCAGCTACTAACAACAGACTGAGGATCTGAATTGCCTGGGTGTCAGGATTCACAGGCATTGGGCACATTTGCATGCTGTCCATGAGAATTCTGTTTAATTTAAAATTATGAATCAGATTTCTGATCTCCTCCTCTAGGTCATGTCCCGTTTATTAGACATAGCTTGGTTACAATCAGCATAGGTCAAGCTTAGAGATGCCTTTTTCACAAAACAAATGTGTTTTTCATAAGGTTTGCACTAAATTGGACTTACAGGGAAAGTCACTCGTTCTTTGCTGAGGAGAGACAGCAGTGTAAAGAGCTGACTCCCCAGATCCCCTTTGTATTTAAACCTTGTATTTTGAGTCCAGATTATGGTAGGGCAGTAGCAATAAAAGTCTAATTTTTGAGAGAATAACTAGCTGTAAAACAGGCAAGGTTATGTTTTGCTGTTATAGAGTGTAACCATTTTTACTCTTTTTTTTTTTTTTCCAGGAATTGTGAAGGTCGGAATATTCGATACAAAACCTGCAGTAGTAATGTGAGTCTGGCCTTTAATCCTGTTTTACTCATTCAAAAAATGTGTTAAAGTTTAAGAAATGCTGCTTCTTATTAAAAACCTTATGGTGCATAATTTTCTTTCCATCATTATTACCATTTTTAAACATTTTGGTCTGCATGACACCATGAGGTCTCAAATTTAGACTTCCCAAATGGACATTTTCTTGTGAAATTATATTGCCAATTGTGATTCAGAATGTTTTATATCGCTTATTAAGAGAGTTACACATTTTGGAGGATTAGCAGATCAATTCTCATCTTAAACTAGCAAGTGGTTTTCCCGGGGGTGCTGTCTTGTGGATGAAGCATTAAACTGAGCTCTGGATCATTTGTGATCATTAGTGATAGGGCGACTCTCTTCATGTGAACAAAGAACTGCCTGGTCCCTTTCAGATCTTAAATAGGATAATTACTCCTTATATTCCCTCTGTTTGCCTAAACCCAGATCTTTATATGTCTGTCTGTATGCAAGAACATGCACATTTAGGTGCACTGGCACGGACAATTTCCATGAGTGAGTGTGAAGCTGGAGTTTTGACCATCCAGGTGCTGTTACTGTGATGCAATTGCATCTCATTTTTATAGACAGGTTTTATGAAAGCCATTCACGTACGGCAAACTTCATGGCTCTTGTTCCACTGACTTTAGTCATGCTTTGTGCTGTTTGAAACACTGCTGCCCTTCAGCCTGGGTCTGGGCTGCCCAAGGTGAGCAGCTCAGGGAGGACTTTGTGGTGCCACTGGTCTACATCATGTGTGTGCAAACACAGTCCTGGGTGTTTAAATTCAGGGTGGTTTAGGATCTGCCCTCACCCCCTAGCTTGGCTTACCTTACAGTACAATGAGACAGTCATATATCCCATTCCAGAAAAGACAGCAGGCAGATAAGTAATTAATAATAATACTAAAGGTGAGGCCTGAGTTTCCTTTTGGTTGAATTATACCTGTATAATATAAATATACCTGTATAAGCTCAGTGATACTCAGTCATTACCAATCCTGTAATTTTTGGAAGCAGCAGGCAGCTGAGGAGTGTGACATGTTCTCCTTAAGAGGCCTGACACTGGAAGTTGCCCAGTAAATGTATTGAATCAGTGCATCTCCTAGGAGAACTGACCATTCCTGCTTTTCAGTTTGCCACAGCTACAGTGTCTGCTGTGCCAGCTGGCTCCTGCCCTCCTTGAGAACAAGGCTTGCTCACACCTTGAGCTGCTCTACACTCCACTCCTCAGTGTTGGATGGATTTCCCACCACAGCAGCTCACAGCTGAAGTTCCTGCTGGCAGGAGCAAGTGGAAGTGATAACTGAATCAGTCCCAGTGCACGCAGAAAACAGATTCTGGAGACAAACCCTGTCCCTTGCCCTTTCAGAAGAAAAGGCCCAGCAGCTTGGTGCACGATGGCCTGAGCTCATAAATAAAAATGCTACCTACAAAAATACCCTGCTGTTTAAAAGCTGGGTGATAACTTGATAACCTGCAGCCAGCCAGGATGTAAGCAATGAACATGTGCATGAGTGCTCCACTGGTTATCTAGATGTCTGTTTGTATGCACTGTGTACAGTAAGACAGCTCTGATGCTGGCTCCTGTGCACTGCAGTTCCTGCAGGAGTACAGAGAGGTCACCCCAGTGCCCCTTGCTCCTCCAGCACCTGGGGAACTGCCCAGTGCACAGGAAGGGAGGATGGTGAGGTCCATCTGGGCATGTGTTCTGCTGTCATGCACAGGTCTAAATGCTTTTAGTATATCTAAGGGCAGCTGTGGATGCTGTTCATTTAAAGATTTTTGCAGTAGAAATCTGATGGAAATGAAGGCACTTGATGCTTCATCATAGAGAAAATTAAGATGATTCTCATATCCTCTCTGAACTCCCAGAGAGTTTATCTGAAGTCACTGGAGCCTGTTTTTTAACTTTAGGACTTATTTTAAAGTGATAAGTGGCAAGCGCCTTGCATGTGAATCTGTTTGAATTTATGATGATTCAAATGTTAATTTCCAGACAGGAAACTGCCTTTACAGTTCTGCTTTTGGGGCATGTCTGAAAGGAATCAGGTTTCCATTTCAGTTCAGATACAGTCAGAATCTCTCAGGAATGGTTTTTCCTAGATTATGGGTCAGATAATGAAGAACTCCTGAGATATTTAATGAGATTTCCACTGTTAATACAGTTGATCTCCGAAATTGGCATCCGTGAATTCAAACCCCACATTAGATCTGAGTTAACCTTGAAACAGGACCTTACACCTAATGTAAATCTGAGACTACTAGGCCAGTTTCATTTCAAATGATATAATTTTCCCAAAAGTATTATTTCTAATCAAGGCTTCTCACTTTAGAAGTGAAGCTGTAGTTTGAAAAGTAAGAATTTATACTAGCTTCTTTCCATATTAATAGGTATTACTGGTAACCACATGAGACATTTGGTATAAATACACAGTGCAAAGCTGTCTGCAAATGTAATTTTGCTACATGATACATTACACCACTAACATCTATATTGGGGAGTACAAATGAAGCACAGCTTAATATGTGTGTCATTCTAATGAGAAGAACAAGAATCATTTTACCAGAAAATTGGTTTCATGTGGATTTGTAACGGAATAGTAGTAAGTTCATTGAACTCAGGCATAGTTCCAGAATGATATTAGTGATATTTCAATCAAAAAATTAATTCAAGGTCTTAGCAACAAAATAATTGCTAAGATTAAGGTGTATGTATAGCCTGCTTATCTTTCTATCATAACTGAGATGCCAGGTGCATGATTTCCTAAAACTGCATGTGTGCTTTCAGCCTTCCATATAGAGACTGTAGAGAAATAAACTATCCATTGTATGTTGTTCAATGAGATTTTCAGTCTTTCTTGCCCCCCTTTTTCTAAATTTCAATTTTTGTATATAGTGTTACATTCTAATGCTATGATGTGCACTGTGTGGAAGTGTTTAAGTTAATCCTTTAGGGTCCTATTCACAGAACAAGTTATTTGGGCCATTTCCGCATAAATTTCACATTCCTGTGTGCCAAAAAGTCACTTATATTTTTGCCACAGTGATCCTTCTACAGTCAGAAAAAACCACTATTTTGTAAAATATAGCCCCATGTTTAATTCCATTGTAAACTTTTATTATATGCAGATAATGCTCACACTTGTTCAACACATTCATCTATAATTGTCCCAGCATCCACTTAACCTGCTAATTTATCCCATTCAGAAAATCTTGGCTGTATTGTGTTGACTTTAGACTATAATATCTCACCATGAGTTACATAGTTTCTCTCTAATCTGTTCCTTTATTTAGTTTATATTTATAATGCTGATACACCATAAGGCTCCCTTCCCTGGGGTGGTTTCCAGCTCAGGTATCTTGATTCTACTTAGAATCTGAAAATTGTGTAGGAAAAACATAGAACCTGGAGCTAATTTCAAAAAGAAAACAAAACAATGACTTCATCAGTTTTGGCTGGGTTTCAACAAAATGAGATTCAAAGAATAAAACTAGACAAAAGGCTAGACTTTCTTTGGTGTCATCATTTTTACTGGGAATTTTCTTGCCTTCTCTTTTGTGCTTTTTTCAGTGGAGTAATTGTTGGCAAGAGTTACAGGGTCTGATGCAACTTTCATATTTTATACATGAACATTGCCTACAAAGATACAGATTTCCCAGGTCAGCTTTGTTTTCAAAGGCTGAGGGCACTCATTGCCAAAACCCAAAGATACATTTCATAAGAAGCCAGCCCTTGGATGCAGTAGTTTTTAATCATCTGTCACACTAAAAAATGGGAATATATATATGTGTGTGTGTTTTTAATCTTCATGGTAGTCTTGTCTAAAGCATCTTTTTCAGATCTGTCTAATATGTTCGTAAGTCATGTCATAAATACATTTCATTCCACTGCAAGGTCTGGGTGTGATTATTTTTGCCAACATTTTCATGTATTAGACCTCATAGATATGTCTTCAGCTCCTTATCCAATGTATGAACCTACAAATGGCCTGGCCATGGTTCAGTGGATTGAGTGTGAGACAAAAGCTATTGCTGAAATCAAGGAATTGGAGAAATCCTGAAATTAGTAGCAAAATAATTTAACAAGTAAGGAAAAAAGTGAAATATTGAGAGGAAAGAGGGAATGATGGAATGAAGTGATGTCTGAAATAGATTAAAACCAGAGACACACAAACAGGATGAGGGCTGGGTCCCCCATGTCATTGTCTGATATTATGACCTTGCCCACTTCCTGAACAGGTTCACCCTTACCTACCACTCACATTTTTGCCCTGCCTTTTCCTTTCTATTTTTTAAACTCCCTGTCACTTTTCCCACCCACTCTAATGGAATTAAACTGATGTTTACAAGTCCTCTTGTTGTCTTGATTGCATTCATTCTGTGCTTAGTTGTCTTTCTCTTTATACTCCTTTCTTAACACAAATATTTATTGTTCCCTGGAAGACTGGGATCTGGACTTGGTTGCCATCCAAACTCTGATATAATGCAAATGATAATAATTTCAGCTCTTTGATAGCCCTCTGTGATGGTCTTTTTATGCTCCTGCATTTGAACAGAGCTCAAACATAAGGCAGGTGGAGTTGGCATGTGAATCGAGCTGCCAGAATCACTTTGGGTTCTTTCAAGATGCCAAAAGAGAATAGGGAGATGAGAATTCATTTGCTCTGAAGCAGCCAGGAGGCAAGTAGAAAAGGAAGGAGCTGCATTGTGTTGAATCAATGAGAAACATACAGTAACCATGGGTTTGACATCCTGACTTGGTGGTGTTTGTGTCTTGGCATCGCATCAACACCCAGTGATAATGGATTGTAACAACAGCCTGTCAGACCTCAGCTGAAGGCCATCACTCTGCCTGCCTCACAGATTACTCTTCAATTCTTTCTGATGAAAGTGTAGCTGTGCATGGCTGAGTAACGTTGCTCCCAAAAACTGCTTCTAAATTTACCTGAATCTAATGTCCACTTACTGTTTTTTGCTCCTTAGTTGCTCCTCCATTTGCATTGGTGGAAGGGAGCCATATGGTATCCATATGAATTCTGAAGTCTTCTCTGCTTTTTAGACTTGCTATTGTGGAAAATGAGAGGTGACAGATAAGTCAGAGCCAAAATTCTGCTCTCATTTACACCAGTGCAAACTTGGTGAATTTCTGGGGAGTGACACTGCAGTAAATATGTGCGGCTTCTCACAGTATTTACTTGATGTTTGTAGAAGCTCTCACTTGAGGGATTTTGTAGAGGTAAAGTGCTCCCTGTGTCTTATTCCATCGTTGTATAATTTCTAAAAAATATAGCTCAAACTAGCATTAGCCCAGATTAAAAATAACACAAAGTGTGTTAGTATCATTTTGAATTATTGTCACTGTAAGGTGTAGCATTAGACAGAGCTGGAAAGTTTTGATGGCAAAGTTCAGTGACTTGTTCAGTGCTCAGCTGCAAAAACTCCGTGTGTTGTTCCGTAGATAGAATACTGATTTTTAGAAGGTATTTTATGTAGTTTACAACCAATTCAGAGATAATTCTAGGCTACTGTTTGCCATGGTGAAAAGAGACCTGAACTGAGTGCAATATTGTTGGGGGCATTGGACTGAAATTCAAAATTTTTGCCTGTATGTTTTACTCTGCAGTCCTGTATAATGCACTTACTATTTTGTCAGCTTTATTCAAGGAAGGTTCAGTTCACTGATAAGGTTGAAGCTGTGCTTGGGATCAGTATTGTTAACTAATACTTAGTAATAAGTTCCATGAGTTTGCCTGACACATCAAAATCTTTCAGTCTTCCATCCAATGAAAACAAAACTGCTAAAATCAGCCTCACATCTGGCTTATATGTGCAATTGGAATTCTTGGAAGAATATCCTTTCAGTCTGGTTTATGGACTCTGACTCTGGACATACTTTCAAATGAAGTCTGCAGTGAGGAATTGTTTGACACAGTAACTCCTTTGCCAGCACTTTACCAAAGTTATTTTCAAATCAATCAGTATTCATCTCCATTCCTGTCACCATAGTTTAATATTAACATCATTGTTTGGGTGCAATGCTTTATGTAGAAAAAATATTTTAGAATGCCTTATTTCAAGTAGTTCTCATGTTTGGTCTTTCAGCTGTGTATGCTGAATCTCTGTGTGGGAGAAGGTAGGGCATTGTCTCATTAGAACTGGAAATACAGAATCAATTGTTAGCAATTTGAAGTTTATTTTATTTCAACAAAATAAGCCTTACTGCTTCCATGAGGTGAAGGTGCTTTGTAATTAGACTAAAGGACTAAAAGTTCTGATGCTTCCTCCTAAATCTTGTGCTTTTTTCAAGCAATACTGAACAATTAATTAGACAAATTTGATTTTTTGTTTATATGTAGCATTAATATTTCTTTCATTACTGTGGCACATGAACTGATGAATGAGTATAGAGGCTTCAGAAATCCTTTAGTGGGAAAAGCTACTGAAAAGCAGAAATATTAAATATCAGACATCACCTTGTAGTTACTTAAAATATATAGATTCCTTTAGAAACTAATTCTTACCATAGAATGAGACTTTAACTGTACTACCTGGTGCCATAAAAATTAGCACTTTTAATTGTCCTGTCATATCAGTTATGTTGTTATTGCTGGAATATGCGTGATATTCTCTACTTGCACTCCAAGCAATGGATTGAGATAAATTCTTTGAATATACACAATAAAACTTCGTAGTGTGGGGTATTTGTCAAAGCAGATCAGTTCTTGAACCAAGCCTACCTGAAGAGCTTTTGGGTTGTTCATCAGATAACTTTACTGCAAATGCAAAGTATTCCCTGGTTTAAAAAAAATATTTTTTGGTTTGTTTTCAGGACTGCCCTTCAGATGTTGGTGACTTTAGAGCACAACAGTGTTCTGCCTACAATGATGTCAAATACCAGGGACACTTTTACGAGTGGATCCCTGTGTATAATGATCCTACTGCACCTTGTGCCCTGAAATGTCAAGCTCTGGGCAAGAACTTGGTTGTGGAGCTTGCCCCAAAAGTGCTGGATGGTACTCGTTGCAATACTGAATCCTTGGATATGTGCATCAGTGGAATTTGCCAGGTATGTTCACGGGGTGAATGGGAATGGAGCCTTTGTTGTGAGGCACTTTGCTCTTCAGTGGCCACTTTGGGATTATTTTAAATTCTATTTATCAGTTTAGATGTATCTGCAAGTGCTGTCAAATGGATTGTAGATAACTTACCTTTTCAGGAAGACATACAAATTCCTAATTGCCTTATATATGGATATTTATCTATATAGATAAAAGGTCCATAAAATTCATTTGCTCTTCTATTTATGCATATAAAAATTAATGAACCTAGTTATTGTAGCTGTAGCTTTCCAAAATTTAGTATATCTCTGAGGACATGATGAAGTTGCAGAGCCTTCCATTTCATTTTATTCATTTTCTGAGTCTCATATAATCTCTGTTAAGGAGAAAATTGGACATTTTATGAGATCCAGCTCGTAATGGCAGGTGTGAGCATATAGGTCTGTCTTGTTGTATGGGCAAGTGACTGTATGTTTTGCTTGCATGAACTGATTGTTTTAATCTTTAAATGGCAATATACATTTCTAGATATCTTTGTTATTTATTACTGATGCTATTGACTTTATACAGTTAGTGTAAAAGCAGAGAGTTATAATATTTGAGGCTTGCTAGCCTTGCCCATCTCTCATTAACAAAGCAATATTGCAAACTTGTTTTATGAACAGAACAGTTTATAGAGAATGGACATGTTATTGCAATTAGTTTTCTTTCTCTGCAAGTGGTTGTTGCTCTGTTAAATGTCTAAAATATGTGTGACTCAAAAATGCAGGATATGGCCCAGTGAGAAAAATAGCTCTATTATAGAGGAAAATTTGACACATTTGGCAGAAGACTGGTGCATGGATTATAGCAGCATTAATATATGATCTGGACCTTGCTGTGGGTTTTATGTGACTTCTGTGCATGCTGCAGTTCCAATGCCAGTCGTGTCAACACACGGTGCATCTGCTGCCTCTGAAACAGAAGAATTCCTCCCAGAGAGGCTTCATTTGTCAATAGCACTTCCCTGTGGGATCCAGCAGTGTTTGTTACCCTCTATCTGAAATAGGATATACCTCTAGAAACTCTGAGAGCACTTGCCAAATCATATATTTCTTGTGCCGTGTTCTTTGAGATGCTTCCTATCCTAATAAAAAGGTTTTTACCCAGGAGGATTGCCCAGCCTTTTCTAGGAGGTGCAGTTACAGCAGCCTTTGCTGCCTGTGCCCTTTGCACCCTGAGTGTCAGGCTGCACCTAAGGCAGCTCTGGGCTTTGCAAGGGCTTGTGCTCAGGGTGCTGTGGGGTTGCCAGTGTCTCCCAGAGTGACTTCAAACACTTCCTTCCATCTTTCATACGTGCCATAAAATTCTCTTTGCCCACAGTGGATCCAGTTTTGTGAAGAACAGTTGGGAGGTATAGTTAAAAGGGCTGCTTTCAATGTTTCTTCTTAGCATTTTGTAGTATTCATGTATATATATGCTATAAAATGCTTGGAAATGTAAATGATCCACTTTTAGAATAAATGAAGTGGTGGGGAAAAAATTAATCATTCCAGAAGCAAGAACTGGAATTTTTTTACTGTTGATGAGAATCAATTTCTTTTCTCTGTCTCCCATTTTTATTTTCACATTATTTCTTCCAATTTCATGAAAGTATTTTTTCAGTGTGAGGTAACATCTTCAGGAAAAAAGCCTTGAACAAACATGTTTAGAATGTTTCCTGTGCTGTAACTTATCCAATTTTTTAATTCATTGCTGAAACTCATAAACAGTTAACTGTTTTCACCTTATTTTCTTGAAGTCACTGGTTATGCCTGAGGTATTTTTGCACAAATTGAAAATTTTTGCTTTTTAAAGTATATATTTGATAATTTAGTGTTGGATAATTTTATTGAGGTAAAAGGATTGAAGTAGAATTCAATTAAATTAAATGATTCATTTAAATAACCTTTTTCTCTTTGCAGACTATTTTGGGGGCAGAGTGGAAGGTTTCTTACTTGTGAAAGGGGCTATGGGAGGTGGGATCTTCCTCAGAAAACCAACACAGAGCTTTGTGTTACTCCTGTTTGAGAAGGAAAAGAGAACAAATTGACACCTAATCTTTCCCAGAAAAACATGGTTATTTAGTCAACTGCTCTTAAGAGAGGCAGCCCAGTGGTGATTCTCCACAATTGTTGGTGTAAGATCCATCTGCTGGGTTCTGACGTGTAATTGGCACAGCCAGCAAATTACTTGGCAAGTGTTTTTACAGCTAACTCATCTAAATGAGCTGATGTGGGTATCTTCCATGCCAGGGAGCACCAAAGACTTGCTATAAAGGAGACTGGTGCTGGTTTTGCTCATTTATTATCTCAAAGTTGACTCAACTTTCCCCCCCTTCCCAACGTGATTTCACTTTCATCTGTGTTCTGGCTCCTGCTAAGGTAGGGCTGCATCACTAATTCTGCCTATTGTTCAAGCTCTCACCTTGGCAGCACAGGAAATTACAAAGATGGTGAATTCTTGTTCTCCAGATTCAGTTCTGATCCTTTGCACTTCCTTTATCAAGCAAATCAAGCAAAATAAGCTCTACCAAAAAAAAGTTGTGAGATGACAAAGCTGCACTCTGAATAGGAGGTGTGAGGCTTTACAGGAGGTGAAATCTGAAGATGGTGGAGCAGGGAAAGGTTTATTGGGAAAGTTAGTATGATATTTTGGGGTTGCTTGAGGTTTGACTCAGTCAAACCATTTGATCATGTTTTAGTTTGCTACTGCCCTGCCTCTGTTACCAACCAAATATCTGTGGCTGTTGTGTTAAATGGGGACAGGTCAAAATTTCACTGCCAGGATTTTCACACTTCTGATATTTTTTTTAGTCTCTGCATAACTTCCAAAACATTTTTTTTCATATAATGTGTTCCTGCTGTGCCCATCTGGATGTAGGAGGAGACATTTAAAAACATCTGCATGTCAGACACAGATGTGGGCAACATTTACCCAGTTAGTCTGCCTGCTTTGGGGCCCTGCCTCTTCTTGGGTTTTGTTTTTAATTTGTGCAGACCTGCTTTTTTTCCACCAGAATGCGGAATGGGGTGTTCCTTGTGCCAGCACCTGAAATGGTTACAGTGATAATTTTCCTAATATGGAGTAATATGTTTGGACAACAAATACACACATCACCCAAAAAATCTGGAGTCCTAAGGAGCTGCCTGAGTAGTTCTGTCCTAGGCTGTCACAATTAGGTCAAGGATGATGTAAATCCTGCAGTGAACTTTCCATTTAGTGTCAGCAAGTTGTTTGTGTTCCAAAAAAGGCAGACACTGCACTGTGCTTTGTAGCATATGGCATAAATTTAGCTGACATCAGAACACATCCCACATGTCAAGTGGAGCACCATCAACTTCTGCCATGCTGGTTCTCCTCTGTCACATGTCATCATATGGCAAGTAGGTATCACTCACCACCAAGGCACTCCTATGCTGGATGTAAATATCTGTCAGAGTTTTCATTGAAAACAGTTTCTCTAAGCTCTTGGAAGACTCTTGCACTTCTTTTTTTTATAAGCCTTGTTTGTGTTTTAAACTTAAAATTATAACAGGTTATTAATTTCTTCTGAATCTTGCCTCCTTTTATCCCGAGAGTTGCTTTCTCAAACTGCTTGTTTTGTGTACTTTCTCTTTTGGTTCCTGCAGGTACATTTTTTTTGCCTGTAAGTATGTTCAAAGACTGCCCAAGATGCACAGGAGATTTGGTGTGCAGAGACTTAGGAAAGTTTCCTTTCCATCCCATGTTACTGCAGACATGTTTCGAACACATGTTAGTCTGAGTAGTTAATTCTTGAATAGCTGTTAAAAAAGCACCTTTTTTTTTTTCCAAAATTAATACTTACTCTTGATCTTTTTTTAATATTTAAAAATTAGAAAAAAAAAGTCTGTGTTGCCTTTTTCTTCTTTTTAGCCCTTGAGTGATTGATAGGATGAATTGATTTTGAGGTAGCTCTGTGTCAAGCCAGCTGTTATACTAAACCTAGCATTCTTTCCTGGATACCACTAATTATCAAATGAACAAAGTGCATTTTGGAACATGAAAGAACCCTGTGTAGATGCCTGTACTCTGTCTACATGTTACTGCACCAGAGCTGGCAGGCTGGACCCTGCCCAGAACGACTGGAAGTTACTCAGGGAGATCCAACAAAACTTTCTGGCTCCCAGAGCTACATATGAAAAACTTCATGGGACTGCACACGTGTGACAGGAGTCATAAAACTGGGAGTGGGGAGCCCCAGCTGCAGCTCAGCTGGGAGATGCTGGTGGCTCTCCAGAAGTCCCACTGGAGGATGGGGCTGAGCTAAGCAGGGGCTGCCACATCCCTAGTGAGCTGTCAGTGTCACCCTCCCCAGCCTCAGAGGGTTGGTTTCTCATCTGTGGAAGCTCTTGGCACTGCCCAGGCCAGCAGATCATGGAGCCTTCAAGGGCTGCACTTGCCCCCCTTTGAATGTCACTGCCCCCCTTGGTGTAGTGGTTCCCTTGCAATGGCATTGTTGGCAACTCAGTGGTGGGCTTTTATAAATAAATAATAATAACAGGATGCTCTCAGACACCACAGGTAATAATGGGATACTCTCAGACACTGGAAAGGTCTTTTGGGATCACTTGTTTTTATTTTGCAGTTTCCCACTGCTGCTAGAAACTGGTGTTTCTTTTCAGGTCTTTTTCTCTCTCCTACTGTTTCTTATGGAGAATGCTCTCTATAGGGATTTCTTACTGTGGAAGTTTATCCTTTCTTGTCAGATGAGTAGTGAGTTTTTTCTGATCTTCAGTTTCTTATCTATACTTCTTCAGTCATAAGTGATTCTCTGCCAAGTTTTGTTTTGTTTGAGTGAGCTGAGTGCAAATGTGACTTTACTTCCCAGCCTTTAGCAACAACCTAAATCATGTGAACAATGATAGCAGAAAAACTCATGATTTGGGTGTCATCTTGAAGTAGAGCCTTAGTAACCTTCAAATCCCCCAGTGCTAACTTCACCAAGCAAGGCAGATTTGGCTGAAACCAGCCAGAAAAGGAGCAAAGTAATTTGATTTCATTTACTGATTTCTTTTTAGAAAACATTCTCACAAACAAGAAGCTCACTGGGTTTGTGTCCTATCCTCTGGTTGTGTGTATGTGTGTTTTTTTTAAATGGAGACCATGTGGGAAAGGGTACTCGCTCCTACTGGGTGGTCCTATAATCTCTCAGCTCCTCTAGCATGTGACAGATCCTGTAGTAAGAGTTAAAGGTTTTGGAAACACTTTCTTTTATTTGATGGAAGTGGATTTACAGAGTTGTGGAACACTCTTTAGCCTCTTGCCTTCAGATATAAAATGTCAGCAGAAATATGTGGAAAGTCTTTTTAGGAGCCCTTTAGTATGCAGTGAATTTTATGCACTGTATTTTTTTATTTTCTGGGGGGTTTTTATTGCTTTACATTCTTTTCCTCTCTGTGGATGGCTCGGGAATTTGAACATCGTGGAGTGTCTCCTTGTGCCCATCATTCTGACTTATTTTACACCTCTGTTCTGAGGTTTGCATTTTGACACATTTTGCCTTTACTGCCTGATTTCCTACCTGTGAGGAACTGAAATCCGTAAACAGAGGAAGTTTTCCTCCTCCCAGCATGGCTGTTGCCCATTCACCTTGGCAGCTGGGATTGCAGCTTCGTGTCCCGGGAGGAGATGGGCTGGGAAGGTTGCTCTTGCTCCCAAGTATGTGCACAAGGTCCCTGGAGGGGCTTTATTCTGTTAATTAGCAGATGCTGAAGCCTGTGTCAGCTTGTCTGGGCTGCTACTGTCCTGGGCTGGTTTGATTCCAGAGATGTGAGAACCTGTGCCACAATCAGGCCTTTGTTAGCTCAGACATAACTGAAGAGTTATGAGACAGGACCATGTGAGAAGAAAATCATGACTCAGACCAAGATAAATCCTCAGTGAGGATAAACTAGGGTTTGAAAGCAGTGCTTGAAAGCTAAGATTCCACACTACTTTTAAAGTCAATTAAAAAAAAGAAAGAAGTAACTTGCTTAATTGGAGGGATGTTCTGGTATCTCTCCCTGTGCTTGTCGGAATCAATTACTTGTGGGTGATGAGCATGGGAAAAGAGACAGTGGGAGCTTTTTTCTTTATGTTCTCTCTGGGGACATATTTTATCTGTGTAGGAATAAAGTGCAAGCTGAAGCTATCACAAAGTGAAGGATGTGAGCAGAGATTGCAAAGTCTGTGAATAGATGGGCTTTGAATGACAGCAAGGTTTTACAGCAGGGCAAAGAGACATGGAAAATATTGACCAAGGGAGAGCAGGATTTTCACATGACAGGTTTTTTATTCATGTTTTTATTACCATGAATTCCCATAGCTGTATTTAGAATTAGTTATTTGTTGTGTGGATTCAGCAGTCCCGACATCTGCTTGTGCTGGATTCTGTGCTAAGAAAAGTAGAGCAGGGGAAAATGCAGCAAATCGCTGACTTCGATGCAATGAGATCTCTGTACTGTGATAGCACATGCAACTGTGCAATGAAACAACCTTAATTTCTCTGAGTTTTGGATTTTGTGTCCGTGTTTTTAGAAATAGAAATTCCTTTTCTCTGAGCAAGATCCACAGGATTTTAATTTTCCCTACTGAGTGTTTCTAATAAACTGCAATAGAGATTTGTCTTTTTGAGCACGTAAGGGTTTTTGACTCTTTTCGTCCTTAACTAGTAAATGCTGAAATAAAACATGGCCTTTCTTAGTCAAGTCACAAAACTTAGGGCATTTTTGTCAGAAGTAATTTGGGGGCTATCTTGTGTTTTGGGCAATGCTGATAACCTTTAGAAGTATGTAGATGTTCTTATTCCATTTTTATCTTAGTTCTCATCTTTTGTAAGCCTGAAATAAATGATTTGGTTTATAGCAGCCCAAATACTGCTATCCTGGTGGCTGGGCAGTCAGATCACTCCATTGGATATGTTTGGTGTAATAGTTTGCTTTTACACTATATTTTGCAAATCTTGACAAATTTTAAAGGCAGTGGAGAGCACTTGCACTTGGAACACAAAGCCTTTGCCACCCTTCAGCAGATCAGTGCTCCAGCCAGCACAGGATTCCCTCACTGAGGTACAGCTCCAGCAGATCTGCTGCTGGCCAATTTTAAAACAAAAACCACCGGACAACATGCATTGAGATAATTACAGACTGTTCAGCCCTTGAGGGGAAGGATCTCCTGTGCAGTAACTCTGTCACATTCTTGTGAGAAGTACAATTATCATCTCCATTTGGGCATTCTGCAGTGCAGTTCCTTGCTCAGCACAAATACAGTACTTCTTTGACATTTTAAGCACATTGGGCACTTCCCCATAAATGATTTGATGGATTTTCTGCTTCAGCTGAATGTCAATAAATGCCATCTGGATGTTTGTGTTGCAATTCCACTTGCAGGTTGTTCCTGGAGTACACATTTTGTGCGTCCTTTGAAATAGCCAGGCCAGTGGAAGCACACAAATAGAAATGTACCCAGAATAGCCTTCAGCTGGGTTTTCCTGACAGCTGGGGAGTTTGCTCAGCAGCTCTAAATGGTAATTATGTCATGTTGAGATATTGTTGAATTGATTTTCTGTTTTCGTTTTATTAAACCAAATTACATTAATAAAGGGCATTACTCCCTGACAGTGAGCTGCCAGTCCCTCAAATAAACATACAACACTGCAAAGCAGAATCTTATATAATCATTTTTATGGAATCACTGATAAATGTGTCTGTATCAATAATAAATTTATTAGTCAAAGTAAAAAATGATTTAGTATTTTACAAATACATTGCTGAATATTTAAATGGCATGTCTGCTAAAGAGCTTAGTCTAAGACACGGTAGATAGAAAAATAATGGCACTAGTGCAGCTTGAGTTTTAATGTTTCATAGAATTTATGTATCTGTCACAAATAAAAATAGCGGTGATTTATTCTTTTGTGGCTGCTTCTATTAGAAGAACTCAGAATATTTGTTTTTCCTGGCTATACCTGGATCTTTGGCTCCAGAGGACCCTAGAAGGGGGAAGCTCATTTTGAAAGAGAAATATTATTTATAATTATCCATATTGCTGTATATGATTTCATGCTTTTGATAGTAATAGTGACACTCAACACTTACATGATGCTTGCTATACAGAGATGTCTGGTCTTACTCATCTCTGAAATAAATATTTTTATTTTAAAAGTGTAGGTTTATCTTCAGCTTATTTATTTGAAGTATAATAATCTTGTGTCATTGGCATTCCAGAAACCTTTTTGAATAATTGAAATATAATATTTTTGTAACTGACAACTCAATGCTGTAAAATGAGTTCTACAAAAAAAAGTGGTGCTGTGCCTATTTTGGGAGTGCCTGCAGCTGGAGGAGAGTGGCCAGCTGAGGTAATGCCACAGTTCAGGAGGGCTAAAGCAAATGCTGAAATTTTAAAACTTGATCCTGTATCACACTCTGCACTGGCAAATCTGGTCCATGTTTGTATTTATGTTTATTAAGAGAAGTCTCAGAAATGAGGGAGGGAGGGCGTGGGTGGGATTTGCCTTGGTTTTCACTGTGATGCTTTTTTACCATATTGGAATTTTAGTTAAAATTCTGTCACCTCGCAGTCCTGTCCATTTTCATATCATACTTAATTATAAACATCTTAACAAAGGAAGCTCCTTGAATTTTACAAATTATTCTTGGACTTTCACAAATCAAGATTTCCATGCTACATTAATTTCTTTGTTTAAGTCTGATTCCTCAGCTGAAACACTACTAATTGAATACGACCTAAAGAAACAGCTTTACGTGAGCTTCTGAGGGATTTTTGGATTCGTATTTGCAAAAATGTTTGTAATGTTCCATAGTCACTTTCAACATATCAGCAGTGATTTCATTCTTCTCTTTCATCTGTATTACTGTATTTTATACCCTGACCTTTTGCTCTTCCTTTGCCTTTCTGAACCTACATGAACTATTCTAAGCATGCTACAAAATATTTAACACCCTTCAGGATTGTCTTTCACAACAGCACTGCCATGCTAAGGTTTGTTGAAGCAGATGAGTGGTTTTGTTCACTGCTTAACCAGATGCTTTCTATCTGAGCTGTTTGTGAGAAAGCTGTATCTAATTCTATAAATGATATAATTATTTTTCATGTTTCTTTTTTATTTCTTTCCTTTGTAAGAACAGACAAGTAACATATTCAGGTTCTGTGCAAAAATAGTAATGGATTGGAGACCTGTTTCAGAAAATAATCCTGCCATATCCAAATTTATTGATACCCCATCATGGACAATTTTATAAATTCTCAAAGAGCTCATTTCCTCAATACTATTTCTATATTAAATTTCTACTTGCTATTTGTTTTGTTACATATCAGTGAATATTCTCCCTGTTGTCTGAGGAGCTCAATTACAACCTGGTCATTACAATACCTGTATAGTTTTTTGGGATGATGATATTTATGATTACAAATTTCTTAAATTCACAGGGTCCCAATCCTTCCATTACACAGTTTGTGTTATCACTTGTTTCATTTATTCAGCCTATGTTAAAATCACCTAATATTATTTCTGACTATGCCCTAAAAGCCTGCAGATGTTTTCCCAGTCTGCCTGTAATATTTACAGCTGATCCCTTTGCTCTGCAAACAGCAAGCAATGTGGGGTAAATTAATCCTACAAAATGCCTTAATTGTGAAAATCATCAGCCTCTTTGGCTGGCTGAGGTGGTGTGTGAGCAGAGGAAGGCTGTTGCCATTTATCATTTTCTTGTCCTTGTTGCAGCTTTGTTTGCAAATAATCAAATTTACTGTCTTCAAAATGTTTCATCAAACACGTTTTCCCCCCCATTAGTTATTGGCTAAAATATGAATACCTTAAATTAATAATATTTGGTGTCACAATGCCATGTGTTTTTGAGACCCAGTTCCCCAGGCTGTAACTTACAGCTGCTGCTTCTTCTGGTGAGATCTGTGGCTGTTCAGCTCACCTGAAGAATACCTGATCAAGGGTTTACCAACAGATAAAAAAGGCTGGCTCTAGACTCTGAGCTTTGAAATATGTCCCATCCCAGTGTTCACTCATTAAGAGTCCTTCTTGAATTAGCTCTAAATTTGAGGCTTGTCACTTAAAAACCTGTGGAATTTTTGGGTGCTTCATGTTAAACAAAATCTTGTATTCTGTGCTCACTTCAAGTCACAATTGTGATTATAATTTGTTTTATAAATTGTGTTCCCGGATATCATTGCTTGCTATCCATATTTGTAACAGCTGATGCAAACAATCTGGGAAGGAAATCTGCAGAGGGTGACTGCATCTAGCTGAACACATCACCTTTGCTGTCAGGGGAGCTGTAAACCTTTTCCCACGTCCAAGTCCCTTGCAGCTAGCACTCCTGTTTTATTTCTGTGGCATTTGTGTATTATTAAAAAATAAGCAGTAATACTGTATGAAACAGTCCTCTAAAGTATGCTGCTGTGCTGATTATCTTTTCTTACATTCCGTGAAGGACACAATAATGCTCTGTGTTTGCACAGTTGTGTAATTTTTGTTACACCCAATGAGAGTTTGTTTTCACAGGGGCTGTGTGTAAGGGCCCAGTCTGGATGTTTGTTATTGTCATGTTGGGTCCTAATGGGCTGGTCTTGCTCTGCTTGCTCAGTGCCCTCCTCCCACTAAACACTTGCAGCATCTGTAGCCTAAAATATGCAAGAGCTTAAACTAAGAAAAATAGCATTTTTCCACACAGGGTATCACAATGTACAGCTTATTTTTTTCCTTTGAAATTAGTTGATGAGTGAATAAACAGTTTTTTTAATATTTAGAAAAGGAGATTACAGCATGGAGGTGTGTTTGAGACATCTGCGGAGAGGTTACACTTGCAGTGATACAACTTATCTCCATGTTCTAGAAATATCTTTATGTGAATAAGGACAGGAGAATCCGAGGAGAGCAGTAACTGCTTTAAATGTTCTTCCAAAGAGAAGTATAGACTCTCTCAGCCACTGGTATGGTATCTATCACTGCACCATTTGCATACTTCAAAAGCTTTAGGAGATTAATTCATGCAACCTCTCTGTCAGCCGGGGATCTGCAGTTAGGTCCCTTCTATGGATTGGAATGGAAAAGCACAGGAGTTTTCAAAGGTCAGAAAAGAAAGTCTGTTGTGGAGCTGGGAACTGAAACAGTTGTCAATGCTGAGGCAAATGTGTCAAGCACTCTATTATATCCCATGAAATTCCATCTGCTTTCTGATTCACAGAGTGGCCCAGTCAGTTTCTGTTTCTTAAATGGTGTTTTCATTCATTTCTCAGTGTTAACTCTTTATAAAGTGTGAAGGTAGACTTGTTTATAGTAATTTGTTTACAACCTTTTTCTTTTTATTTTTTTCTGGATGTCAGTAATGAACCCAGAGCTAAAGACAACTTCAAGGGCAAATACTTTATCTGTAATCCATGCCTAAATTACAGTGCAGTGTTCCCACATGCCTCCTGTGTGGTAAATAAGCACGTGTTCTGAGATGGTCTGAGTTCACATGTGCGTAAATTTGCTTTATTTTTACAACTAAGCTTCTGTTTAAACGGAAGTGATTTACTGTTAGTATTAAGTGGCTTATTTCTTTTTAAGATTAATTTCTTGCTGGGCTACATAGGATTAAGATCCCCTTCAGCTGCAGGAATAAAATAATTTCTTGCTGCTAGCGTAGGTTTTTCCGGTAACTCTGAAGCCCTTAGGAAGGAGATGCCTTCACTGCAGGTCTCTCAACTGAAGTACTGTAAACTGACCCCATTAATGCCCTCCTCTAAAGGGAATGCAGGCTGTAGGGAATTGGGAAAATACAGGAAAGGGGCAGAAGGGGGAGGTGGGGCTGCTTTGTTTTCTTTTCCACAGACATGTGAAACTTTGAGATTGCATTTCTCCGTGTTTGGCAGTGGATGTGCGTGATTTGTGTGTCTGTGTTAAGTCAGACTGGAAGACCCAGCCCTGCCTCTGACGTGTGGACTGGATCCTCACCTCTCCGAGGGGATCGTGTGTCAGTTTTGGCACAGCACAGAGGCAGCGGATCTTGGCAGCTGAGACTGCCCCTTCCAAGCATTTTTATATAGGAAGAGGCGTGTGCTGGCCACTTTCAGAATTCTAGCACTGCTTTTAACTGTGAGTTTCCAGAGGGTTTTCTAGGCATTTGTCAGTTTGGGTTTTTGTTAAATATGTGCACCCATGACAAATTAGCTGCCCTTGTCAGGGATATGTGACAGTAAGAGGCATGTAGGCTGACTTGAGAAAACTCGAACCTGGAGATCAGCTTTTTACCACATTATTCAGCATTTGGTACTCCCTGAAAAATTCTTCTATGAAATGGTGAAGAGTAAGATAGCTGATGCCAAATATTTATCTTCCATTCATCAGGAAGGTGCTTTTAGTCAATTTTGTCTATTCTTTGTCTTTCCATTCTCACTCGCATCTTTCTTGTGGAGTTGACTGATATGCAGAAAAAAAACTTGGAAAAATGTTTTCATTATAATTTGGAAGGGTTTCAGTTGACAGGTTTTTTTAAAATTCCTTTTTGAATTTTTGGCAGTGTTACATTTGGGTGTTTTTATAATAATTGTTGGAAAGTTTTATAGAATGGGTCTTATATTCATAAACCAGAAAAAATCAAAAGGTGGGAAGTGACTCGTCCAAGTTTTTAAAAAGTTGGTTAGCAAACGTGTGTGCAATTGACATTGATGTAAATGCAAATAGATCTACACAAATGCCAGTTAAATTCTGAATGGTCAGGACACTAGAACGTTAGCACTGCCCTCAACTCCCTATCTGTGAAGCTGAAGGCTGAGTGCCCTTTAAATTTTTAACTTGGATTATTTAATTGAATTTATCCTTTCTCAGACATAATTAAACGGGTGATGAAAACCAAATTTTAAATAACATAGTTATGCCTTGTGTTGTAAAGAATAATGCTCAATGGTATTCATTCACATAAGTAGTGGGAAACGGATTCATGTATTTCCTATGCTTGAATAGCTTAATATATCTGTTGTTGTGGTTCATTATTAAAATCATGGAAATGACAACATTCTTTTAAAATCCTAAATGGCAAGATATGCTTTGATAGAATGAGGCCAACTCATAAAATCAAAAGGATAACATAATAAATAAAATTCCAGAAACCTGAGCATGTCTACTACAGCTTTGCCCTCCTCCTGACTGTGCTGTTGATGTTGGCAGGCAGTGGGCTGTGATCGACAGCTTGGGAGCAACGCCAAGGAAGACAACTGTGGAATCTGTGCAGGAGATGGCTCAACATGCAGGCTGGTGAGGGGACAAGCTAAGGCACATGTCTCACCGGAAAAAAGTAGGTTGCAAACTGATCCCACAGTAGTTTGTCCTTCACTATGTTTTCTGCTTGTATATTAGCATGCATGTTGGAGTGACCTTTTAACCATATACTTGTTTGCAGTTTTACAAAGCTACTTATCCTAAAGTCTGTGCTAGATTAGGCTATTGAAATTCCATGAGGGATACCACACATTAGGGTAGAGCTAGGAAAGAATTTGAGACATGCACTTTTTTCTTTTTAATAGAGTGACTCAATTCATTCTATCAGGAATAACCATCAAGATGCACATCTTATTTTAGAGGGTATCCTCATGTTGCAGTATATGTGATGCTGCAGCAATGTTTTTAAATCATGGAAACATCTTATAGATGGTTTTATGGAAATAGTGGCCTGTGCTTGAAAGTACCTGGTTTTCAAATCAACTTTGATTTTTTTGTGTGTGTGGGGGGGTATTTTGTTTTGTTTGGGTTTTTGTTTGTTTGGGGTTTGTTGTTGTTGTGTCTGAAGACACTTGAACTTCAGGGGCAAATTACTTCTTGTATGGTACAAAAAGCACAAAGTGAAAGGGACTAATACTTCATCTCTTTTTTGTGTATTTGGCTCAAATTTCACCATTCTTTCTCAAAATAATTAACATCTTACTGAGAGTAACTCTGTAGTCTCAGTAATATTGAAAATATGAAATATAAAAGAGGAAGAGTATTAGAAATAGACACTTTACTGGAGTCTGAAGAGTCTGGCTATTTTGATATGCAGGCAAAGTTTTCCATACAAAGCCTCCCTCTGACACTGGTGCTCTCCACCCTCACAGATGATGCTCCCTGGAATCTCACAGCATATGTCCCACGTGTTTATCATATGAATAGTTGCCTCACGTATTGTTTTCTTTTTCTGAACTCACAGTGTGTACTTGTCATGAGCAGCTGTCACATGGAGATGGGACTTTGGGGTGAATTGCCTTCCTGCAAAGTCACCAGATAGAAGGGTGCTCCTAAAGTCAGAGCTCAAAGTTCAATTGCACCTAGGTTTTTTTAATAGATGAAACACCTGCCTCTGACAGCTGCCCATATTTTGATACTGTTGTATTTCAGCCTGAAAAGATTTCACTTGTGCCCTGATTTTGAAAGAGCTTTGTGTATTAAATCATGCTAAAATTTTATTGCAGTGTATATAACTATTCCCATGGGGTTTTTAATGCCACTGTCTGCAGTATGCTTCAGTTTGGATGTAACCTGGAGTAGTTTATTTGTTATCTCAGTGCTTGGCAGTGTGATGTCTCCTACTGCCCTGCAAGGGTGTTGGGTACCACTGTGCAGATGCATAATTTCTGTAATTCAATACACGTGTATAGCAAAGACAATCTGCATTATAAAGTGACTGGTTGTGTAGCAGCAACTTTTAAAGTCATACGATAATTTTCCACAAGTCAAAGAGCCTTTTTTTCCATATTAGATGGCCTATCAGTGGTAGCCTTTGCCTTGCATTGACTAGAGGTCTTTTTTATTGATGGGAGAGTGTAGTTCAGTAATTTGTAAGATTTTTCATCATAAAAGAGTGAGAAAATGTCTTGAATGCTAACAATGAGCTGAAAAAGAATTTTTATGGGGGGCCACTTTTTATTCATTTTCCATATCAAAGACTCAGACCTTCTGGTCAGCATAGAGCAAGCACTTGTAAAACAAGTATTTTTGTAGTGTCTCCAAGCTGTACTTGTTTTGTGTCTATATATAGATAGATACAGATATATAGGGATTTATCTGCACAAAATAGCTCTTTCCCTTTCTGATGTGAAGGTCAGCTGGAATGAAAAGGAATTGAGTTGTCTATTACAGTTTTACAGCAACAGAGATTCTCCTGGGGGAGGATGATTCCTGGGGACACCATTGCTAGTTCTAAGGCAGCCCAAATAAACTTGTTAGGTTGGTGACTCTGGTTGGATAGTTCATGATAAGTGAAATAAAAAGTTTCACATTTAATTGCCGCTTAGCATGGAAGCACTGTAAAGACAAAATGGTAAAAGGGATCTGGTTTTGAAACTGTAATTTTGTGACAGAAAATATTAATTTCAATTGGAGTATTCTGGCTCAGGTAAGAGCTGACTGCAGCTGCCATCACTTGGTTGAAGGTCTCACATGGCCTTGAAGGTTATGAAGAATGCCCATGGCTCATTGTTTCCTCTGGCAGAATTCAGTGTCTCTTTAAGAGTCCTTTAAAATTAAAGACCACAAAAGACTATTCTGAGGAAAGATGTTTTGCCAAGTTTTGGGTTTATCTTGCACTGCAGTAGGCTGGATGATATGAATGGATTACCACTGGCATAAGCAAAACAGTACACATGCTCCTAAATTCAGAACTCGATGTTTTTCTTGGTTATTGTGATGGCGCCAAAATATTTTTTGGGTCAAGTTGTTCAGCACTATGCAATGGGTTCCATATAATCATCCTGTGTGTGAATGAAATGTGGAAATAAAGCCATCCTTTATTTGTGGTAAAATATCAGTGAAGGGAGGCACATTATCTTTCAAAGAGTCATTTGGAAGCTTTCAGAACTAATGTTGAGAAAATATCCACACATGACAGACATGCATATAAGAGGGAGCTTAAGGCTGTGAGCAGGATGTAAATTTCACTGTTCAATGAAGCAAATTAAAGAACTGGAAGGAAAGCAAGAGCCAAAGATTTTAGTATAAAACAGAGGCATAAGGGAAAATGGAAGTGCTTGGTTATCTTAGTCCTTATTTTAAAACAAAGAAATTTAGGCATTGATAGCAAATGATTTCTCATGAAAGACTAATTTTGTTTTATTGTCTTTTTTATGTGTTTTTACATTAAATTAATGTCTTTGATCAGAAAGTTAAACAGCAGTGAAAGGGAGCTTACTGTTTTGCAAATATGAAATGAACAGTTATTTCAAAAGTTTATTTTTTCCACTAACACATAATTGCCTTTGAAAGACAAAGTAAGTTAAACTTCTGTCAGCAAGCCAGATTCTAACATTCTGGTAAAATGATTAAAGGTTTGACTAACGATATTCAAACAAAAAGTGTAATAGGTTGTAAAATGTACCATCCCACTGGGAAATGAGATATCATGGGCCTGAAGTTTCTAGTATTAAATGCATGGAACTCCCATTAACTCTACTGCACTTTGTGCACGTGGAAAAATTGTAGGATTGGGCCCTCATATCTTCTTTCTGCACCATTGTTGGCAAGAAATGGTAGGAAAGTGCTCTGGTTCTGATACCAAAAAAGAAGAAAAGATGCTGGTTCAATGGGGGGTGAAATTGAAGACATGGACTTGTCCCGGTCTGGTTTTATTTGGTTCCCAAACCCCAAGTTTTGCCTTTCTTAATGTTTTGCTAAAGAGCTTCTTATGAAAGCTTTCACCGGCGATGGCTTTGTAACTGTTTGAATTTCCTTTTGCCATGTGCTTTATTTCCTGTGGCACTTGTGTAATGTACCATTGGTCACTTCTTCTCACATGATGCACGTCATCAGCCCCAAGCATGCTTAACCAAAAACCTCATTTCACTTTGGTCATTTATCTAAACAGATGCCTCTGGCACAGCTCCCTCTCCTGTGTCATCAGCCAGCTAAACTTTTTTGACAACTTCCTGCCTCACATTTTTTTCCCTCTTTGAAACCAATATACATGGAGCTAGCAACCCCAATTGTCAAGGTTGCCTGATACTTCATTTTATATGAAGGATTATTTGCCAAAATTAGACAGTTGTGTCAGAAACTTCTCATGCCAGGTGCTATGTGTTTTGGAGAAAATTCAGCCAAAACAGCTCAGCATATTCCAAGGACACAGAGGAGAAAAGCATGTTGTTTCCCACTGTCAAAACATTCTTGAAACCTTTTCTTTAATACTTCTTAACAGTCCCCCATTGTTGGACTTGATCACAGATCAGGGATTTGAAATTTGGCAGGCAATGATCCTCTGGTCATGGATAAGTCTTTGCAATGTCTGTGAACATCAACACATATTTTACTACAACCTTTATAAAAAAATCCCCAACCTTTTCCTTCAGTTTCTGTGGAATCTTCTTGGATGTTAACAGCTGAAATTTCTGAAAACTTATCCTTTTAAGTGCTTTCTAGCTTGTTACAAGTCCTGACTGCAAACAGATCTCATGTGTGCAGCCTCCCTAGAATACATTAACATGTTGCTCTTCCAGAAATAAGCTATTAAAGTTTTTCCTTGAGGTTGCTCTTGCTTTCTACTTTGCTGCAGTGTGGACCAGGTGCCATGGGATGAACCCTGTGATGCCTCCTACCTCATCTTCAGGCATTCAGAAGAGATTTTGTGAGAGAGCTTCTAATCTCCAGAGCTTTGGACTTAAGATGGGGAGTGATGAGATCACATGAGGAGAGGGGAAGATGAAATGAGCTGAACAGAAAAATTTCCCGTTAGTTCATGCAGTGAAGGAAAGGCAGATGTGAGAAGGTGGGTGGAGGATGTAGGACTGGCTGTACAGACACACTGAGTCAAGGAAAAGAGGAAGAGAAAACTGAGATTAGATAAGGAATCTGGGTAGGAGATGGAGTCAAAAATGCTTGGAGAGGAAAGGGAAAAGTCAACTATGTGTAGAGCCAGAAGAGGGAATTGAGAGGAAAACTGTGTAGGGAGGGATAGAATGCCAGTGCATCGGTGTTCCAGTATGGATAAGGACCGTGTTTTTTGAAGCAAATTTCATCATGGCCCAAACGTATTCTTCATAAGTTCACATCACAGAGTGGTCTTGGAGAGCATAAACTGGAATTTTTTTGGAAGAAGCTAAACCAGAAAATGTGTCCCAGAAAAGCACCTAATGTTGTCCAGCAGCTACAGGAGATCCAGTCCATGCCATCAGACTAGAATTAGTCCCAATGAAGGACCTGCAATTTTGTAATGTGGATGCTGGGTTTTCATCACCAACTGTTTCAGTCTAGTCATCCCTTTACTTTCATTGGTTTACTTGGGGCTGTTACAGGTGGTATGAACCCTCCTGAACTTTCGTGGTCCCTTTTGTCTTGAAGAAATTTCTGTGTAAGAACATTGGCTATTTCATTACTTATTTTGCACTGCATTTCCTTAAGATCTATTCTATTGAGGGGCTCTTTGCTGCATGTCTTTTATGTTTTCTCCAGTGCATGTGTTTGGCTTTGCTTTCATTAGGCAGATCAGCACAATGCCCAGCAGCAGTGCCTTCTGAAATTATGCCTGATGCCAGACTGGACAAGGGAAGCCACTGCAATAAGATATCAAATATTTTGAGATTTTTAGTTCCTGTATTATTGTTTGTACTTTGAGAGCACCGAGGTCTTCGTTCAGAACCAGGGAACCAAAAAATAAGTTCTGAGCAAATACATAGAAAGAAACACTTTTTATAGACCTGAAATAAACCCTCTGGCCTGCTATAAGAGGAGAGAGGGAAAAATCCCAACTGGCCCATATGTGAAACAGTAAATGGGTCCACCATGGCCCACATGGAAAAATAAATAAAACCTGCTGAATTGGATTGAGTTTAGGAATGTGGCTCCTTTATTCTGATCCTGGGGATTAGCTCCCAGTCTTACCATAGCAGGGAGTCTGATCTTGCTCTCATTGAGATCCAAAATCTAAATCCATATTAACACCATAGAAACAGGATCAAACCTTGCCATCTAAAGTAAAAGCAATCCAGGAGCTTAATCAGCAAGTGCTGTGTGTAGTGTGCACACATTTGCTGAGGGTCTCTGGTTGAGAGTGGAGGGAGATGACTCTGGTGCTGCTGGGAAGCCCTGTCCCGAAAACAGTGTTAGAATAGAGAGACAGTATCTCACCTGTTTCTCAGTTTTTAAGGCTCAGGTGAGCCTTAATCTGAGCTCAGATGTTAGAGTCTAGTGTTTCTGCATGTTCCAGATGATTTTGGGCTAATTTGTTTTCAGTTTTAGACAAAGGTCAGCAATTAACTTTCAAAGAAATATACTGTAAGGGGAAAGAAAATGTAATCAAAAATCCTCAGTATGGATTTCAGGGTAGCAATTTCCCCTTATGTTTTTGTAAGAGTTCACTGCTTTTAGTTATGTGGACCCTACTGATTTAATGGGAAATGTACAACATAACCATTTTAAATGGGTTTACAGAGTCTTGTGTTTCTTTAAGAATATGAATTACATTCAGCTGAGAACCAGAGACCTTTGGGATATATAGTTTTGTATCCAGACCTGGACAACCATAACAATTGTTTCAAAGTTGTCCCTAGGAGAAGGAGCCCCTTATTGTTAGTTCTGTCCCGCTTCTTCCAAACCCTCAGCTCTGTTCACAAGTCCAAAAATCTCACATTTATTTTTTCCTATAATTTACTTCATCTCAAGGAAAGACTGCCCTAGGTCATAATTATCTCAGTCAGGTTACAAAAATCTCCTGCTGTCAGACTTCTTGACATGTCTGTGGGCTGCAGAGGTTGACTGCTGCTGTGGTGGTGAGCTTAGTCATCCCTAATGCAAATAAAACACTTTCTGGTAGTATTGTCTCTGCCGCAGAGAAACACCAAATTTAGCACCCCCATGAGACTTTTGGACCATATCAGAGAGTGCTTGGGTGAGGGTGGAATGTCTGTAGTACTGCTAAAGGAATGTGAGGCATCCTGAAAAGGGATCTGCAGGGTCTGCCTGTGGGGAGGTGCAGGAAGCACAGCAGGACGACCCTGGTTGTTCTCCAGAGGAGCAGTCTTGCACATGTGTGCACATCTGCAAACTCGGGCTGTGTCCATGGAGCATGGGCTGCCCTTGGTTCCACTTCAGAGCAGCAGTTCATGTACTCTGAACTGGTCATAATCTGACTTTTATTTGAGGTTTTGTGCCGTGACTGATGGTTGGTGGTTATCAGGATGGGATTCAGTTCCTGACCAAGTAAGGACAGATGGGCCCCTCAAACCTGCTTTCCCTCAAATACTGCTGAGCACATGTGAATTCAGTAGTTATTTCCTTACTTTAAAGATATACACACCCACTACCTCCTGGCTATCTTTAGTAATTCCTCTGATGAAAAACCAAGATGCAAAAAGATATTAAGTGGTTCAGTACTTAATGTTTTTTCCAGGACTCCTTAGTTGTATTATTGTTTTACTCTAGTATTTTTCACTCTGGTGGAATACACAAGAATGAAATTAATAAAGCTCATATTTTATTACATCCAAAATAAATTGTTATATTTAAATGTCCTTCCTAGAAATTGACGATATAAAAACTGTAACATAAGAAGGTGTTTATTTCAGAAAAAATAATTGCAGTATTTGCTTGAAGTATTCTGAACATTTGGCAGGAAGTCATACTTTTCCTAAGGAGATGTAAACCAGAAGCTGATTATTTAGCATCTACTATAAAGGGGTCCGGTTTAAAGTGGAAAGAAACATTTTTCAACTATTTTTTAGTTAAAACTAAACTCAAGTATTCTTCCTCTAAATATTTTATGGGTAATTCTGGAGCCAGTGTATCACTGACCTTCAACACACATTACATTTTGAATCTGCAAAAGGGAACTTGCTCTGCGCCAGCCACTGGATGTGCATTAGTTCCATCTGAACAGAGCATCTTGTGCAGGGTGTAGCTGCAGAGGGCACAGGGGGCAGAGCCTGCCTTACAGAAGATTTGCAGTTGGGCCATAATGGAAATGGGTGACAGCTCCTTGGATGCTTCTCTCTTCCTTGTGTGGATATCCCTGTGGATACCCGTCTCTGAGGGCACTGCTTTTGTTGGCATGAGGATCTCTAGTCTGTTAATTTGACTGGTAACTCAGTTTGCTTGGGCAAATCACAGATTTCCTACATTTCAAATGAGAAGTAAACTTTCTGCCTTTGTAAAATGCACTGAAGTAAGTGTGTTGCACATTTATATATGAAGAGGCCTTTCAGGCAGCCAAAAGCTGTTTTGTATTGACGTGTCCTGTTGGGGGCTGCTTTGGTTTATAGTTCATTTTAAGTAGAGCCTCTTACTGGAAGAAATGATCTTATATGGTAAGTTAGATGCAGACACCGCTATAACATATACCTTCTAGCTATTATATATTTGCTCTTAACTGGTCTGTAATTGGTTAAGGGTTAGTGTTAAGTAGATGATTTATGTCCTGTAAGTCCTGCCACTTATTGAAGTTGTGACCTGCAGCAGGAAATGAGGTGTGGGCAAAATGAGACTGAACAGCTGCAGATTTTTGTAAGGGGGAAGGACTACTTAGCAGATTCCTTATGTCAATTCAGTGACTAGAAAATAAAACTAGGACAACAGAGTGTGAATATGTTCCTAATACACTACTGACATTTCAGTTGTTATTGTTAATAGCAAATTATTTTCCAAGAGAAAGCAAGATTTACAAGTCCATTTGTAGGTCTTAATACTTGCATAGCATAGCAAACAGACTCGGCACACTGTACTTTATAAAATAACGTATTATTTTTAATAGAAAAATTGTGAAAGCTGTGAAATATTTTCTTAGACACATTTGACAGTTTTCAGTCTAATTATGTGATGTACACATTCCCTGATGAAAGGTAACTTCTAAAACAGTTGTTTAATTTTCCTAGGGGAAGAAACTGTGATTGCTGTACCACATGGGAGTCGCAGTGTGAGAATTACCCTGAAAGGACCAGCACACCTCGGTATGACTGAGCTGTTTTATGTTTTTATACATAGGCAGAAGATAAAAACAGAACCTTGTATCTGAACTCATCCAAACTTTGGAAAATATGGGTAAGATCATGACCCCAGTACCTTGATTCCTCTTCCCATCTTTAATATCCAGCTTGGAGATAGTCCTAGAGAACGCTGGGAAGTTTTCCTGGTAAAAGGAAATAGAATACCTAGTGGTGGTTTCTATTCCTTCCATTTAAACCAATGTAAGGCATATACAGTACACTCTTAAACAACATGCATAAAAAACAACTTCCAGAGCATTATGTGTGAAACCAACAAACCTTGGATTACTCAGCAGCAGATTTCTGTTGAAGCCTGTGACAAGTGATCTGGGTACAAATGAAGTCGGGTGAATGACTGCAGGAGTCCTGTTTCCTTGTAATTCTTTTAGTCATTACACACCACCAATGAGGAACAGTTTGTTATTCTGTAAGACAATTGTTTTCCATTATTTTCTTATAAGTCTGATGGCAGTATTTATGGCAATTTCTTTATCCATAGGCCTAGTTTGCATAGAGAATTAATGATTTCAATGGTAACTGGTGCTGCCATACCAAGCAATGAAATAAACTCTTCATTTAACTTTGAACAAGTTTTTATTTGTAGAAGTGGCAGATGTAGTCTGGATCATAGAAATAAAAAGAGCTTCAGCTCTGAGATATGTAAACAAAAGTAAAAAATGCGTTTTATTTGAAAATTGCTCCTCAGTGTCTTTGCTTTCAAAAATGTATTGTCACATCCTTTCAAAGAAAAAAACTGAAAACTCTCTCTTCAGAACAGCCCCAGAGTGACAATAACTTCAAGATATACTGCTTATATAAAAAAATGTACAAAGCTGAACTTATATTGAAATTAATAATATTCCTTTAAAATTGTTGCAGGGGATGTGTGAAGGAGTGATCCTGACCAGTTCAGGTCAGGATTCTTGGACTTTCTTAAGTAGTTCTGCAGAAGGAAGTTGTTGTTTCAGCTTTGTATGAGGAAAAAGTACTAGATTGAGTGGCTCCTGGGGGATTTCTGGAAAGCTCCTGAGGAATGCAGCAGCAACTCAGTAACTGAGTACAGAGTGCTCCTGGCTCCCTACCCAGGGTGGTTCTGTAAAGAAGCTGTGGCTTGGCATTACCTTTGTTAGTTCGCTCCCTAGCTGGATGAGAATTGTGAAATGTTCCTTTAACCACTTCCACCAGCACATGTGTTTGCAAATCTGTGAGGATTTAGACATTTTTTACCTGAAGTTAAAATTGCAGAGGTGAAAAACAACAGAAATCCATTGTGGGGAGAGAGGTGACAATCACTTCTGGCTTCATAGCCTGGTCTCCAAGAGCTGATGCTCCAGAGGTGCTTCTCCACCTTCCCATTGTGTGTGTTTGTGGGTGTTTGTCACTTAACAGAGGATACCAAATGATCCTTTGGCTGCAACTTCTTCAACTTCAGTCTGGGTGTGCTGGTATAATTAAAGCCAGAATTTTAAAAATAATCACCTATTATTACAGGTTCATTTGTCAGAAATGTTTTTCCTGGCTTGCAACGAGTTGAATTTAACAGGTGAAGCAGGGACTACTTGTTTAACTACTATTGTTAAAATTTTATACTGCCTCCTGTTGCCAGTATGTATTTGTCCTTCAAGCAGAGTCAGCAGCAACAGCAAAAACGTGAAGAGCACTGTGGAGTGTCTGGCACTTTTCCCTTTATCTTGTGTTCGGTGGTGCTTCATCCTGGGTTTATGATCTGGTCTTGTTCCAGGAAAGCACAGCTGCTGGACTAATCAAAAATGGAAATGTGCTTGGAGATGTAGCACATAAGAGATTTGAAACAAATGCTCTGAGCATTGTTTTGCAACCAGCAGTTGAGTAAGGACTGCATTTCTTTGTAGCTGGTTAGAATAAGTACTTTGTTTTTGTCTCTGGGCACTTTAAGATAGGCAACAGATTCTTCAGAGAGTCAAGATGTTACTTCAGGTTTTTAACAAATATGGCCCCCCTGCACTTCTGCCTGCTTGGATTTGGTGAAAGGTTTGGTGGAAAATAACCAAGTAATTAGCACAAAAATGAGTCTGAATAAAATGTTTCATTGTGTTTGCTTTGTTTTTGATTTGGACTGTATTATGGCTTTTCTAGTAGTTGTTTTAAGAGCATTAGAATCAAAAGAAAGACTGACAGTTCCCTGAAATTAATCCTCCAGCAGAAGAAACAGGAACACCAGAAGCTAATATTTTTACAAGTGGCTAATGCTAGATAACCGAGTTCGTGAACTTAAGGAGGTTACATGTTACTGAAAGGAACTGAAATGTTTTTCTTTTTGTCAATTTTCTCTCTGTTCACAGTGATTTGCATCAGGTGACAGCATTTAGCTGTGGTTTGTGCACTGCTCTTTGACAGATGCTCAGAGGAGCACAGTGTTGCTTGTTGCTTGCATTTTGAGAAGAATGTTTTGTATTGTGCCAACTACAAATGAATCACAGAAAAGGAACAGCTTTTGGGCAGCACCATACTTGCTCTTTAGTGCACTGGGAGCTGCAGCTGTTTCCCTGGGAACTCTTCCATGCATCTCTCTACACAGGGAGGTACCTGCAGTGATTTCCTGTGCCACACTGCCCTGCTCCTTCCTGCCACCAAGACAATGGGAGGCTTCAGCCATGGGGCTTCTGTCCACAGCTGGGCAAGGCATTTGCCATTTTTGTCAAGGGAGGGGAAGTAACTAAACACGGATTGTTGTAGGTCTTTGGCACTGGTGATTGTTCTGTCAGGCACAGAAACAGGTGAGCACTCAAGAGAATTCCCTGCCCATGTGACTCTTCACAACTGGAGTCTCAAGGAATTGATTTAGGATGGGGAAGCTTACTCCTGAAGTCAAACTTCCCAGGTCTTTAGTATAAGAGGACTCTGCAGAACAAATAAATATTTGGTGAATTATTTTCTTAACCTTGTCATGAAATCAGTTGATCAAACCTTAGTTCTCAGTTACTTCTCTGAAATCAATAAATGAACAATTTTTGAGGGAGGAATTGCTCCCCTATAAGCATCATTATATTATGTATGTGCTAAAATACACCAAATGCTTGGTGTTGCTCTGTTTTAGAAGCCTGTGATGACAAGCACTAGATACTGCTGAGCAGGAATGTATTGCATCAGAGGTTATCCATTGTGCTGTGGAGTAGCTCCTCATCTCCCTGTGTGAGACAGGAAAAATCTGAGCAGCTGTTCTGATCTTCAGTGGTGTGACCTCCAGAGGTGCAGGCCATGGCTCCATCGCTGGACCTTGCAAATAAACACATGATTTATCCAGTGTAGCTCTAATGTAAACCTGTGTCAGCTCTCAGGGACTTACTGTCTCGTTAGTTGCTGAACAATATTCTTGGTTTCTGCTTAGAAAAACATCAGAAATATTTTTTATTAAGAAAATTAGTAAAAAGACTGTTCAGAAATGCAGTTGAGGTCACCAAACAAACATTTTCATCATCTTTTTTGCACCAGCTGGATGCCTTGCCTTGTAATCTTAAATGCTAGTTTCAAAGGGATCCTGTAGTCCTGAGGATCTTACTGAATTTATTTAGAGTTGGAAATACTTGAGATTTGATTTTACACTTGTTTTTTAAAAAATGAGACAATAACAGGCACCATGCATTATTAATTACTTTTAAGAAGTGTTTGTGATCAAGCAGTAAGTTTGTGATTTAAGCAGTAAGTTTGGGATCAAGACTTGCTTAATCCAGGAATTCTGAGTTTCATATATTTTAAAGGGTTATTTTGTAATGCAATCAGGAAAGGACACTTCCATAAAAGTGACAAACAGAATTATGTAATACTCATCTAAATACTTGTTTTTTCCTGGGATTAGTTTGTATCTATTTTTTCCTAATGGAAGTGTGTTGGACAGTGGGCCACATTGATTCCCAGAGATTTTTTTTTCTCTTTGACAAAGTACATTTTATTCACCACTAGATTCATAACCTGTGATTAACATAAAGTCATTTCCTAGAAACAAATCCTTCCTGAAACTTCCTTCCAACCATGTATGTGATCTTTGTTATACCTATGAGCACAGTGGAACCTAATGCTTAGAAGCTTGGGATAATGGTGGTATGTTTTCAAAGAATTTAATTCATTCTATAATTTCTTTATTCTCTTTGTTGGGGGTGCTCCAGAATGCATGTTTATTTAAAAAATATGATGGAAGAATACAGTTAATGATGGATTGCAGTGTTCAGAGCATGTTTTCAGTGCAGGTAAAACCAGATGCTTTTAACCTAAATGGTCTAGCCTGATTTAGGTAACTTTGTTTGAAGTACCAAAAAAGGCAAGGTAGTAGGAGAAAGAGGGTATTTATAGCTCATCAAAAGATTCCTTTTAGCTTGCCCTGAGCTCATCTGAAATTCATGCTTTTCTCATGCAGTGCTCTGGTAGATTGTAACCAGACCATTGTATTTCAAGTCATGCATCTTGCTGTGCCTCTATGCTGTATTACACAGAGCCCAAAATTCTACCTTCGTTATGAATATCTTCCTTTAGCTTTGTCCACTTACAGTTCAGTCAGTTTGCTGGAAGTGATTTAATCTTAAAATGCTTCATCTGTCTTCTGGAGGTTGTGGGCTGTTAGTTTAATCTGTTTCCAAGGAATAGAGAACAATTCAGAAAGGGTTTTCATCACCATGTGTTCTGGGAAAGGGCCATCCCTCCCCCCGGTGGTGCTGCAGCTGCCCTCCTCCTGGCCCTGCTTTTTCCTCACATGGGAAATGCTCAAAGCCAAGTTAATGATCTTGGTACAGTGATACAGGTATTGAGGTGAGTGTCAGGTGGGTTTGGCACTGTGCAGGCTTCTCTGGAGAATGATTGCTCAGATTGCTTGGCTTTTGAGTTGCATGGAAGTATGAGGTATTTTTCTCTATATTGATTCTATCAGTTTTGAGTTTCTTTCAGCTTTTCCTGCTCAAGCTATTTCTTATATCAAATGTTGCAGGGCACTTGGTGTAGGAAAAACTGTCTCAGAAGTGCTTCTGGTATGAAAAAATAGTGTGTTTAGACAGATATTCCTGTGTTGACTTGTCTTGCAATTATCTATCAACCTGTAATCTGAAGCAGTTAATATTCTCACAGATTCTCTGGGTGTGTTTCTACTGCCCATATGCAGCTGGTACATGCAAGGGAAAGTTGTAAACATTACTTTCTGACTTTGTAGAAAACAAAAACCTGTTTAACTTTACTAATTGCATGTTTCTTCTTTAGTTATAGAATCAAAAACACTACAAGGAGAAAAGGGAGAGCACAGTTTCAATGCTCCTGGAACATTTGTCATTGAAAATACAACTGTTGAATTTCAGAAGATTACAGACAAGGAAATCATAAAGATCCAGGGGCCTCTTGGAGCAGATTTCATTATCAAGGTGGGGTGTGTATGTACAAATCTACAAAGTTATTGCAAGTACGTGCAACACAGTGGTGGCTGTCCACCAGCTTGTAGCAATACAACGAAATCTTTTAGCTACCAAGAAGGAGATCCTAATTACAGTCCAGAGATCATTTATGCTAAGAAAATCCAAACAAACTAAAATGCTACATGATTAATGTCTTTCCCGTACTGGAAAGCACCACAGGATCTTTAATGGTAAAAATGGCCAGGATTTCTGTTTTAAATACTGCTGGAAGAGTAACTGTGTGACCCTGTGCAGTGGAATGAGCTAATCCAATTGCAGACTGCCACCTACTGAACCTGAGCACTGCTTCCAGCAGCACCCTACCATCTCCCTCAGACATTGCTAATCCAGTCACTGACCCTTTCCAATTCTCTTCAGTTTCTTTTCTGTCCAGAACACATACCAGTGGCTTGCATCACACCCCAAGATATTTATAAGTAGAAACAGATCCATATTTGACTGCCAAAGGAAGACACTCATTCAGTTTGCCATTGGAAGTGACAGAAGTTTCAGTCTATCAGACTGCCAGGCTTTACCTGTCACATTGTAGAGATAGAATTCCAGTAGTTTTCTTTTGCATCTCCAGTGTCATGTGCAGCTAGGCTTCCCTGACTATGAGTACTGATTCATAGTTCTTGGGTCTCTTACAGACTTCTTTCTGCAGCAAATTTTAAAATTTTTGCTAACAAAGAGATAAACCAAAAGAGTACAGTTAAGAGCTTTGCTATTCAAGGATAGATAATCAAATGGTCACATTAATGCCTTGAATAATTTTAAAAACAAAGCAATATTCAAATGTTCGGCTGTTGGCAACTTAAATTTAGTGGCTACTCTAGACTTTCTAGAGGCTTTATGTCTATTATCATCCTACTCTGCACTGATGTTATGGATGAACTCTGTTTTGAAATGGCATGAGCTGTTGAGTACAATGTACATGTGTGTTGTAATGGAAATTTCTTCAGACCAGGTACTCTGGATCAAAAGAGAGTGTGGTTCAGTTTTTCTTCTATCAACCCATCAGTCACCAGTGGAGACAAACAGAGTTCTTCCCCTGCACAGTGACGTGTGGAGGAGGTAAGTAATGTCAATTCTTCAGAAGTGATAACAGCTCAAGGTTAAAAGGAGCTGATTTACAACCTTTGGTCTGCATTTTTAGTGATTAGATGTTTGTGTTTCTCTGCACACTGGTAATTCCTCAACAAAATAAATGACAGAGTAGCAGCTTTACAGGTTGGTTAAGCTGGTATCAGCATAGGGGTTTTTACATGTTGTTTCTGGAAGTCGTGTTTTTCCATAACAGATGTTAGTTTGAGTAAGAGCATTGACTAAGAAATAAAAATACAGCATTCAAAATGGAAAATTGCAACTCATAACGGATATTTGGGGAAAGTAAGTGAAGAAACAGGATGAGATTTTAAAGTAAGAATAATCAAGAAATGAAGAAGTATTTCTGGCCTCAGTAGTATACATGAGGGAGAGTTTTAGAATATTTAGTTGAGAAATTAGTTATACAGAAAGCAGAATAAGTAAATAGAATTTAAAGAACATCTGCTCTCAGAACTTTTGACTGTGTGATCTTAGACATTTAGTCCTGATGGTGGCTACAGCAGCACATGTGGTACTGTAGCATCCACTCCTGGTTTGAGCACTGCAGCTTAGATGAGGTGCAGCTTCTCTCTGCTACAGCTCATCCAGCCCAGCCCACTGCTTGCCATGTCTGGTTCTGCAAAAAAAGTGTGAGCTTGTGGTAGGAGGAGTGCTTGACACTGCAGATAGAAGTTTCCCTTCAGCTAGCATTTCCCAGGTCACCTGGAAAACAGACCAGGGTGCTGGTGATACCGATGTAGGGATTTTCTGCAGAGTGCAAATACGGTTTAAATAGTTACTTGGGACATGAATAAAGAGAGTGAGAGATGTTTAAAGTACAAGCAGAGTCTGGGGATCTTTTGAAGGACCATCCATTTTGGCCCTTGCACCTCCCTGTAATCTGAAATGCAGACAATACATGTGTATGATATGTGGTCCCACAGGAAACTACTGTATCTTACGAGATACTTGGCCTCATGAAGTGTGATCCTTGCTGGAGCTGTGAGTGGCAAGGCATATCCTCTGATGATTCCATCACACTGTGTTTATAATTTTTTTCCTTAACTTGTCTGACAAGGGAAGAAGTATAAAGCATCACAGTTACTTTTGAGGACTGCATGTAAACACTGGATAGCTCAAGGGACATATTTACCTTCAAAGGTATTGGCTCAAATCCAGCCTTATTCAGACTGCTGTTATGGTTTGGTTTTTTTTTCTACATGTCAATCTCTTTGAAATCATCCAGGGTGTTCAAAGCCCTATTCGTGGCTGCTTGCCTGGAATATAAAACTGGTACCTTTAGCAGAGGGGCTTGGCAGTGCTCAGGGAGGACAGGAACTGAAGAAACACAAAACTGAGCTGCTCAGTCATGACAGTAGTAATGTTAAGAACAGCATGTTACTGAGCATGCAGGGAAGTTGTATTGCAGCTGCCTGGCTTTAACCTGTTATCTTAAAGTGGATTTAGTGTCCAGATTGTCTGTTTGGTGTCTGGTACCGCCAGTAAAAGAAAAAGTTCCTCACAACAGAGATTTGGAATTAGTGCATGGCCGTTCCTCACTTGGATGCTGCTTCTATCTTTAATTCTGTAATCTCCTTGTGTTGGAAGGGGCATCTCAGAAAGCATAGACGAGCTTGAACGAGCAAGAGTGTTTAAAAATTGTTTCTCTTGTTTGCAAGTGACATTTCTTCTGGGTCCTTTCAGTACTTAGAAGATCTGAAACATAAATGCTGTGAGCACTGGCACTGCTTAGTTCTTTATGGTTATCACTCTCATGCATGATGACACTTTGGATCAGCCCAGAGGAACACAACTGAAGCCACTGATACATGATACTGAGCATTTTCAGTAGGCACTGGGACTTGTGCTGTTAGTTTGTTGACTTGGTTTGATTTTCATTCTTGTGGTCTAAAACGTTTTTTTCTTTGCACATACCAGCACATCCTCCTCCTCTCCTCAGTTTAAGTCCAAGTAAGCTTTTTTGAATGAGTCTTTTTTTTTCTTAGCCAAAAAATAACCCAGTGGTTTATAAAACTCAGATCCCTTCTTGCAACCAGTCTCCACACATATTTTATTGTTTGTTTTTCACTGAGTAGTTAGTTCAAGCCTTCTTTTGTTGGCTCTTCAACTCGGAATGTTCTTGAACCTATTTCTTGGTTTTCTACGGTTCCTTAGCAATGTGTTTGGATCTCATGTTCAATTCCTCTGGCTTTCTGTCTCAAGTATTTATTTCTTTTAGCATGAATGACTGTGTAATATAGCTCTCCAACATACTGGTAACTCCTCCTTGGAGGAGGGCAGTTATAAGTTGTGGAGCATGTACTAGAACCATATGGCTTCATAGTTTTGCCTTGTGACAGGTGAACTGCTGCAGTACAAGTATTCCTGCATCAGAAGGAAATATGTGTGCCTTTACTCTTAGAATATTAGTAGGATAAAGAGTTGGAAGCTCATCTAGTGTTAAGAAAGGTTAATATAATTGCTATGCTGAATTGCCTTAAATGAAGGTCTGATTGTGTGTTTCCTGCTCAGTGTTTCCTTCTTTAAAAGCAAACCAAAAAAGAGTAAGACAGAAAATTAATTCCTTGAGGAGGTAAGGCTGTTTTACTTTATCTCCATTACAAAAATTAACTTTGCTTTTGCACTAGGTTATCAGCTCAATTCAGCTGAATGTGTGGACATTCGTCTGAAGCGTGTTGTTCCTGACCACTACTGCCATTATCATCCAGAGAACAAGAAACCAAAGCCCAAGCTGAAAGAATGCAACATGGATCCCTGCCCTTCTAGGTCTGTATGGCAAATAAATTTGTGTGTGACACAGGCAGTTACTAAGGAAGTAGGAATTGTATTTACTTAATTTCAATTATTTTTATCTTTAAGGCTGCTTAATCTTGGTTGGTAATTGCATGTGTTAAAGGCTGGTACTTCTGCCAGTAGATGTGTGGCACCTCTTCAGTGTTGCAGAATAGGAGTTTTTGCTTATACAGAGGTATTGTAAATATCAGTTTGTTCAAGGGCTAGTTCTGCTTTGTCTGTTGCTGAGTAGTGCAGCACAAGCATGAGGTTCTTGTGAGGAGGACAGAGGGTTTGCCTACTTTTGGATTTATTGATGCTGCCATTCAGAATATCTCAACAGCCAGACAGAAGCTCCAGTCAGTGCAAGTTTTGCTTATGGTTCAACTTGGTTTATTCATTTGCCTACCATAAAAGTTTGGCTCTTCGTTGGTACTGTAGTGTTGACAATTTAATTATTAAAGCTTGGGTCTATTTGTTTGGGTTTTCTAAAACTAGGCATTAAAAAAAAAAATTCGTTCAAAGTAAATATCCTTGTGGTACAAATGCCACAGGATATTAGTGCCAAATTGTAAAGGCTATAGTACACATAAATTGTATTGAATTGCACTACAGTACTTCAAACTAACTTTTGGATTGTCTGGTGAGGTTTCCTGGCTGTGCTAAAGAATCTTAAAATAACATCACAGTATCAAGTCCCAGAACCTCACATTAATATGCCAGCTGGCTGAGCTAGAGTTATGTGCAAGAAAAGGAAACACTCTCAATAGATTTCATTTCCTACAGCTAAACTGTCCATTTCCTTTCATTCCTATTGGACATAATTGTTGATAGTGACCTCTAACAGTTATAGATGTGCAGACTTTCAAGAGTTTTTCCTGGAGAGTTCATCACTGTATGAAGCAGAAAGACTTCTGTAATGCTTCTTAAGTAATACTTGATGGCAATGGGTGCCAAATGTTCCAAAGCTGGAATGGGAAAATTAGGGGAAAGAAAGGGTGTAATTATATTTTACCTTGCAAATTCAGTTTATACAGCCAGGGAAAGGAAAGTACTACTGGATATAATACCATATTTCCTAGCATTGGAAGTAAGGCTTTTATGCCTGCTCTGTGCTATGTAGTTCAAATAAACAGCTCTAGAAGGGTCCTAAGCAGCATTCAGGACCTATCTAGGATGAATCCTGTGATGCATTTATTTCACTGACACTCATGTCCCTCAGCAGTCTTTGTTACAGATAGAAGTCTGTGAATTTCTTTTGTTAATGAAGTCACACAGACCTAAAGGGTCACTGATAATAAATTTCTCTGCTGGAGGCTTGCTCATTTAATGTTTTATGGTGGTATGAAATAGAGAAGCTGTATGGTGAATAGTTCTTTATCCATGCAGAAAGGTAAGATTATACAAGTCATAAGGTTCGCCATAAGGCTCATGTGTAATGAGGTAAGATTCCTGCATTTCACATTGGGAATTGCTTACTTCAAGCTTGATCACATAAAAGTATGTACTTGATGTACAGTCTTGGGTATGAGAAATAATGATGCAATATTTATTTTTTTTGACAGTGATGGATTTAAAGAAATCATGCCCTATGATCATTTCCAGCCACTTCCTCGGTATGTATAATCAGGATAGCGTATGTGTCAGCTTTAGCACACTTTCCACTGCAAATACACTATTTTAGTACTAAGATAATGGAACCTATTTTGATTTTTTTTCTATGCAGGAGGGTAAGTTCACAACAGTCCTGTAAACATCTCTGAAGCTTGTGATTTATTTTAGTGTGCTCTGGATGATTAGCTTAACAGTCAGAGGTTAATATGCTCTCCTTGAATATACCAATGTGAAGCCTTTAAAATAAACAGTTGTCCCCCTCAGCCTTCTCTGGCTGTAGTGTTGAGAAGAGCATCATCTTTAAACTGCATATATGAATTCTTGTCTTGAAAGGTTTTTATTTTGACAGGGTATGAGATTTTATAGGGCAGATCTTGCTATGTACGGGATTCTGGAAATTCTTTTTCTCTTGAGAGGTCTGATCCTTCTCCTATTTAGATCTACAGCCTATTTATTGACATCAAAGATGACATGTCACTTTCAAGACACCAAATTGTTGGAGTATCTGTTTTGGTAAATTAGGTCCTTAGAGAACAGTCTGTTAGTTTTTTTTTTTTTTCTTTTTAACACCTGAATCAATTACAAGGATCTAAAACGTCTCAGGAACTCTTAGATGTTTTATAAAGAATGTTGGATTAAACAGTATTGAGCCACATTTGCTTTTAATATAAAGAATTATAGTTGATGAGTTAGTTGCATATTTATCTGAGTTGAACCTCTGCTTTATTATGTCATGTGATGAATAATGTGTATTTTTCTAAAGAAGTAAAGATATGAAGTAATAAGGATGAAATCATAGACTTGCACAGCGTAGTGGAGCTACTGATTACAGCTGATATAAATGTCATCGTTTATTTCTGTAGCAATTTGTCCTTGTGAATCTGCTGTCCTGTGATATACTTTGGCTTTCACGCACAGATGGAGATTTTTTCCTCTACAGCTTTATCCTGTAGAGTTCTCTAATTATATTCTGTGTCTCTCCCTTTCCATTTCTTCTGCCAATGCCTTTGTTCTTCAGATCTGTCCTGGAACTCAGCTTAATATATTTACAGGAGTATTTAATCTTCTGAACCACTTAGGGCTTGGAGACCACTTGGAAGAGAAATTTAATCCCCCTTTCTGTGCTGTACTGTGCTCAGCACGTTTGCATGACAGTGTGGTGAGATAGATTATGTCTGTGATAAAGCTGTGGGCAGGTTCTCTCATTTCAAACACTAAGAAGTACAGACAGAGGCCCATACACTGCCAGCACCTCGGGGTGTTCTGTCAGAGAGTATCATGGTCTTCCTGGTTGATACTTCAGAGTAAGGACTGTAACACAGTAGATGGCCAAGCAGGGCTCAGAGGTGGTGCCAGCAGGAAGGAGAGAGGAAATTGACTGTGCTGTACCAGGAGGGCTCATAAGGAAACACCACAAAGATATAGAAACACCTTTTCTTGCAGGAATCACTGAAAGAAAACACCAACTGAAAGTTTGTTTACCTGCATCAGGAGATGACTCTGGTCCAGAGTGGATGCAAGTCTTGCTTCAGTGCAGCAGGATTTGTCTGTGCTGTTGCCTGGCAAGGAACTGGAATGCATTACCCTGTGCTGGCTCTGCTTTCTTTCCTTTTCTTACCTGTTTCTCGCATTCTGACCCAGAATTGTTCTTACAAAGCAGGCGGAAAACCAAAGTGCTGGATATATACTGGAGCAAAGCTGTACAGACTCCTTCACCTCGAGCAGCAGTCCTACATCACACCTCCTGCATGACATGAGGGCCATGTGGAGGCTGCCTTGCAGCCCTGTGGTGTTTACCACTGCTTTCCCCTTCACACGAGGAAGTTGTGGGAAAGTCGTGGTGCACACCACAAGATCTTGAAAGAGTTCTCCTGTGGCTAGAGTTGTAAATGCCCCACTGAAATATTTTTACAGATGGAGAATTCTTTTGAAATAAATAGAAAAATTTCCCAAGATAAAAATTTTCTTTTAAAGCTTTTGGAATGCCTCCATTTATTTCAGACTTGTTGGACTGTTGAGGATCCCTTGACAGCTGTGGGTTCTGGAAAGTATCTCCTTTGACTGCTTGCCCAAGACCCCCCTTTTCCCCAGTAGCCATGGACCTCACTCCATCTTGAAAATGCTTGTGGGAGTATGGGATCTGGAGTGTGTTTGAAACTGATGAGATAAAGAAAAACAACTATAAAACTTCATGCTATAAACACTTGCAAGCCTTATATTACATACAGCACAGTGAGCCTTACATATATAAATCCATGAGCTGCTAATTCCTTAAATAGTTAATTGCCCTTTAGTTCCTGATTTTTTTTTAAAGAATAGTTAACACTGACCATTCATTTAAGTCAAAGGAGAGTGTAACTCTTGCTCTTCAAATGTGTTTTGTTATTGTGATATGATATCAGTAGCTCAGCATACAGCTTTATTCAGAATGCTTTTGAGTATATGGTTAATGTCCCATGGCTTGCTCTGTGTTTCATACTCATTCTTCTGTTGAGCCTAAGCATGATTAATATGTTTTTGTAGGCAGCTTAATGAATTGCTTAAAATAGGAAATATCCTTGATTTACCTGCTGCATCATAAAAAGTAGATTACTTGAATTTACTTTTGATTTACAGGCCTTTGCTTCATTGAGTCTGATATTATGACTTCCTTTAAGATAGCCAAGTTGATTATTTTTGATTAAGTGATTTTGGTGGGTTATTGTAGTACTTGCTGAGGCCATTGTTCAGAACAGATATAATTATTTTCATGATCCTTTCTAAGCCTCTGCAGTAATAGAGATAAGGTTTAACTAACCAGACACTGATGAACCTTAAGATGTGCTTCAGGACTCAATCATTTCCAAGGGCTTGGCTTTGATTCAGGAGGGTGATGGAAAGAAAGCAAGAGACAGGAGGTAAAGAGTGAGGAGATACTGTGTGGGGGTCATTGGAACCTGCAGACAAATGCTTTGATAGAAGCTTGTTATCTCTAAATGTGACAGGAGCAGGACATCATTGAAGTTAGGTTTTTTTGAGAGGTGATTTCTTAAGTGTGAATTCATGCTAAGAGGTGATTGAAACTGAATTTGTAGGCTAAAAACCTCCATGTGATTCACACTTCAGATGGTGCAACATTTTCCATCTTTGTTGTAGTTAGGTCTAAGAGTGTGAATAGATGTCCATTTTGAAAATATTTCTTCCCAAGCAGATTGTTTATTATCTCTCTGTTGGAGGCTACTACGCCAGAGCTCTGCTGATTCACAAGCTTTTCTTAATCCTAAATTTTCCTTAATCTGTCCATTGCCCTGCTGCAGGAGGGATCAGCTGAGTTAGCCAAAGCAGCTGAGATGGATGAGCAGCTGCCTTTTGCTTGAAGCAAGCTGGAAAGTGTGAATACAAGGTTGTTCAATGGCATTTTAATGAGGGTGGAAAACTCTTGCAGAACTGCAGTCATGACCAGCAAAATGGTACCTGCCACAATTTAATTTCATCACAGTCCTTATAGATGAAGGCACTTTGGTATGAAATGGCTGGGTTGACCCAAAGTATTAGAAATCCCATAAAAATTCCTTCAGGAACAGATTTTTAAGGGTAGTCTGAATGATGTGAGCAGTGATGAACCTGTAAGTAATAACACCCTCAATCAGGGCAGCCAGATTTGTCTTTGTCTTTCAGACTTTATAGGATCTTAAATACAGGGGCTTCTTTGTCTCTGACAATGGTGGTGTCTATGTGATCATGTAAATTAATTGTCAAAAGGATGCCATTTAGATGATTTAGACTGTTTGAAAATAAATTCATTCCAATAATCACACTCAGTATATTCACAGTTTCTAACTAACGTGTGAGAATTAGAGTTTCAGTTATGTTTTGAAATATACTTACATTTCCAGTTCTACTTCTGATTTTGCACATGAATTTAAACCTGGAATAATGCAAGGTAGGTCTGTGAGTCAGTGTATTTGTATGTGCTAAGAATCCAGCAACCAAACTACCAGGGAGTTTTAATTGACGCTATGGTTGGACTCAATACTTTGCATTTTAATAGAGTTTAGTGGAATAAGAAAGAGCCTTATGAGGTTTTTCTTCCAGGTGGGAACATAACCCGTGGACTGCATGTTCAGTTTCCTGTGGAGGTGGTATTCAGAGGAGAAGTTTCGTGTGTGTAGAGGAGACCATTCATGGAGAGATACTGCAAGTGGAGGAATGGAAATGCATGTATGCCCCAAAGCCCAAAGTCATTCAGACCTGCAATCTCTTTGATTGTCCTAAATGGGTGGCGATGGAGTGGTCTCAAGTAAGTTGAGAAGTAATTTGGACCTTCAGTTTTGTTTTCTGAAAAAAGCCTCTGGTCTTGTGTGACCATATATTTATTAGCACAGGACTTTTAGAAAAGTTTACCCTGAAAGATAACCAATAGTAGTGGGAAAAAAATTGCACTAAGCAGTTTGCTTTTATAATTTGCTCTTATCTGCCTGATAAACAAAACATAGTTGTGTCTGTATGGAGAAAAAATGCATGTAGAATTCCATATGCTGGTTGAATTCCTGCTTTGTATGGAGGAGAAGTTAGAGACAGAGGTCAGGCCCCTTTGCAGTCAGGTCATTTATGTCTCAGTTCTTGATAAATGTAGTATTTCACTGGCTGTAATAGTTAAAGGCATGTCTGTCTCAGGGGCTGGCAAGTCTGCAAAGGTGATTTTCCAGCATTCCTCCCTTTCATTATAGTAACAATAGCATAAGCCAGCTTCTCCTGGCTGTAGTTACCTGATAGAGTCGGGTAGGTCAGCACTCCTCTAATTCCTCAGTTCGTCCAGATGACGTCAGTGACACAAGAGTGCAGAAAATGCATCTCCCCTGGCCCAGCCTTGACTGAAAATCACCACTGTAAGACAGTGCATTCTCAGTGCATAGCCACTTCTATTGCAGACTGTTGTCAACCAGATAAGCTTCACACAACCCCAAGAAATCACTCGCATCCCCAAAACTTAGACTTTTATTCCAGCATCAGCCCTTTCCTTACGCACGTAGCAACGCAGGGACAAACTCGTACGTCTCGATGGGAAAACTTTAGGGAGCACCCCGTTGTTGCTGGCTGCCCCATCCTTCGGGGCAGCGTGTGCACAGGCAGCAGAGCAGCAGGCTGAGCTGGCGGTGCTGTCTCCTGCAGTGCACGGTGACCTGCGGCCGCGGGCTGCGCTACCGCGTCGTGCTGTGCATCGACCACCGCGGGCAGCACGTCGGGGGCTGCAATCCGCAACTCAAGCTGCACATAAAAGAGGAGTGCATCGTGCCAATACCGTGTTACAAGCCAAAAGGTAACTGGAATTCTGTCTGGGTCTGTTATTGTTTTACATTTTTGTTCAGAGAATTAAAAGCCCCTGGTAACCTTTTTCAGAAATGCCAGAAGCTGGAATTGACTAGAGCTTTTTTCAGTTTTGGCAGAAACAAGTGCTTTAATTGTTGGTGCTAGGAAAAGTGCCCTGCTGATATTTTTTGCTGATAATGTGGCCAGACTGCCATGAGGTGAACGTGCCAACTAAATCTATATAGTCTGGTCAAATTGGGATAACCAGAATTAATGAGCTTAACATAGGGAGGAGGAGTTATTCAATAATACTTGAAATGAGAATGAAACTCCTTATGTATCACCTGGGATCTTGTTTATTTTCATCAAATGTGTCAGCATTCTCAGTGTGACTCAGCAGCTCATTAAGTTAAACTACTTTCCTTCTTCCTTCTCTATTTCTGCATATGTAAAACAAAGAACGGAGATCAAACAACATAATGAAGTTTTCTAGTAAATTGTTTTATTATCCTGTGTATCTACAAAAGCATTAGATCAATAAGCACTGTAAACTGTGAAGGTCTGAGGTGAATAATGCTAACATCTACATATTGCTTTGATTTTGGAAAAATTACTGAATGTTTTGGGGTTTTTTCCTGTACCAGAAAAAAGTCCTGTGGAAGCAAAATTGCCATGGTTTAAACAGGCCCATGAAATGGAAGAGACCATAACAGTCTCAGAAGAGCCAATGTAAGTACACTGCCTTTTACAGAGAAAAAACATTTCCAGTGTGTTTTGCAGATCTCTGGAATGATTGTTGCTATGCAGTTTGCTTTGACAGTTGGCCCTCCATGGCAGATGAGTCCTGTGGTGAACTGTTCCTAATTTTACACCTCAATAACTTTGCTTCTGGAGCTCCTGTTCTGGATGACACAGAGCTACACTATTTACACTGCTCCTATATAATTCAGCAATTCAAAGGGATCTTGATTTAGCCTAATTAAGCCCTAATTAATGCATGTGGAGATGCTTCAGCAGAAATAAATTTAAAAACTTCAGTTTTATCCTGGTCATAGCTGTAACCTCAAGAATGTAGTGGTGGTATTAAAACTTAAGAGGTACTTTGTAGGGTTGCCAGGATTTCCTTGGGGGGTGAGACCAATGCATAAAGTGAGAAAAACCTGCTGATCTCTGTGCTTAGCTGCATCTCTGGGGGTAAGTTGTGCTTTTTTACATGTGTGTATGTGTGAAATAACATCTGGATTTTGTAAGTCCTCTTAAAAACTGATGAGGTTAAGCCTTGCAAGTCCTGGGGATGAAAGCATAACTTAAATCCAGCTACACTTGCTCCTGACCCTTGCATGTTAGGGCATCCACAGAATGCCTTATATCCTCTGTGTACATTTCATATACACACACACACATATTTATATTTGTAATATATTCAATAAGTAGGCACTAAAATATTTAAATTTCTAAAAAGCATTAACTTTGTAAATGGCGAGATTTTGAACAGTATTTTGTTGTGCTTTTCTGAATTCTGCACCCTTTTGCAGTAATGTCAGTTTGAAATAATTTAGATGAGCTTAATGAGGTTACTTTGGATTTATATTGCTCTGATAGTGGAGTGTACCTTATGCTTATTTTTCTTCTTCCATCAAGCTATTCCTGATTTTTGGCACACATGCAGCAACAGGTGTGACCATGAGTAATAAAATCTTTACACCTGCAATGACTCACAGAAGAAACCTCTTGCCAAACAGGTGTTTATATAGTTATGGTGACTGTAGTTTAAACTTTTCACTGCTCTAGCCTCTCAAGTCAAGTGTCAACCTACTGTGAGTGGTTATTTCACTCTCCACATCAGTGGCCCTGAATTCAGGCTGGGCAGTAGCAAAGATATAAAAATAAAGTGTGATTGTCAAAGGGGGATGATGCAATCAAATGTGCCTTTTAAGTGTCAGAATAGCAGAATGAAGGTATATGAGGTCACTTCTAGAGAGGATTCAGCATGAAGCTATAAAGAAAATTATCTCTAGCATCACAAAATCCTGCTGTGGCAACCATGAGCTAATGCAGTTTCTGGGTTTTTAGGATCCTTCAGCATCAGTCTGACAGAACAATCAGGGAGGACTGGCAGGGACACAGCATTGCTGGTTCAGAGGATATGTAGACTGAAACAGAGCTGAGCCACAAACTTTGTCATGGGCTGCCTTGTGCCTTGTCCTGACAATGGCAGCAGTTATTAATCCTTCCTAGCTGTGACCCAAATATTCCACTGTAGCCTTTTTCTTCTCCCCTCACTCTGGAGACTTAGATGTTTTTCATCTTTCATTCATGAGCCTCATCCTGTCCTTAGACTTTCCTTCACAATTCCCAGAAGCGTCTTCAGGAACGTCTGAAAGGTTTCTCCAGCCACCTCTTGCTGATGACTCTTCTCACCAGCCCCTCTGTGCTGAGGGGCTCTGAGGGGCTGTGCCTCCCCAGTCTGGGCACTCTGGGCTCTCCTGGGACCCAGCTCTGGCACTGTAGCCAGATTCCCCATTAGTTTCACTTTACTGTCTTCTGCTGCCAACTGCTCACTCTTGAGTCTTCCAAGGAAGGTGGCAGGTAAGGAGAAATGAGAAATAACTGATGCCTGACTTCATTCCTTCTTCCAGATTGTCTGTTGGTCATGTGGATAATAATGTTTTGCAACTAGAGAATTTCTCCATCAGTGTTTTAAACCTCATGCCTAACCTGCTCTGGTCCTTTCCAGCTAGAGTCAGATTTTTGGGTCAAGAATGAAGATTTGAAGAGAAACTGTTACAATAAATTGTTACTTCTCCCATAATAAATTGTAACAAGATTTCCCTCTCTTTCAGATCTGTTTGTTTTCTGTAATTTAGACATGGCACAGTGAGAACTCATAGCCCACCTCTGCCTAGCAGGAGAATTATTATTTCCTTGTAAAAATGCCATCACTTTTAATTTCAGTTACTCTTTTGTCATCCAAATTTTAACCACAATATGAAGTCTCAACTTCTAGTCCATCCTTTTATGACAACTTTCTCTCTATGCTTTTGTGTGATATTTTAGTTGATAATGAATAAGAGAATAAATGCAGCTGTGTTTTAGAACCCACAAGTGATGGATATGCCAAAAGTAGCTTGTGGAAGATAAATACTTCTGCCTCTGTGGTCTACCACGGCTGGTGTCCTGAATTTACATAGAGGGGGAATGTTCAAAAGCTTCTCTTTTTTTTTATTATTAGCAAAATAAAAAATGATTGTCCTTAAAGTGAGGCCAAGAAAAATGTAGATCTGACCTTTTTAGTTTTTAGTTGTGGAATGTGATGACAGTTGATACCAATCATTATTTTAAATGTTCTTCCCTTGAGCCTTCTTAGTTACAGTGGGATTCGCAGAGAAGCTCCAGCAAGCTTTTGCATCCTTTTTATTACTCCTAAGTCAAAGAAATAGACACCTCAGCTGCCTTTCTCTGTCATTGCTTAGGGAAAAACTAAAATGCTTTCAAAAACTGATATATTTTTTCAGCAATATGAGCTAAAAAGTGATGTGAAATGCAGTGTTTCTCATAAAGGTTCCCCCTTACTGCACTGAAGTAATTTTCACAGATGTGTCCCTGCTGTGCCTTTGGTGATAGAGAATTACCCATTTCTCACAGCTCCTTCATTGAAAATGAGCTGGTGATTTTGTCCAACACATTATCCTTGAGGCTGATAAAACCAGCAGTGTGACTGTTCAGAGCAGGCAAGGGTGGTGCTGCAGGGGGGGTAGGGTGCCAGCATCATGGAAGTTCTGCTCACTAACAGCCAGCATTTTAGATGCTTCTTCAGACTTTTATCCAGGACCCTTGGTACATTAGGACCGGACTGAAAATATTGCTAAAGCAGCCTTTTTTTTTTTTTTTTTTAATCCATTATTTAGGCATTTCCTGTCTTAACTGAAAGCAAGAACTATGGTCATGAGGAAAATGAAAAAATTAAGAAACACCATGTTTTCCAAGTCTTTAGTAAGCTGCAGAGGGCTGCACTGAGTTCACTTTTCAGTTCAGATTTGATTTGGTTGAGTTGGACTGCTCTGTCCCAGTTTTATAATCTCTAATCGAGGTCACTGCTTCATTTCCCAGGTCATCCTACACTTGCTTTTACAGCATGTGCCAGGTGAATGCACATTTCCATTAGTGCTAGACTGATAACACTGCAGCATGGACATGCCCTCCACTGCATCTGTAGTGTCTTCATTATTTATACCTGCTCAGATGAGTATAGGAGCAATTTAGTTCAATGTAGCATTGGTAAAAAAGCAAATTATAAAAAGTTGTATTTTCTCAAATTTGCATTTTTCCTTTTTTTTTTTTTTTTTAAATAAAGAGTCTCATCTATGAGCTTAAAGATCTCAGAAAATTTTCAGTTACCGCTATCCTGTCCATTATCAATTGCTGATGATCTACAAAGCATTGTAGTACAAGTACTTTGATGCTCCTTAATCCTGATCTGAGATGACTCTGAGTGTGTACCCATTGAAAGCAGACTGAGTTTACTTCAGGGAAGTATTGTGCCCAAAACATTACCATGTGTATGCTGTGAATGCCAAAATACTTCACATCTGAGGCTGATGGAGTTTGCTTTAATGACCTGTCACAGGCTTTGGTTTTGCGTGTTCAAGATAAAGTAAAAACTAAAAAACCCCCATCTGCCTGAACTCTAAATTTAGATAAAAATCAGCTCTCTTAGTGTTCAGCCAGTTCCTTGCTCTGCTTTCATGTTAGCAGTCTCTCTTGGCATCTGTTGAAGGTACTTAGTGTGACTTGAACACGATCATCCTTGGAGAAGTTTTATAATTTAGGATTTCAGTAGGTAAATAGTCACATGACTAATTAAGCAAATGCCAAGGTACAATTAAAAGTATTTTGTGTGTTCATTTTTTTATCTTGCACTTCACTAAAAAAATACCAGACACTAATATTCAACAAGAAAACCTCAATTCTAATATAGGCTTGCTAGAAGTCAAGGAAAAAAACTGCTTAGAATTTTCTGAGTTTCTTTATAAATCAGTTGGTTGCTGAGTGAAATGATTGCTGTGGTTCAAAATTACCTTTAAGTTATACAGGATTTCAAAAGAATGGTTTTGGAATGTTTAAATGCACTCAACTACCAGTACACAAAACTAACACTGATTTCTGATATGCTGCTGTCATGCTTTTACCAAAAGAAGTTATTACTTTCAGACTATAAACTTAGGTATGGTTAGAAGACCAACCAACTATTTTCAGCTATAAATGTCCATCAATTTTATTTTTCCAATTATGTGCATAAGTATAAATGGGCCTAATTTTTTTTACACAGAAGGAGAAGAAAGTAATCATTCTGTTAAGCCTGTGCACGCTGGCCTTGATCCAATAAAGCACTTAAGCACAAATTTCCCTCTGAACACATTGTCATCCTGTTGACTTCAAAGCACAGCTAATATGCTTAGGTTAGGCTCATGCTTAAGCATTTCATTGCATGAGGGTGATTTTGCCACCCTAGGTAGTTGGCATGGCTGTCTTTGAAAAGACTGTGAGATCTGATGTTCCAGGAATAATCTGATTCTGTCTGTTGGGGTAAGGGAAAGCCTTCTTTTGCAGCTTTCCCCACAGAACAGTCATTAGAATTTATATCAAAAGCATCAGGACATTGACCCAGCTTGGACATTGACCCAGCTGGCACTCAGTGGGATCTTAGGTTGTTCCTAACCTGGCATTTGCTCAGATCTGGTCACTGTAGGACACAGCCATCCACTGTTTTGAAAGTATCCTTCCAATAGAAATCAATCTGGCTCTCTTGGAAAGTGCTCAGACTTGTGAAGGGATGAGCCCTGGGAGTTCTCAGTGTCAAGAGGAGCTGGGGATAGTGTGCCTTTTCCTGAAGTCTGGTGAGGACCAGTGAGCCCTAACTAAAATTCTGGGACAGTTCAAGGAAACTTTGGTGGGTTTAGGTATATTTATCTTGGTAGCAGAGCTGCACAGCTATTTCATTAACATCTCCTTAAAGAATAACCAGTTCATCTTTTAACCTCTGTTGGAAATAGGAATAACCTTTTCCACAGGAAAATGTCTCTTTTGGGGTCTGTCCCAATCACAGCCTGGGTGACTATCCCAAGGACTGACTTAGAGTATCCTTACAGGTTATCCAGCCATCTGTTCTCCTTCCTTCTATTTGATTCTTCCTCTGTGTATACTGGCAAGAAATTATTGGCAAGATGATAAACTGTGCATAGAATCAAACCACACTGTTGACATTTTTCTGTGCTTACTGTGTATGCAGAGTGTAAATACTGATTTCTGTCTTAGACAACTGTTCTTATGTTTGTAAGGGCAGCTTTCCTGCAGTAAGGATAATTCTTTATCCAAGATAAGGGTCAAATCTTTGAATCCTAATTTGGATCTTTCTTTCCAAATACATTTTTAACATTGGTCAAATTATCCTCCTATATCCTGCTGGTGTTTTGATCATCAGCTACATTTGGACACATAATAAAGAGCAACTGGAGCCTTTTCATGGGGAAAAAAAGTTCTAGGAAATTCTGTATTTGATTTCTTATAAAGTACACCCTAGAGCCACCCAGGATGACTTTATTGATGAAATTCAACCCCTTGGCTCTAGTGCCGTTTTTAAAATTACTATCAGATATTAATGTGACCCTCAAAATCAGAGACTATTATAACAAATTCATGACCTGTAAAACAAGATTTTACTGTAGTTCATCAGGAGCACAAAAGCTTTCTAACAAAAATGATGAACTGTAGGCTGGTTAGATCTCTTTATTGAAGATGAGAGGCTGCTTGCAAGACTGAATCTGAAAAGCAGCCTGCAGTGGTGTGTGCTGGATATGCCTCCATTTGAAAAGGGCTTCTCTTCTCTCTGGTTGCTGGTTATTAGTATGACATAAAGTGAGGACCTCTCAGATTTAAGCAGATTGCAAGTGTACTTTTGGCATATGCCCAAGTCTGTGTACCTGGGGAGATATTTTATATTGTATAGATACGTCTTCTGGAGTTTCTCCTTTTTCCCTGCTGAACGAGACTGAGAAAAGATTTAGATGTTTTCCTTTTTCCTCAGAGAAGGATACAGCTTTCCCTGTTCCTCATGGTTCTTTCTCCTCTTTTTCTACATCATCTTGTGTGAATTTTGGTAGATGGTCTGGGATGTGAGAGTCAAGTGAGGGACTTAAGATACTTGATAATTCATTCTGTTTAAGCGTCAGTATTATGTATTGTCTGCTCTGTGTATAAACACACATTTATGTGTGTTGGCTGTGTTAGCTGTGCACACATAGACACAATTACATGGAATAAATGACAGTGCTGTGATGATCTGCAGGTTTATTCCTGAGCCCTGGTCTCCATGCAGTGCCACATGTGGCAGTGGCATCCAGGTGCGAGATGTCAAGTGCCGGATTCTCCTCGCCTTTACCCAGACTGAGGTTGAGCTGCCTGAGGAGGAGTGTGAAGATGAGAAGCCACCAACAGAACGAGTCTGTCACCAGGTGTCCTGTGACAGTGATCCTGTCCCCTACACGCCAGAATTTCCTCATGCTGAAGATGGCAGTGTGATTTATGACTGGGAATATATTGGGTTCACTCCATGTTCAGCCACATGTCTTGGAGGTACCTTTTATTTTTTCTTAATTTATCCCGAGTTGTAAAAATTTGGCATTGTGTGGTATTGTTGTGTCTCCTGTTAGTGTTACCCTAAAATAACTATGTTGATCTGTAGGAAAACCTGCAGCTGCAAGCTTTATCATATTTTTGGTTATCAATAGAGTATTTCAAACTACTTTCTTTCCTTCAGCAAACACTTACTGGGTTAAGTGAGGTGCAGGCAGTCGATACAGCAACTTGCTTTAGTCTTGCAGCTGCAGGAGTGCCAGCTGCCAGGCTGTCTGTGGTACCAGTATGTTTGATGCATCAGTGGTGGAAACATTTAGATGATCTACCTTTTCCTAGGAACCAAAAGTGTATGGTTTCAGAGTAAAAATTCCCATGTTTATTCCTTTCCTTCCAAAATGCTGCCGTTTTCTGTGGACCAGTAGGAGTCCAGAGCTGTAATTAGCGAGACTCGCTTCCAGCCTGGCCGGCGTGAAGATCAAACGGGAGCTGGTTTGGGTCTGGGTGCACTGTATCACTGCAGAGGAACTCTGTGCCATACATCTGTCTGCAAGTAGTTAGGCACATTCCTGCTTGGATGTAATCGAATCTCCCTGTCGTAGTAAGTACATGTTACCAGACAAGGCTGCTGGTGTTGCTACTACTTACTGCACTTTGGGACTGAACACAAGTGAGTTATGAAGTGTTAAGTGGAGGCAGTGGAATTGTGAACACACCTATATATGACAGGACTGCTGACATCAGTGGGAAGTGAAGACAGTTGTACCTATAGAAGAAATAAAAAATGTAGAAAAAAAAGGGGAAACAGAAACAATTGGAAGTGGGGAGCGAGATAGAGCTCACAGACAGCAGCCTCCTTTGTGCTGTTCACCAGCTCAAAGCTGGAAGGCAGAAGCTGGGAGGGATGCCCCAGAATGGGATCAGCAGCATGGTAAGTGACTGATAGTGCCTCCTTTATCATTAAAACTGCTGCTTACTGAGGGAGTTGATCCATAGGAATAACAGCACCTGTGATCACAGAAGTTGGAACATCCCATTCCCTGTACTACCTGCAGTGGGCATCATGACTGGCTAGGGAGGAGAGATTGTAGTCCAAGTGTGTTTGTAGAAGCACGAGATGGTAGTGACAGCTATTGTGGCTGAATGTCTCTGTTTCATATTTTAGTAAGAGAAATGTTTTTAGAAATAAGGGAATTGTACTGTAAAGCAGAAGCAAACCATTAATTCTAAATCTGTAGTTCTGGTATCTCAACTGATTTTTGTAACATACAACCATTTTCTTGCCATCTTAAATCCACTTTACTGCTTTTTAGCCAATGTCTTTGCCAGAGGTGTTCTAAAACTCCAAGGTTTTGAATTTTGATTATATCATCAGATATGTAGGCTGAAATAATCTCTAGTCTTTGCCTGCTATTGCACATGTGTATGTTTGCATTCTGCATCTTCAAAGGTGAGTTTGTCCTTGCAAAAGCATCCTCATAAAAACTTACACTTGGTGTGTAGGCTGATGGCAATTTAAGGAGCCTGCACTGAACACAGCAGTTTCATTGGAAGGAACTTCAAAATGACTGATGAGCAGAATCTCATGTTCAGCTTAAATTTGTTCCTGAGGGAGCAGAGTATGAATTCTGTTGTTGACTTCTGACCCTTTCATGAATTTGTGAAGTTCCCTGACCCAGAATTGTCCTATAGGTGTTCATAGTAATGTAACAATTTGTTTGCTCTGCAGTAGAAATGACTCACTTGAAGAAGTTTGAAAGACAATATCTGTTTGTGTTTTTAAGACTTCTGTGGTATCACTGGTACTGTGTCTAGACATTTTCCTTACATGATGCTCCTGGGAAATGTGGGAAGTTGTCAGGGTATTTTATCAATGAGCAGCTTCAGAAGCCCCCATGTTGCTGTGCTAGTTAGGTGATTTTTCCTTTCTATCAGCTCTGGTCTTCTGGCTGCCTTGGCAAAGGCTTTCAAACAGACCAAAAATTACCTGCCGATAAATAGTTTTAAGGGAACCAGACATCTCTTCTGTTTCCAACTCACTGCAATGTACTAACTAATGATCTCACTGTCTACTATTTTTCCATTGTGTAGTTCAAAGGAGCTGATCCATTTCTGCTAAGTTTTATGTTCAAATCTCATTTCAATTAGATGAACTCTTTCATTATAAGAAATAAATGTTGTCTGAGTTTGGAATAACCCAGTGTAATGTAAATTATATTAGGTACTTTTTCTCTAGTATGTATGCATCTAGCAGTGGCTGTTAAAAGGAATTCCTGTGGATTTCTGCATCCTCGGAACTCCCTACCCCCGTTTCTTAGTGCTTAACTCTTTCTGCATGAGGGGAAATTCTGCAGGGTCTAAGTAGGCTGGAAGCTTTTATAGCCACTATTTAAGCAAAGTCCGAATCTCTCTTTCAGAGCTTGTCACTTGCACCTTCTTTTAATCCTCACACAGGCTAGACTTGTAATTCAGTCTCCTCTTGTCCCTCTGCAAAGCAGATGAAAAAATGCAGGTGGAAACATTGGGGTTTTTGGGTATTAAACTTACAGAGAGTGATTTGCAAGGTGTTATCAAACATCATCTCTCCAGTTCTAGAGCAACAGTCACACCAGTCTTGGGTCACTGGTGTGCTTTCTGCACCAAACCTCTGTGGCTTCTCACACAGCACGTGAAGACCCAAACAAGTTGAGGTTTTGAGAGCAGCCAAGTTGTTTTATGCCTCTTAGCATAATTAATGCTTCCTTCATCAGTCTTTCCATGAGTGTAAATAAAAGTTGTCGAGGCCTGTTAGTCATAGGCAGGCATCACCTTTAATACCCATAGAAGCTCTGTAACCAGTCTAAACTCTAAAGATCTGTTTTTTAATTCAGTGCCTGAAGAAATCCCACACTGAAAATAAACCAGCTGTGTGCTTGGGGATCTCAGAATTTGCCTTCATTTTCCCCTGAATGTTTTTTTTGGGTTTCTTTGTTTTTGTTTTCTTTTAAATCTGGAGAACTTTGGCTGTGGTGTGAGTGTCCCAGATGTAAGTTTAATTTACATAATATCATCAGTAGGGAATTAATAATCACTATGAGAATAAAGAATATGCCTGAAGAGAAATGTTTTTGTTGTAATCTATAGCATTACTTTAGTGTTGTCAATCATTTAACTACTCAACAATATTTTAAAGGGATGTTTTTAATTTTAAAAATCACCAAACATTTTCTTGTTTAAATATACCTTTAGTTGCAAGAGGCAGATTTTGGTGGTTAAGTGTCATTATTAGTATTATTATTTATACTCCATATGCTTCAAAAATGATTATTTGGGCCACCTAAAGTCATCACGTTGGCCTCAAAATAATGAGATTTAGCAATAAATAACATATGCACTTCCTGTTATTTCCTCTGTAGCCTCTGTGGCTTTGGTAACTTCAGAGTGCAGTCAAGTTGTGTTTTCAGGCTTTTGTCTGGACCTTAAGGGCTAAAAGTTTACCATTTTATTTATGAGAAACTGGAGATTCTTAGAATATTAATGTATGCTAGCCAAATTCAAGGGCTCTAAGAAAAACAATGACCATTCAGAGACTAACATATAAAGCTGAGAGAATTTGCTCTCAGCTTGTGTTGGAGTCACCTTGATAGCTGGTCACTCATATAATTTGTTTCATTAGCTGCAGGTGTTGTTCACTCTTACAGAAGTATAAAATAGATGCACAGAGAGGCTCAAGGGTATGTAGAATTTGACATTTCTTCTGAGTTATTTTCAGCTTATAGTACATATATTTAAGAAGCCACCAAACTGAGACTATCTGATGTAAATAAATGTCCTTCCTCTTCCAGGTGTAGAGAATAGATCCACCTCCTTTGCACAGCAGATTTCCACTCCCATTTTCTTTGTACTTTAAAAATGCAGGAACAGAAATTCTGGGCTTAATTCAAGCATTTTCATCTTTTAACACAGCTTCAAGCACTGTATATTTCATCGCAGAGAAAAGATTGTAAAAGAATGTGAATGTATGTGGTTTGAATGCTGGGTTAAAATAGAAAATATTCAATTTCACTGAATAGTAGGGTAATTACTACAATAGTGCATCAGATTACTGTAAAAATACTTAATGCTCCCTGCTGCATACATAATGTTTTAGTTAAATTATCTACTATGTTTATATTATAAGCCAAGAAAGTCATACATATAAAACTTTGCTTGTTGGAATAATAGATTTTTCCATTTTCCAATCGACATAGAATAAGTTTATCGGCAACTGAAGTTCCCAGCTAATGGAAAATTATAGTTTGGTGGGAGAAATCTGATTAATTGTGAAGACATTTTGGCAGTCAAGTTCAAGCAAATTTTACATCAATTAAGTGCAGTTATTTATAGAATAGAGTTCTTGAACTGAGAACGAAGGAACAGGAAGGAACTTCGTGGTAGGTTTTTAACAACCCTTTAGTATCCATTTTGTACTTACAGCATCAAAACAGGGTGCACGTTTTCTTTCATTGAGGCCCCTGTGGGGAAGAATTGCTAATGCAGTTTGTGCTCTGTACTTCAGTCAAATGAAAAACACACCACATATCAACATTTCCTTCTCTTAATGTGATTAAAGCTCCACAGGTCCTGCTGCAAGGCAGGAATGGCTTAATGAACTCCAGGTGGCAATTTGTAGTCAGACACCATCACCTGGTATGACATGCCTTTTGTTCACTTGGCTGGCCAATTTAGCTTATAAAACAACAAGATAAAAAGTTCCCATGACATTATTGCCAATTTAGATGGTCTGAGGGGAATTTCATTTCATTCCCCTCCTTTGTGTGAGATATTAAGATGATTCTTAATGATGTTGCAGCCTGCTCCAGAGCAGAAGCATCACCTTGGAGCACTGTTTTCTCACAGCAACACAGGGAGATCAGTGAAGCTAAAGCTTGCTGGCATAGGGTAGATTATGACCTAAAATATAGATTATATGGATGCTGGCATGGACTTGATTACTTGTCTGTCAGAACCCACTCTAAATGCTTCCTTCTCTCCTCTAGACAGTCAAATGTGCATTTCCATGTAAGGGGAAAGGGAAACTGCTCCTGTTAACACTTGAGGACTGACTGGAAAAAAAGCTTTTGATTCTCCTACTTCTATAACCAAAGTTATGTTTCTTGTTTTGTCATCTTTAGGCATCATATCTTTATTAGAGTCATGGTATTTGTTGTTAAATATTTATTCTCGACTAGTAAAATAGTTTTCCGTGATGTGTGTGTTCTACGTTCAAGGAATTATCAATACTTTGATACAGGAGAACTGCATAGGTTGTCAATCATATTTAAGGTCAGGTCTTTTGTTCTATAAAAATTCATCACTTTGTAGATGTAGTCAAAACTTTTATATAACAAGGTCTTTCTGAACTGCAAATGAGTCCCAGAGGGGTTCTCGAGGTGTACCAGAGATCCTGAAAGAAATCAGAATCTGTGTTATTCTGAAAATTGCTGCTGGTTTACCCCTGCTGAGGTGTCTGAAGTAGTTGGACTTGCTCAAGTGGGACTGTGGCCTGGGATGGCTGATACACTGGACTGAGTTAAAATTGTTTATGGATGGAGGGAGCATCTTTGGTCTATGAAAAAAATGACAGTGTTCAGGAGAGAAATATTGGCCTGGGGGTGGAACTTTCTGTGTTGGGTATTCCAGCCCACTGGAATCAGAATGGCTGGTGGTCAGCAGTGTCCTTACAAAATCACTGAAGATAAGTGAGAGATAAGCAGGAAAGTATTTTAAATTCTCTGAAACTATGATTCTTCAAGAGCCATTTTTACCTGGAAACAATAAAGGTATTTTATGATTTCAGCTCTTTAGTTCTGTAGGATTTGGATCATTAGCATTGCTTGTATAGAACGTCCCAGATACACAGAATCCCCCAGGCACATCACAACCATCTTCTATTTTATGTGCTTGTGAGTGAGCTTTGAAATTGAGCAAGGCTTTCGTACTAAAATATATGATATATAAAATTGGATAATTGCAGAAGTTTAAAATAGAAGTAGTTCACTGAATGTGTATTCACTGAGCTGTCTTGTTCTAAAGGAAACTTATATTACGTTTCATTTTGCTCATAGAAATTTGAGCATTGCTAATCTTCCATGCTTTAGTAATAAGATCCAGGTAGCAAGAGCTGCAGATCAGAAGGTGCCAAGAATGGTAACAAGTGGGGAAAGCTCTAGGCTGGGTCAGATTTGCTGCCTTCAGCAAAACCATTGCATCTCTTGGCCACTGAGAATGGCTGACTAAACATGGAACGTTTCTCCTGACTATAGCTTTGCAAGTGTTCTGCGTTTTTATAACAATTTTTGCAGATCTTTAGCTCTTTATTAAAGGCAAGGTAAGTGAGAAGGAATCACTTTTACCTCAATTTTGGCAATGAAGGTAGTAGTTGGATTGGGATCATTACAGAACCAGTAGATGCAGCCTCTGGTAGTAGCTTGACAGAAAAACCTGGTTTTTTATTAGTTTTCAGAGCAGTAGAATGACAAATAAAGACTTTTAAATATCACAGAAGTAAAGATACAATTCACAAATATCTTCTGAGTATTAAATATCTAAACTGTGTCTGCATTCCTTTTTGCTTGAGATGTTACTTTTAAGCCTGCTATCTAATTCAGTGCTTTTTTGCTGAGTATTAATCAAGAGCAAGCTTTACAGAAATCTGTTCCATCCTCACTGTTTCATGGGTGTTTTCCTTTGGAATGCAGGCACACAGGAAGCCATTGCCATGTGTCTGCACGTAGACACAAAACAAGGTGTCAATGAAACCCTGTGTGACAGTTCCAAGAGGCCACCCCCGATGACTCGGACCTGCAACATGAAGCTCTGCCCCCCGAGGTACCCTGTAATAATTGAGTCATGTGGTGGCAAAGGAAGGGTTAATGGGACTTAAATAAACATTGGCTTTCTCAGAAGGGGTTCAGATTGCAGGACTGTGGTCATGCTGTTGGGATGGAATTTCACTACTTCTCTTTTCAACAAGGTTTTGGGATTAGGGCGTTTTTTTGGTCTTGTTCGCTCCTTTTCCACTCTTCATATCTCACTGATGAAATAGGGGACATTTTTGAAATAAATCTCTTCCATGCTGAATATCTGCCAGAGTTGGAAAAAGAGCCTTAACTCTCCCAGTGGCAGAAGGAAAATTTTGAGGACATTTCACACAAAAAAAAAAAAAAAAAAAAGCTGAGGATATTTACTTTTTATCTTTACTAAATGAAAAAAAAAATTATTATTTAAAGGCACCTTAATTTAATGCTTCTTTAGTAGCCCCCTGTAGTTCTTATGCTTATTTGGAGATTCTGGGTAAAGAGCAAACCCCATCTAAATCCAAGAAAACCTCTAGGTCATTTGATCACTTGAAAGGGCCATACATGAAATTTTGATGTGTGCTGACTTATTTACCCATTTCTGATCTCTGACATCCCAGATCCTTTGCAAATTGTTTCTATGTGTTTGCAGAAACCTGCTCTTGCTAAATGTAGGGAAGAAGTTAACAGGAATAGGATGTTTTATAGAAAACATATACACATTTCAAGGAAGTTTTGTAAAACCATACTACTATACTACTTTGATAAAAGTAAATATGTAAATAGACCTTTCTTATATAAATGTAAACATCAGCAGGTTGCCAACAAGCAAGACAACTCTAAAGGTAAATACTGGAGTAAAATTTGTCTGAAAATGACCATTTATTGCTTTACTGTTAATAAATTCTGCATTTGCTTGTTACCTGCAAGTTTATAAATCCACAAAAGTTTATACTTCTGTTCTCCGGCCAAACCAAGGGGGTGTTTTAGCCATTGATCAATAACTGTGCCTGCAGCTGTGCTTTTTGCTAGGCTCTGTTTGGATAAGACTGTTCCTTCCCCAGGCTGAGGGAGTTGCTGAAGGTGAGCTTTTGGCTGTTTTTGGGACAGGTGGCAGAGCGGCCCCTGGAGCCGCTGCTCGGCGTCCTGCGGGGTGGGGATCCAGAGCAGGGATGTGTCCTGCCAGCAGCCCGGGGAACCTGCTCCTGCTGCCCACCAGTGCAGAGACCCAAAGCCTCATTCTTTACAAGCCTGCAACCAGATCGATTGTCCCCCTGCTTGGCACGCTGAGGAATGGCAGCAGGTATGGCTGGGTCACAGAAGGAGTTTAAATGTGTTTGCTCCTCTGGCCAGGGACTTGAAAGTCTCCAGCATGGAAGGCAGCTCCCAACCTTCTGTGTGTGTTTCAGCTTCCATCCTTAGGACAAACTAACCCAAATCCACTGCTTTAGATTCCTGTGCTGATGGGCAGTCACAGGATGAGGTGGAAGTCCTTGCTAGCATTTCAGAAGGCTGGATACCTGTTATCCGTACATCATCTCTCTCCCTATGCTCTCTAAACGCACTACCCTTCTTTTCTTTTCTTTGATGTATTAACTGGTGAGGGACATAGATATATGCATGAGATGCATGTTTTTCTCTAAGATTTCTACTACTTCCGTGCATTCAGGTGGTATGTTTGACATTTGAACTTCAGTTCTCCTTCCCTCTAATATATTAAATATTTTAACGGATGAATTTTCCATACTGCTCGACTTTTCATTGAAAGTAGATGTCATTTTTCAAGAGCACAGATGTCCATGCAGATGTAAATGCTGTATTTAATTCTCCTCCTAAGTGTTCACGCTCCTGTGGAGGGGGCATTCAGACCCGCAGAGTGTCCTGTAAGCAGCTCCTGACGGATGGAAGTTTCCTGAAACACCCTGACGACACCTGCCAGGAACCCAAATTGCCAACTAGTAAAGCATGTGCAAAAGTTGATTGTCCTCCTCAGCTGGTCTTTGGAGAATGGTCCAAGGTGAGCAAACCTCAATAATGGTGAACGAAACCCCTCCATTGCAACAAAAGCTCTAAAGGTTTCTGCCTGGGTGAATGAGCTGTTTGGAGCTGCCAGGGCAGCTGGAGCTGTCACAAAGCCTGTACTGAACTAAACTGTGCATCCCTGGCCTGCAGCCAGACTGATCACAGCCCCCTTCCCAGCAGTGCTTCAGTCAATGAAGGACATTGCATGCTTTCTACCAGACAGGTTTAGCTATCAATAATTTCATGGTACAGCTTCCAAAAAGAAAATCTTTGCATTATTCTGGAATACATCCTCCTCCTTTCCTGTTTAAATCAAGCTTGCTACCACTCCCCATTCAAAATAATTAAGAAAATTGAATTTAGAAGCTGCAACTACAGTGTCCTGCAATACAACCTAAGAGAGAGGGTTGAGAGACTTGCCAGAGACTGTTTAGAACCTGCTGAATTGTTTCTGTCAGATACCATCTCGTTGTTCTGTTTTGCCCATGGCTGGGCATGGCAATAACTGTCATGTTATTTAAATTCATGACTTGCTTGCTGGAAAAACTGTCTGTCTTATATTCTTATTGCCTGGAAAAGTGGAGGCAGTTTAATAACTAATATTGGAGTCTAACAACTACATAACACAGGGATTCCTATGAAGTAGAGTGTGTGTACTCTCTCAGAACTAAAAAAAAAAAAAAAATAAATTAAAAGAACCTACCACAAAACAAATTAGTTTAAAATTAGCATGTGTGATGTGGAGCACCAAGTTTAGCTTGACTGCATCCTTCCTTTCACAGTGCTCAGTAAGCTGTGGTGTTGGAATCCAGAGAAGGAAACTTGCCTGCCAAAACCTAACAGCAAAGGGCCAATATGTCACATTAAATGGATCGAGGTGTAGTGGTCTGTCTCCTTCACTGCTTGTAAGGTCTTGTCAGATGAATGCCTGCAACAGTAAGTATGTGACTTTATCTGGTTCCTTGCTGATTTGAAATGATCCATTTATAAAGAGAAATCTGTATGAGCATTAATTCACTCATCAACCTAGACCATCACAATGTAACTTGGCACAAACTGAGCATCGTAATTACTATATCAGTTATAACATTATTGGTTTTATTTTTATTTCTGCCGCTCAGGAACAAAAGTTATGATCTCAAGAAGTAGTTTTTGAATATATGTTATGGTACATACCTCTCACCCTCACTCTTATGAACAATTTGATCTGATTTTTCCTTGATCATTTACACTATTCCAACTGGGAAAAAAAAGAGAAAAAATTGCTAAATTTAACATAAATTACAGAGGACATCAGAAAAGATAAGAATCCAGTTCTGCTGCCTTTTCACTGTACATTTGTATTACACTGGACATTTTGCTTAACATGGTGGAATTCAAAACCTGAAACTCTGTGCCAGTCATAATTTTAGGTATAATTTCTATCTTTCCTTGTAAAAATTAGAATCTTGGCCTCATTAGCTGTACAGGGAGTGGTGACAGTACAGACATTCTTTAAAAAATTTGATTTTTTTTTACTGTCTATATAACAATGTTTACAGAAGGATTGTCTATGGAAATTGTACAATTTGGGCCCAATTGGGTTATGATACTGATGGTAGTTGCAGTAACTGTGAGTTTAACAGCCATGGAAAAACCTCTCTGATATAGAGAATGCTCAATTACATAGGCTAGTTTAGAATAGGCAGATCTAAATGCAGGTTCCTTATATCTGAACCTTCCTTTACAAAGGAGAGTTTGCAGGTTTGGGGAGCAGGGTGCTGAGAAGACAGGGCAAAAAAAGAGCTTTTAGTTTTTAGTTGAGTTTTGAGAAAACAAAAAGCCTTTATCAATGGCCTGGTTCTGATCACAGGTCAGTCATAGCTATATTTGACCCACCTTGTAGTGTTGTGAAGAAATAGCTACTTTTTACATTTTGAAGCTTTGCTTTAGAAATTATTCACAAAACAAAATAAGAAATAGAATAATTACGGATTCATACATAATATGAAACTTCTTTTCCTGGCCTGCATTTCAGATTAACATGCCAAAATCCTGAGGTTCAAAACTCCGCTTAAATAAAGCCCTGTGGACTTTCAGGAATGTCCTTGGCATAAGGTTTAATAAAATATTTTGAGCTGCATATCTATCTGAATTTAATTAATTGTAGATAGTTGAATGGCAGTGGAGCTGGTTTGCAAATTGCTTAGCTCAGACTGATATTAATGTTACCATGTCCACTTCCAGCACAGTGCCTAGAGAGCAGCACACGGGGCTGCAGAGGGAACAACTTTGGCCAGAATGGGTGCAGATCAAAGTCATGAAGAGAATCACTGTCCTCTCCCTGTGTTTCCATGACCCTTTGGAGCAAGGCAGCCTTTGCAGCTCAGATCTGCCTGGTGATTCTCTCCCAGTGCAGCAGGAGGACAGGGGAAGGTGTGAGGCTGGTCCACACCTGTAGTTCCTGTTGGGGTCTTGCAGAAGGAGCCAGGGCTGGGACAGCAGCAGGCTTTGGATTCCCAGGAACATGCAGGAGGCATTTCCTCCTCCTGCAGCTGTGGGTTGAGGCTGCCTTGAAGGGGTGCTGAGTAGAAGGAACAGACCGTGGCTGTTGGACAAGGAGTGATGTGGATGGGTGAGGAGCAGCATGGTGTGAGTGTTGTTGGGGGTTCTTCCCTTGGAGAGCAGTTTCTAAACCTCCCTGCTCAAGATGATGCTTCTGTGGCTCAGATGAGTGCCTTTTTACTGTCTCATGACAGTGCTGAGTCATTTTAGACTTAATCTTTTGCCCTGAGACTGGTAATAGTAGCTGTTTTCTGACTTAGTAGTGCTTATTAAGTAGAAACATTCCTGACTCCGGGCTCTGAGAAATAGGAAATAACACCAGTCTAGCCCTGAGGTCACCAGGATCTGAAACGCAGCTGAAGCTGTTCAGGACCATCACAGGTCAGAGATGCAGATGGATTTGTATCAGGTGATAATGAGCTCCAATGGCTCCAGCACGTATTCCTTAAGATTTACCTTTACTCTCCCAAACAGTTCATTACCCCAGCAGCTGCAAGATGGAATGACAGTAAGGATCTAGAGAATGCATTCTTACATGGCCTCATACATTCATATGACCTTATATGTTTATATGGCCTGCCATCCACAACTCTGAACTTTGTTTCACTCTCAGCCTTGCTCACCAGTCACCAGTAAAAACACACACACCCTTGAGTGTTGAGCTGCTAATGAGACTTAGTGGTCTGTCTTTTTTAAAGAAATTAAATAGATGAGACTTGTATTTATAAGTGTGCACTGGGTTTAATTCCAAGTTGGAATAACTAGTGTAAACAGACCACAGCCTGAAGTATTTTAATTTGTGTGTTTAAAGTTACACTTACTGTGTCTGTAAGTTAGATTTTGGAAATGGAAGATATAATACTGGAACGCTTCCCTGAAAATAAATATTTGGGGCCCAATAACTTATTAAAAACGGGACGCTACTTTAATAATTTTAGTAAACTGAGTGCCTAAAACAATTTAATTGTTGTACCATGTGAAATGGTTGAAGGAACGTTGCATCTGGATAACGAATCCCAATTTAAAAACTGTGTAATTATGAGACCATGATATCCCCACAGGTCTGAACTCATTACCCAAAACATTGAAAATAACCATTTTGTTTTATAAACATAAGAACACACTCCAGGGTGTAGTTCCTATAGTGAACACACTTATTGAATGCTTGAAGCATTTCACTTTTCACCTATTTCTTCACAGCAGATTTGGAGCACATGGAGCAGATTTTTGGGTATTGTTCGTGTGCCATCAGTGTACTTGTCTTTTTATTTAAGCACCTCCCACGTGGAAAAGCAGTCCTGACTTCAGGTTCAGACGAGCGGAGTGCTGTGATTTGTGTGTCCATTTCCTGGCTCATCAGCTCGTCCTGCGGGCTGATTTTCCTCTCTGTCCCATACGAAAGCGCTGGGTCACCAAACACAACCGGGCTGTTTTCTAGCACCGACATCATTGTTTCCCGACTCTTCCCGTGTGGCCGGTTCGACCCGGCACGGAAGGGCTCGGGGGTGCGTGTCCTTGCTCTCTGCCCGGCGCTCTCAGCCAGGTTAGCTCTGCTGATGACAGCGGGGCGCTGCTGTCGGCAGTGAGCGTCCCAAAGGCTGCCGTGCCGGCGCCTCCCCAGCTCTGCTGGCACAGCCTGCCCGTGCTGCTGTTCGTCCAGGCAGCTCCCTAGAAACCTTCCAGCATCCAGGTGCCTGCAGTTCAGTGCAGGAGGACCTTCATAGTGCCCAGTGTCTCAATACCCGGCCTGCACGAAGCTCTATGCTGTTATTGCCTGCTTTTGTCAATTCATCTGATCGCTATATTCAGCCTCTCAAAATTATGCCTTATTTCTCTCTTCCCTCCCTTCCCTCCCTACTTTCTTGGCACGACACTGTCAGCAACTCATCTTTCAACCCTAATGAATTACCCTCAGCCTATGATTGCAGGGTGGCTTTGCCTTTTGCATGTACTGTGTCTTCACTGACTCTTTCTTTCACCTCCTGCACTGTATCAGTTTGGCTTGACTCAGGCAACCAGCACAGCCAGCCAACATTTTAAATAAGAGTCAGGGGGAGCCTTACATTTTGGATAGATTTTGTTTTATTTAGGTCATTCTGCACTCAACAGTGCTCAAATGTGGGGAAAGTGATAATGTGTTCACATTTTTTTTTAATTTTTTCCATTTAGTTTTTTCATTTCCATCATGCCTCGCCTTTCTGAGGCAGCAGTAAGAAATGTAACCGTAATAGGAACATATATGTGGAGTAATATATAATACATGTGTATATCCTTTCATATATGTGTGCACTATCTATGTCCTTCACATAGGTTTATGTTGCCTGGATCCCTTTACTGTTAGGAGATTTGGGGAAGAAGCAATAGAATTCTTGGCCGAAGCAAGGGAATGTTATGGTTTCATGTTGTTCATATTTTTGCATTTTTGTGACACAGATAAAAGCTCTGTGTGTTGCAGTCTGACTTGAACAAAGTCAGGAAAAGTTCTTTCAAGCATTCTGTGAAAAGCAGATTTTGTAAGCATGACTGCCAATGACTAGATGCTTTTCAACCCTTTGTTTTCTTGCAGAGGTCAAGCCCAGGCTTCCAGCAAAGTTCTCTGCCCACGAACCTCAGATTGTCAGTGTTCACCGAGTTTATATTCAGACAAGGCCAGAGAAGCGCATTAATTTTACCATAGGAAGCCGAGCCTACTTACTCCCAAAAACATCTGTGGTAATTAAGTGCCCTGTGCGAAGGTTCCAGAAGTCCCTTATCCGTTGGGAGAAAGATGGGCAGCACTTACAAAACTCCAAAAGGCTTGGCATCACTAAGTCAGGCTCGCTGAAAATCCACTGTCTGGAAGCTACGGATATTGGTGTGTACCGGTGCATTGCAGGCTCCGTGCACGAAACCTTTGTGCTCAAACTCATCGGGACTGACAACAGGCTCATCGAGCCCCCGCCCCCTCCAAAGCAGCCCAGCCAGATCAGCCACCCCGACCACAACGAGGCCAACAGCCTCGGGGCCAAGTGGCACAAGATGAGCAAAATGTGGCAGATGTGGAGCAAGAAGAACGAGCTCTACCTGGGTGACAGGCAAGTAAATGATCAGCCGTTCCTGCGGAGCCTGGAAAGCTTTGGGAGCAATTCAGCAGAAGACTTCAGCTCTCGTGAGTTCAGGAACAAACGCCTGGAGGCTGCAGCTCTGCAGGGCGCCTACAGCATGGACACGGCGCAGTTCGAGGAGCTCATAAGGAACATGAGTCAGCTCATTGAAACTGGAGAAGTCAGCGATGACTTGGCATCCCAGCTCATCTACCAGCTGATTGCCGAATTATCCAGGCCTCCACAACCAACTACTGACAAATGGAAGGGGGCCCAGGATGAGAAAGTTGCCTCAAAGCTCACAGGCAAATCGCCAAACGAATCTGAACGTTTCAGCACAAAAACGGTTGATAAGTTAATGTTTGACCAGAAGGTTCCAGTTATTATCAGGCAAAAGGAAATTCCTCAAGTTTCCTTCAACAAAACAGTAACTGTACGAATTGGAAATACAGTTTTTCTGACCAAGAATACTCATGCTGTCAATCTACTGTGTGAAACAGCTGGTATTAGTGAAGTGAAATATACTTGGACAAAAGATGGCGAGACATTAAAAGCCTCTGCGAAGTAAGTAAATAGCTTCTCTTTTACTTTTGAATGACTTATCATGTCACTATGGATGGAAAAAATCCACCCCGCTGTGCAATATTAGAACATACTGTTGTAAAAATGAGATAAGCATGGCCACTGGGCCTTCCATCTTTTTGGTTAAGCAATTTATTTTTATTCTTTCAAGTGTCTTTCACATTGTTTGGCTTTACTGACATCCAAGTATTTGGCCATTTCCAGGATACTACATAGGAGGATTGACTATTTTTATAAGGTGAAACATTTTGGATGTCCTGGCTGTATTTTTTTATCTGCTTTAATCGTTTCAGCTTGTCAGAAAAAGACCAGATTTATCTTCAAATTAGAGAGGCTATTGGATTCATTCAGATACAAAATACAGTGGGAACACATTAAAAACATCTGCCATGGTATAGATGAAAAGAAGTGTTAGCTCTTACTCATTTTAAGAAGGGAAAATATCGCTGGTACCCTCACCATTCTTCAACACACTATTTAGGTATTACTGGAGCTGCATAACTTCAATTGAAAAAGAAAAATATGAGCTTTTATGGATGTTTTTCAATGCTTGAAAATATTTCTGTTGCAGACAGTGAAATTCAAAATGATAAAGAACCTGTATTACCATCATATTTGAGAGCTGACAAACGAGTACAGCAAGCTGTTACAATCAGATATTTGCTCAAGACTGAGCAAATACTTCTGCTTCAGTGCTGATAAATTAGAAGTTCACCTGGTAATATTAACATTAACTTTGTGTGTGAGCCTCTTGGAATTATAGCTAGCTCTTGAGTAATGAAAAAAACAGTTCTGAAATGATAAAGGCGCCTTTGGATATTTCTCAACATATTTAACTGATTAAATGCACTGCCAAGAAAAATATACTTCTGCAGGGCTATCAATTAAAGCAAAGACACTCAAACGAAGCCATTTTAAAAAGTGCAAATGTTTCTGGAACCATGTAGCTCCCACCAGTTATGTTTATTTTGTGAAATGCGCATAATTTTCCATTAATTTGTAGCAAGTGATACTTTGATTTTTGTGGACATGATGGTGTTTTTATATTCATGAGTATGTTTGCTTCCTAATTTTAGACCAGACTAATATTCTTGCACTTGAGGCATATATTAGCAAAGTAGGTTTGTTTCCTAATTTTTTTCCTGGTAAGGTTCCTTATACACAAATCCACATATACATTTGTGGACTCAAAAGTGATGTTAATAGCATTGCATCTGAAAGAGTGTGAGGAGATAAATGGTCTCTATCTCTCAGGTTTGTAAAGAAGGATGTACTTGAGCCGTGCATGACGTAGCTTGTTTTGTTGAGACACAAGTATTTTTAGTATTATTTTTCATTAATCTATTATGTAAAAGTACTCAGAGTGGGAAAACACCAGCTGCAGGTTTTTGGGATGTGCTGAGTGTATGGCAAGTCTTGTAACTTAGTGCTGAGAAAGGTAACAGAGGAGAAAAGTTCTTATTTTCAGCCTCTTCCCTGGCCTGTGATGCTGTCTCTTATACCTTGCCCCTCAGAGGGCAGGCAAGGTATTCAAGACACCTGTGAGGTTTTGGTGGAAGATTTTAGCTTCAATGACGATAATTAAAAAAAAAAAGCCTCAACCACTCCAACCCCACAGCAATCTGAAAGTCAGATCAGGCCACAGATTTGTGAATTCCCCAATCCTGCTGAAAACCAAGCTTGCTCTGGAGAGATCGATTTCTTGCCAAGCCCAATACTTTTAATTGTGGTATTCAGATTTATTCACACTTTTGTTCCCAGGGGATCCTGGTTTGTGGTAGCAAATGTACTGTCCTTCAAAAGGCTGCAAGTAGGACACAGCCCTGTAGGAGAAGCAGATCTGAACAATCCTCCCTGTGTGCATCCCTGCGTGCTCCCCTTCTGTCACCAGAGAGGAGGCAGAGCTGTGACTGCCTGTGCTGCTCTGGAACTGCAGACTCCTACAAAGGAGCTTTGCTGCTGTATCTGTCACTCTTGCAAGGGGGTTCAGCTGGGTTTGTCCCAGGATGGTAACCCTTGTAATTCCTTGGTTATTGTGCAGGGTGATCCTGGACACCCCCGGAAAAGTGCAGATTCGGAATCCTACTCCAAAGGAACTTGGTACCTATGGATGCCTGGTTGTTAATGACTCTGGTTTTGATATGGAAACATCACTGCTGCTGCGTGCAGGTAAAACAGTGGCATTCCACGAAATCAGGATTTTATACACACACACATATTGATACACGTGTGTAGAAATATATCCATATAAACACCCATGCCCACTGCAGTGTGAAATAGTTTCTTTTATTGGCAACCCATGAAACTCTGCCTGATACAACAGGCAGCAGTAAGATAGTCTTGTTTTTGTAAAACCACAACAGGTGTGAAGTCAGTCTGCCTGTATCTGTCCCACCTGTCTTTTCTGGCTGCTGCTTTGTAGACTGAATTCTGTTCCAAACATGATGAATTTAAATACAAGATCTATGTTTAGAAGTTAAATAAAGCTTTTAAATCTTACTATCCCTTTAATTTCAAAGAGGTGCCTGTCATCTTGTCCTCTGTGTTAAATATGACAAATCTGGAAACCAGCAGTTTCTCAGCAGTTGTTGGAGGTACAATTGTGGCAAGACTCGGAGGAAATATTTTGATTGAATGTCCAGTGAAAGGTAAGTAAGAACTGCACGGATCTTGCTTGTAATGTTGGAATCAGAAATTTACCTTATATCTTGAAATAAATTACCAGTGAAGGCAGAAAATCATTGATCATTAGTCTTTTTTTAGTAGGCATGTCACTCATACCAGTCCTATTTATTTTCTGCCTGTCACTTCAGTTTACTTACACATATATATATATATGTTCAGGGTTTCCTTTAAAGGGGCTTTCTTTCCAAGAAGTGGTCTAGGGCTTCACTACAGAGTTTAAAGTCCACCAGAGTGCAAGGCTATCTTGCTGCAATAGTGAGCATGGCCAGCTGACTTGCTCATCAAAGAACTTTCCTTATCCCTGTTGGAGATGCACATCTGTCTAGACTATTGTTAAAACTGAAAATGAAATCTCCAGCCATAGCCTAATAGAACTTTAAACCTGATGGTGAAGTAGACTCACCTTTTAGATCCATCAGTCTGCAGCTGCGGTGAGGAAACAAAGAAAAGTGCTGAGCTATGAGAGAATACAGATCTTTTCTAGCTCAGCATCTGTAGAAGAGGAATAATGTTAATCAGAATTAACATGCATTAAGCAGTTCATGGCTTAATTTGATTTTCTAACCCTATGCTGGAAAGGTAGCTGTTTTCTTTTGAATCTTACCATTTCTATCTGTGAAGTTTAAAGTGTAAGATTTCAGTCACAGCAGCAATGTTCTGTCAAACATTTAATAAGCTGAGCTCAGCCTTTTGTGAAGATGATGTGTGAAAGTGCAAATAACCACGAACGTTGCAAGTGAGCGCAAAGAACGACCTCAGAGCAGCCAGTTTGCTGCTCACATTTATGTGCTGGGAAATGCATATCAGAGGGTGTTGATACTGAACCAGGGTAGTGATAGAAATATATATATGCAAATAGCTCTGCATACAATAGTGGCGCCAGGCTGACATATATTAGGACATGTGGCTCTGCTATTCACCGTTGTACCAAGGCTAATGCTTTGATGAAGTAATATTTTCCAACTATAGTTTGGCAACTCCATGTATAACTGACCTACATCTCAAATTCAGCAGAGAGTTCATGTCACACTGTTAATATTAATATTGTTAGGATGGGTAGGCAGTTAGCAATTTAAATATAAATTAATATTTTCACATGGGACTGTAGATTTCCAAATGTTTTAGAATTGTATATATTGGTGAGCCAAACTTTAGTTATGCTGAGACACCAGTGTTGACTTAGAAAATGATTTATCTAATTGCTTTATTTCCTGTCATTGCCAAGGAAGTAACTATTACTGTTTGTGAATAAAATAGAGCTTGCATGTCTTAAAATGTCACTAAGTCTAGAAGCAGAAAAAGTTTTGCAATGATGTAAGCAGAGTTTTCCTGTTCTCCTTTCCTTAATGGAAAGTAATAAACCTCTGACTTCAGAAGATTGAATTTAATACCACCTTATGCTGATATGTTTGTCTGAATGGTGGGACCCAAAAATATGTCCATTTGCAGTGTTAGGAGGATGAGAACTTCGTTGTGAATGCTGATAAAACACGATGTGAATGACCAGACCTGCAAAAGTAATGATAAAAGAGCCCTTGTTGTAGAGTCAGGGAGACCTTGGCTGGCTGGGCAGCACCTCTTCCTCGCTGCCCTTCCTCCTGGCTGCTCTGCAGAGGATGGGTTTGCCCTGTGAATTGCACTGAGGGAAACATCACTGGAGAAGTCTCTGCGTTCTCCATATTCTGCCAGGAGCTTATTCACAATCTTTCTACACAGACATTACTCATGCAGATTTCTCACTGGTGTCACATCTGTCTCTGGGACTCCTGCTAGCCCCCAAAATAGTTCTCCACAAGAAGAACCATCTAATGAATAAAGTGTGTACTCTTCTAGTACTCTTCTGTGTGCATGAAGAGTATTAGTGCCATGTCAGTAGTAGAAGCCTTAAATTACTTTCAAATTCCTTGGCTGCAGTGACCTCTGAGGGTTTTTTTCTGTAGAATGAATAACCTAAAAGATGTTTTTAGAGTTGGTCAATCCATAGTTTCTTCTGCAAGGAAATTGACCGATTGAAGATGTAAAGTTTAATATTTTGTACCGCGTTGGCCGTTTGGGTACAAGTTTTTCTTCTTTTTCATAGTTGATGATTTGGTTCTTTTGTCCTTTTGAAAGCCTCACACTCCAAAAATCATATTGAGACTGAAAAAAGCCCTTTGAATGAGTTGCTGAAGACCAGTGTATCACCGTAAACAGAAGGGCATCAAAGGCGAGAATAAGAGAAGTTAGCTGAACTATACAAACTGACGGTATCTCTTTCTTTTCCCTTTCTAGTTGATACCAAGACTATTTTTCCACTAATTATAATAAACTCACTTTTATAGCTCCCACACGAGCATACGTTAGAAGATATTCATACATTCTGGAGAGATTCATATTCCATTCTTACAGCCAAGAGCTTTTCAATCAGCACACATGGTATAAATATCAATACTGATTGCTCCAAATTTCTCTTGGATAACATTTATTGTATTTGCAGAAAAAAAGTCTTGTGATTATTGCTAAAATAAACTAAAACTGTCAGACTCCATTTATTGTACAAACTCTGCAAGTTCTAAGTTGAATAGAGGGAAAAGTGGAAATAGGAATAAAATGTGCGTTGTCTGCCCCTTGCTGGTCGAGCGGGGAGGTGACACACACTGAACTGAGGTTGTTTACCCTTCTCTTTGCAGCTCAGAAATATCTTGGCACACAGGCCTTGAAAAGTAGAATCTGCACCTTCATCCAAATTCTGCATTCCTATGAGTACATTTTGGCCCTCTAATAATAACATACTGATAAAAAATTGTGAGAAATACACAAAGCCTGTCGTATCTTTTTGCACAGACTTTTTACAAAGGTGAACCAAGAACTTGCTGTCAGTGTTGGAACTTGAAACAGGTCCAGAAAAATCAAGATTTTGATTTTCCATCTGTTGCTTCATTTACCCACACTGTTCCAAAAGTAACTGTGATGCTGTTCTTTGTCTTCTGTGCTTAACCCCTTTAGAAGCATTAGTGAAGAAACATAGAAGTTTGAGACACAGGATTTTGGCTCTTGATTTCTTTTAGGGTTTTTTGTGTGTTTTAAAGGATATTAATAATAGATTTCAAAATTTAAAGGAGTGTGTAAAGATTTATTTTATGAGGAAGGATTGACAGTATTTATAATTAGTATAATAGAAGGAAAATCTTTTGCTCGTATGCTTTTTACAATAAGTGCACCTTCATTAAGAGTTTTTGTTTGGATCAGGCTTAAGGAGGAAGGACTGAAAGGTGTTCAAAAGCTTAATTGTGCTTTGCTTTGTGTCTTGTAGCAGTCTGGGAACCTGAAAGCTGAATTCCTTTGGATATAACTAAACTGAAGGTGTGCCTGGGGACGATACCTGGTACTTTGCCAGTCCTAACGGGCAGTGTGGCTGAGGGTCTGGGCAAGACTGACTGCACAGTCCAAAGCAACCCTCATCCAAACACACACTGGGTGTCTTTTGGGACATTGGTGCCTACTAGATCTTTATAGAAACATATTCCTGAGGCCTTCCACTACTTTCTGAGGCAGATAGAGCTTTGGGGAGATGGGGGGAAATCCATAAATTGAGATTGTTTACAGCACTGTGTTGTTTTGTTTTTTTTCTCTCACAGCTTTGCTAATTTGAAAAGAAATTTCCTTTAAATTCCTGGTTCATGAAGGGTTAAGATGGATTGTGTTAGAGGAAGGTAAATTACAAATACTTCCTACTTCAGTTTGCAGAAAGCTGTTAAGAAGTTGCCTAGGCAAAGTTAAACAAATTCTAATTATATAAAGGAAGAGGTTGCCTCAGTGGTTAGCACCTGCTTAAATGACTGAGGATTTTACAGTGAAGAGAGTAAGGTGCCCCAAAGGCTGTTCTGGGATTTGTGATGCTCAACATTTTTATAAAAGTTCTCGAAAGGAATGTGATCAGTTAGTTGACTAAAACGGTGAAGAATGAAGATTTATAAGGCCTAATGTATGTAAAACTCCCTGAGAAGAGTTGCAGCAGGATAATCACACAAGTAGCATTTAAAAGCTAGATGAGCTCAAAGGATGTTCAAAGTTGATATTTGCAGAATAAATATACATATAGAACAACGAACTTTAAAGGCAGACAAATGCATGGGGCTGTCCCTGAAGAACTGACAGTCAGAGAAAGGTCTGCAGTGATTGTTCTCAGTTCCATGGAACACCAGCACGCTTGCTGGGTGCTGTCCAAATCAAAACTAATGGCAGAGGAATGGATAAAATAATAGAAAATATAAATTGCCCGTTCTTTAAAGCTGTGGTGAATCCTGTTGGCAACTTGCTGATCTCATCTCAAAAATGATATAGTAGAGCTAGAAGAGGTAAAGAGAAGAGCAGTAGAGGAAACAGGCATGATCTAAAGGCTCCTTCTGGCCCTGGAAGGTAGGAAGGTATGTTGAGGAAGGGTTATTCAATAAGTGCCATGATTTTTGTACTCTGCCTACACATCCCCAGGTGCCCATTGTTCGACAGAAAGTGCAGAGTTAAGTGGACTTCAGGTCTAAGGACAGCAGTTCTTGTATGGTGCTTGGTTTTCTGATAAAATTATATTTTTGAAGTCCATGTGTATGTATCTACTTTATGGTGATAAATGCCTGATGATAAAGTGTGGTGCCTGGTGATGCAGCACCGTTACTCAGTAAAGTGAAGGTCGAATTACCCCAGCTGGGTGAAGCAGTCTCTGCTCACAGTGCTGAGCTGTGGAAGTGCCCTAAGGCACACCAACCGAGCCTTGGTGGGGGTCGACTGCACAATTCACTCTAGCAGTCATTAGTTGCTAAATATAGTTGCCTTGTTTTAAATGCCTGATTTTGAAAAATATTAGCCTTAAACTTCTACAGCTGGAAAAAAGATTAAGTTCTCTTTGACAGCCAGAGAGCTAAAGAGAACCTGACAGAGCTGTGGCAAGAGTGGGGTGGGAAGCGGTCTTGCTTTGGGAACCCATCTAAGGAGGTGGCCAGATGTTGGTAGGAATACCTAAATCCTGCCAGATGCTGCTCCCACCTAGGAGGAGAGGCTGCTGCATGCTTGGTAGGAGGCAGGAGAGGTAAGGCTGTGAAAGATTGCCAGAGAAGGGGCAGTGTCAGAGGGCAGGTGGGGGATCACACCGGGTGCCAGAATGTCTCACGCTGCTGCTGCTCTCTTCAGGACTCTTACTCCTGGTGAAGCTGGCAAGATTCACGTGGGTAGTTTCAGTAGCAGCAGGTTTAGGCTTTTAGGGTTCACTAGAAGCTGATTGCCCAAGCATAATTCAGATGAATATAAAGGCAGTTTGAGAATTCTGCTGGAGAAAATGCGAAGGTGTAGCAGTGGAAGCAATGGCTTTGTAGGTTACGCTCAGTGCACTGGAGGTGTTAGTGGATGTCGGGTAAATAATAATCAGATGACATTCATTGTGTGTATGTAGTTCACCCAGAATTGTTTCCTCTGAAAGCTGACATGCAAATTTAGCCTCTGAAATAAAGTTCTAGTGAAGTGCAGCAAAATGTGCTTTGTGCCAGCACAGTTCAGCTTTGCTCTTGAATGGGAAACTCAGAATACTTTATGAGATTCTACGTAGCTGGGGGAAAAGTTTCTGAAGACGTATCCAGTGTTTTAGAGCAAGTAGTTAGTAGGCCAAGGCTTTTATGGTGTGTAATATTTCACAGGGCTTTCAAGGTTGGAGGAAATTTGTTTTTGGACACTGAATATTTTAAGAGCACCCTATAGTGCAGATTCCTTTTTTTCTTTTTTTTAAACACGTGTTTTGCAGTCCCATCTGGAGCTAGAGTTTTTTTCCATAACATTTGCTGTCCCAGGGCCACTCATGGTGGAAAATGACTTTTTTCATGGAACATTGAGTATTGTAGAGCTGCTCCAGTGCTAGTGGAAAATAACCTGTGTTTGAGGTCAGAAAAATAGATTAAACTAATTTTAAAGTTTTATAGCCACTTAGGTCCATAGAAGAACTTTTTAAGAGAATTTAGATCCGTTGCAAGAGTAAGATTTGCATTTTCAAGGTTATTCTAAGACTAAGAAGGCCTGAGTTCAGGAATGCATCTTTGTTCATGAAGGACAATTACAGCCATCCTAAATGTTAAGTATGTGTTTAATTGTATTCCCTGATAGGGATGGATTTAGGCAGGAGACTAAGTGATTTCCTGACTTGGAGCTGTAGGATATAATTGTTTGCTTCTGCTACTCTCTGGATCCAGTGATAAATATTCCATTTGAATCCCTGGGATCTTTACTGCACTCGGGGATTCTGAGCCTTTGGCAGTTTGGGGGAGTTGAATCTTTGGGCTCATCCTCAGCTGCATCTGTGTGGATATGGGATAGGCAGGAAACAAAGAGGGCTACAGGCCATCTCTTCCCTCTTCCTCCTTCCTCTTTTCATACTGTCTGGGGATCAAATCAGGAATTATTCAGCTTGTAAGTGTTCTTACTACAATTCTGTCATGAAAAAAGGCTCCTGAAGACAGTGTGAAAGTTATTTTTTTCATTTGAAGTCCCTGTGTAAATCAACCTTTAAGTAAGCATCTTAAGAGTCAAGCATCTGCAGTAAAATTCAAACTTGTACACATGACAAAATCCTCAATGAAGTCCTACAAATATGTCCCAAAGCTTAAGGGTAATTTCAGCTCCTTTAAGGGAAGGGGAAAAAAAAAAAAAGAAAGCAACAACTTGGTTTTGGCTTTTTTTTGCTTCATTTCATTTCTACTTGGATGAGAAAACTGCTTAAAACTCTCAGGTTTTTATTTACATGAGTTCTAAAGGGTAAAACAGAGATTTTAGGCCTTAACTGCTTGCATAGGAAAAAAAAATGGAACTTTTTCTTGGTTTTGATGGTATGCTTGAACCCAATCCTGCAGTTTCTGTGTAGGAAAATTGGTGCTTTTCACAGTGCAACTGGGAGAGCCTTGTCACAAGAGGAATGTGGAAATTGTGTACTTTGCCTGCTCTCTCCCAAGAGCTCCTAGATGAGACTCAGCTCAGTGTGCAGTGCTGCATACCAGTAGGGAAGGGCAATCTTATCTCAGGGGCAGTAAATATGGAGTCTAATTTCTAAAGAAGAAGCAGCAAAACTCTGCACAATGGAAAGTTTTGCACCTGCAATGTGCTAATGCTGGGTTGTGATGGGTTCTGAGATGGAGTTTTATGCAAGGTACTCCTAAGCAAAAAAGTAAATGCACACCCAAAACTAGTTTTTCTAAATGTCCTCTAACAGTAAAAGTTTCTCTTGATAGGAGTTCCAGAAATGAAAATATAAACAAGAACTCTGTCTCTCATGAGACGTACAGCAGGAAAGGATTTTTCACTGGCCATATGAACATACAGATAAAGTGAAACTGTCCAGAAGAGCTTGACATGCATGTGCTGCTTTGCCCAAGAATGTGAAGGAGCTGGACTACAGGGACTCTTTTTCTCCAGCTTTAGTTCTTTAACCTGTTTCTAGGCTGTCTATTAGGAGATATCAGCCTTTTTTCTGAGTGGTTTCTCTGCTGTGTCTCTCTGGATGCCCAGCTCTGAAGGCTTTCTATCACATTTTTGCCGTCCAGTTTTGGGTTCCCCCGAAAGGCAGGATTGGAGGCCCCTGATTTCTGGCATAGAGCTCTGTCCTGGCTGCAGAGCATGCAGAATCCTGCCCTCTTCTCCTCTCTTCATGCTGTACTCAAGTCTGTACTAGGTCCCTGAATTCTTCTCTAAAGAAATGTTGGTTTTTCTTCTTAGCTCAGGACTCAGTCTGAGCATTTGCCTGAATACTGTTAATGGCAACCTAACCAAAAGCCAGTGAAGAGGTCAGAGAAGGAGCTTGGTTACAAATACCAGTTGTTCCTAAGCACACAGTCCAATATTTCCCAGTCTCACTCTCAGACAGTGAATTGGTTTCCATGTAATACAAAGGCTGGGAAAAGAAATGGAACCATGAAATGCAAAATCTTGAAGGGTCCTCTAAATGGTAGTGAAGAGGCCAACTCAGAGGTGCTCAGCACACAGGTCACATAGTAATAATTAACTCCTAGATAAAGTCTTACTCCTTGATAGTTTGGGGTAAAATACCGTGCAGGAGTGTTGTGATAATTCCCACTGCTTTGGGCTCAAACAGCTCCCCTGTTGGGTGCACCCTGAGGTGTCCATGTAACATCAGCTGCTGGAAACCAGCAGTGTGCAGTGCCCATTGTAGAGCACTGTGGTGGTTTGAATCAGTTTAACTGCTTGTTTGCCATGGATTCCCGCTCACATGCTCTTTATCTCTTACTGCCAGCCCCCCTAGGATGGCTTGGGTGGATTCCTGGTGCATGACAGCTGGACTGGCTGCTGGCCTGTGGTGCAGGGCTCTGTCTGCACTTCTCCTCAGACCTACAATTTATGGTTGTGTGCTCACATTATTCACTTGAGTAACGGCCTGATTTACTTGTGTGTGTGGTATTACTCACTTGTTTTCCCTAAAGAGAAACAAATACAGCTCTTTGGAGAAAGAAAGAGGAATCATTTGCTATAACTTGAGTTGAAGGTGTGTGACAGATACCCAGTTTTGAACTTAAAATGAGTGGCAAAGCTATTCTGCAGATGTCTTCTGCAAACTGAACTCCACATTTTAAAAGGCTCTACATGTCTCTGAATGAGGCACACGTAGAATAATAGAGACATGGCAATTTTTCTGGGATAGCTCTAGGATATAAACCGTTTGGAAGAAAAATATTTGACTTTAGTTAAATCCTGGGAATGAGCTACATTTCTAAATGCTGTCATGAGAGCAGGGGGAGGACTATCATGAGGTGATATTGGGCTGATGTTTGATAGAGGCTCAGGTTAAAAGTTTAAATTTGAACCATTCCAAACATTTTTGTGCTTTGTGGAATTTGCCTTTAAACTTTTCTACTTCAGTCCCGTCTCAGCTGTGCTGCTTCTGGCTTCTTTTTGGCTCTGCTTGGCCTGCTGGGGTTTGGTGCCAGTGAGGGTAGCCTGGCTGCAAACCTCTAGGCCTTAGGGTAAAACAGCTCAGATCCTCACACCACCTCCTCAGCCCATCTGCAGAGTAAGTATGTATGCCTGAGTGGCTGTGGAAAGTACACTGTAAAGGAAAAATGTCAGGGAATTATACACTTTAGCCAGAAATCTGGGTAAAATGGAAAAAAGACCCTTAAACCAAGACCTCATCCTAATTCCAGGTGGATTTTTTAAAGTGGCATAAGGGCTCTTCTAGAAACGTGAAAAATAACCTGTGTTTTGGACCACTGTACGCTCTGCAGATCTTGTTTTATGCATTTTTATTCAGTAAAACACAATTCTACGTGAATTTAAAAGCATGGAACAGCTGCTAAATTGTCTAGAATAAAACCTGTGATTATGCAGACAGTGTTTCTCTTCACTGCCTTTCTAGACAAAATGGCGGGGGGAGCTTTTTCCTTCAGTGAAATTGCAGGTTCCAAAAAATATGTCTGGTTCCTATTACAGCAAAGGAAAAACCTGAGGTGTGCATTGGAAGTGCTAAGCCAGTGATTGAAATGTTAAAGTTGTTCCTAAAGGCCATTCCACATCATGAAGACATCATCTGTAAAGTAATACTGCACAATGATCTGTGAGGAGAGGAGCCTGAATTAGCATGCAGCGTGGCTGGAGCTTCCAAATGTCCCACATTGGGGTCGGCTCCTGGAGCAGAACCTGGTTGAGGAGTCTTCAGTGAGCACTGACCAATTTATTTAGAGAAAAAACAGGGTTCAGGTGAAAGGCTTTTTTCATCTGTGACCTGTCCCATCCCTGCACCTTTGTGCACGTCTGTGGCTGCTCAATGTGCCACATATGCCAACTTACCCAGTGACTTCCCCCAGGATTTTGGAACTTGGAAAGAGCATTTCTACTGCAGCAGCTCAACCAGAGCACATCAATGAGGTGTCTGAGTTGCCAACTTGCAAAACTTCTTTTTAAAGGCAGGTGTTTGAGGAAAATAAAACAGTTGAAGTCTTCCCACTGGTAGTGTGCCAGTGGAAAAATAATTTCATTAAAAATAAGTGTTCAAAGTAATTTATTGATTAAAATTGAAAATGGCAAGTTATCTGCAAGAGCTGAGCCTCTCAGAGTTCAAGCACTATAGCAGGAATGATGATAGACCTTTGCTTCCATACCACAGTAACTGAGATTGCCTAACAAGAGAACCCCTTTTTTCATTATTAATAACTCTTTCTGTTCCCTTCCCTTCACCCTGTGTCATTACAAGCTGTACAGATCACATCTGCAACTTGGAGAAGTTGGCACAAGTGTTTTGGCATAAATTGGCCACATGTATTTTCTAATCTGGTTTTTTTCTTCAAGAGAAATATTTTTGCCCCAATTTTTTTTTCCTAAGTTTTGATAAAAAAAAAGTAATCTTCCTTCCTCCCTTCTGTCCTTCCTTCCTTGTGGGAGGCAGGTAGAATGAAAAGGTGCCATGCAGATCTTCCCATCAGCTTTTCCTGACTGGGTTTAGTGGTGTCACATCTTCCAGTGAGATACGTGAGCACACTGCTTTTCTAGGACTGGTAGCAGTCTGTAACGCCGTCTTTGAGCTGGGCTTGCACTACTTCACCTTTGATCTTCATTCTTAGTGGGATGCTGAATTATTAATAGGGCTCACAACTGGGAGGTTTTCTTGTGAGTGTGAAAATTGCTTGTTTTACTGCAATGTTATGACTTAGGTTTTCACACGCTACGAAATGACAAGGGAAGTCAGGATTCTTGCACGCTACGGTAGCCATTAGCAATATAAACCCTATGGCTTATCTCTCACAATAAACGTTTTAATTATTTTCATTTGAAAGGTGTTCCTAAACCAAAGGTAACATGGTTGAAGAAGAAAGATGTTTTACAAGTCAATTCTTTCTTGGTGTTGAATGGCTCTTTATTTCTGAGGAATGTTTCCTATGGAGATGCAGGAACATACGCTTGCAGAGCAACTAATGCTCTCGGAAAAGCTGAGGCTGCATCTGTTCTCCACATAACTGGTAAGTGCTAAATGAAAGTTCCTTACTGATAACGAAAGTCAGCAAATTTATAATCAAAGTTTAACCATAAAATCGTTGGGGGCATATTTAACACTTTATTGGAAATTTGAAATTTTTGATTGCATCTGACCCCCTTGGATCTGTTCTCTGTTTTGTGTTTCCTTTAATGTGGATCTGGGTACAGGTGTTTGACTTGTGACTTCAAGGTTGTTCCATCTTCTTGCTTCCAGGTGACAAATAATCAGCCCTTAAACCACCTGACACCTTAGGAACTAAATCCATTGTCACGTTACAGTGGGCCCAGTGCTTCTAACTAGAGACACAGGGGAGGCTTGAGTATTCAGAAAGTCTTCAGGAAAATGAAAGCAAAGGCTGGTTTTGGGGTTTGGTATTAATTTTTTTTAATTACAGAAGCCAATAAAATGTAGGGGTGTGGAAAATAAAAAGATTCTGATTATGAGCTCCGAACTCTCAGAACAGAAAATGTAAAGAAAAAACTCCATGTAAATACCTCTGTTGTAAGTAGATTAATGATGTAATTCTGTTTAATGCAATCATGCCTTGCAAATCACTGCAGTCAATGGATCATTTGGCTCCAGAGATGAGCTGTCTCACCCCTTTGCTGTGCAAAGTGCAGCACAGCTCCCCGTGACCAGTCCTGCCACAAAGATCCCTTTCCTGGGCACACACCTAGGGCAGGTTGTGGATGTTTGGGTCTGATGGCCAAGGAGGACATTCTAAAGACATAATGGGAGCCTCTGTGTGAGGATGAGTGTAGACTGAAGCTGCCTTCCTGGTTTCAGTTTTCCTGGAGTGCATCAAAACTTTGGATGTTCCAGAGAGGAATGTTATTGTAATGACGTGACTGGAAGATTGCTCACAAGAATCTAAATTTTGTTTCTATTCCTGGTCATGTGACATTAGTTTAAATAAATCTGGCATGGATAGGAAAGGGCCAAATTCTTCAAGATTTTGGGTGTGCAAGACTGCAGTGAAATGGGAGGACTTCTGCTGTCAGGACTTACAGATTGCAGTGGCTCAGTGTTGTCTGAAATATCCCATCAGATTTTTGGCCTGGCTACAGAACTTGCTGCCTGACCAGGGCCAGTCCAACAGTAGCACAAAGTTTGTGCAGCCTTTCCAATAAAACTCCCTAAGGGCTGACAAGGCAACCAGTCTTTTGCCTGTGGAACTGGCCTCACTGTGGTTTTGTGGAGACTTTTTTGTCCTGGTGTTTACAGACAGGCAGGAGGTTTGTACAGAAAGTGCACACTGAGGAAAAATGTTGAGCCAATGTAAAATGACCCAGAGAAGCTAGAATATAGCAAAAGATTGAAACCCTCCTGGAATGAGAGTCATAGATGTTGTGTACATTCATTAAAACAGAAATGTTGACTAAGTGGTAAGAACTGTGTGTTACTGACAGATTGCCCACATTTTTGGCAGTTATTCTGCCGACATATGAAAAAAAGGAGGAGTTGCTATAGTGATGGGCATTTGACTCTGCATTCATTATGCTATCTCTGTGCATAATTAGAGTTTAAAAGAGGTTCTTCTTTTTTCTATTATAACACTTTGTCATAATTCCATTTAATGGAACAGAGGAATTGGCCAGATTCCATTGAGAGAATTCTTTTTATTACAATTTCGGCATGCAATGAAATAATAAATAACATTGTCATGAAAAACAGGAAATACATCCTGTACGTCTTGTTTTTACACTGTTACAGTTTTGTTTATCTAACAAAATCAATACATTTATTGAATTATTGATTCAGAAACTTGCATAAAAAGAAATAATTTCTGTTTCCCTGTATATGTGTAGTTTATTTCTTAGATAATTTAACTGCATAAATGAAGCTGATCCTTCAGAATTCCAAACTGCTATTATCTTTCTGCTTCATAACTAACATGCTGGATATTTTGACATGAAATGTTTTTTGACATCATGATTTAATTCTTGCTTAGAAGAGATCTTATGCACTGTGTTACAGAACAAAGACTTATGGAGAATAACACTCAGTTATTGAAGGGAAGCAGAAAAAAGCGTGTCCTGATGGCATCTGGGATTGGTACAAATGTCACTGTGGTACCTGGTGATCCACTAAGAATAGGTGTGTTGTCCTTTCTGCTTTTTCATTAATATTATTTATTTATTGTATAAAATAGAGAGAGCCCCATGGAAAAAGTGAGTGCAATTCCCAAGAGGCCAGGTTTGGTGACCACCTCAATTTCTTAGCTCTAGCTCAGCTCTCAATTACCAGTGAGGAGGCCTTAGATTAAGATATGCAATCTCATGTTTTTATTCAGCTTTTCAAAAACTAACTTTCCTTAAGACATTGTGAGGTGAATCACCCTGATACTAAAGCCATGTAATTGCCCTTTGAGCTTCACTTGAAAAAATGGAAGGGATTCAGCTGGGATTCATTCATGTTTGTGTTTTTTTTCCCATCTAAATGAGTGCCTTTGTTTCCATCCCTGCCTGTGCCCTGTGGGGGGAAAATGCAGCATTTAATGAGTTTATGACTCCTTTTCCAAACAGATAGAAGGTTATTTAATTACAGACCTATTGCATATTGTAGAGTCTGGGATGAAATCTTTGTTCCATTTAAATCATTGTTCCCCCCCTTCCACTTTGTTCCTATAGAAGTTAAGTTCATAAGAACTTACTGAAAGGGAAATGAAGAAGAAATGTGGTAAGTGCACATCAGCTTACAGAGCTCATACTCCTCAAGGGGCAGTCAGGATTTTGGGCCATAGCTTGGACTTCAGTGGATTTATGCATATTCTTGTTTTTATTTAGAATGGTAATGCCCTTTATGTAGACTCACACACTCGTACAGATGTGTTCACAAACGTTTCAATGAGTTGAGAAAAACCTGCTAAAATGCTGTTGATTTTTAGGTTGCCCGGTGCTGCCCAGTCACAGAAATACAGTCCAGTGGCTCTTTGGAGATATTCCAGTTGAGGATGTTAAGACTTTGGAATACCGAACCCTGGTTGGGGGTCGTATCCTAGAGGTGAACACCAACTCTGGTCAATTTGCTGGACAATTCCAATGTCGGACTTCAGCTAGTGCAAAACTAATGTCAGTTTGGGTAAATGTCAAGAAGGAAGGTTTGTTGAAAATTATATGACAAATTCTTGAATTTTAAAATATCTTCTTTCGCTGTGTAAAGACTTTCCTGATAACTAACCTTCTTTTCTGTGTTGAAAGTAATTCAGAAATACACGCTTAGCTTCACATATGGGAATGGTCTTATTTAAGTCAATAGACAAATGCCCATGCTCAGAGTTGGGTATGGTAATTAATATGTACCCAAATATCATGTGGGGGGGGTCTGATTTCTTGCCTGTGTATCTGAGAAACAGAGAATGTGTCTTTCTGCTTAAACAGTTTTAAGTCAGACCAGTTTTATCAACTTCCCCTTCAACAAACTTCTGCATGGTAGCCCACCAAACTGAAACAAAAGTGACTTTGGGGTCACCTTTGGAAATATCTTCATTATAACAAAACTAATTTCAATGTAATTGTCATATTCCAGCATCATCACAATTCATATGGGAGTGCTCTTACTGCAGACACCCTAAATCACATCAGTATACTAGAGCACACTGCACACTCATAGCTTTCCCTATGAAATTCTCAAAGATGTCTTGTAAGGTTCCCCAGCATAATGCACTTGCACAAAACCACATTTCTATCAGTGGGTTATAAAATGTGCAACTGAATTTCAAAATTGATGAATTTTAAAAGAACCTTGCATATGCACCAGCAGGACAATTAGATATATCTGCAAATATTTTGTCAAGTCTGAAACATTTTAAGCGTTTAGAAAATAATTATGTTCTCTTTTTTAAAACCCAATTATAATTAGGAACTCAGATTTAAAAACAAGCATCTGTTGACACTGTAAGCTTTTCTGTATTTTTTTAATCTGTTCACCTATCAGTTTGATTTGGCTTATGCCTGATCTGTAAGGGACTCAAGCAGTAGGATCAGACCCCCTGTGCTCTGTATGAGGATGTTCTTGGTGACTGTTCATGGGTGAAGAGGGTTCTGGAGTGCCTGAGGTTATGAGGAAAGTTACAGTCGAAAAAGGAATCTTACCAAGCTGCATCTATGATCAAAAAATTTATTTTTAAAAATCAAATGTAAATCAGAAAATAACCTAATAGAATTTTTCAAAAACTAGGTCCAGCCTTAGATCCTAATCTAGATCTCGTTACAGTTAGAATTTCTGCCAGTTGTTGAACTGTCCACCTGCAATCTCCAGCTGGACTGCCTTTTGGTTGCCCAATCCCCTCTCCAGTCATGTTGGGCAGAATTTTGGGGTGATTCCATTTTCTAGTTCTGAGCTTTAGCTGTGATTGACACTTAAGTAAATGTTTCATCACTGCCATACCCATGCATTTGTGAGGCTGTAAAACCTCCCTTGGTGGTTTTTGCACAGTAGGCATTTTGAGGGCACTTCTGAGCAGTGTCATCCTAGTTAAACAAACAATACAGTCTCTCCATCATAGCTGCAGTCAGTAAATTTAACTATTTCTACTTTGAAAAAGGCCCTTTTGTGTTATTTTAAGAAATCCAGAAGTAATAAGGAAACATTGAAAAACAATAAGTTAAAGAATTCATTATGTGCTGCAAGAGTGGGTCTGTGGACACAGCTGGTAGCTATCAATTATTCTTGGTTATTATAGAAAAACCTGACTCTTTCTGTGATCACATAAAAATCTGTCAACATTGCATAGTACTTCATCTTTTACCAAGTGTCAAAAAAAATTGTGGAGGAAGGGGTAAGTGTGGAACTTTGACTAAATATAAAGGTAGTAATTGTTAGAGGTGATCGGTTTTTAATATAAAATGCTCTTTAAAACAAATTCCTTTTTCATCTTGCCAGATGCCTCAGTGGGAAATTATTTTTACCTTAAATGCTTCTCTGTAGTTTAGGACAGGATTTTCTTAAATCCTGAAATTATGTGAGGTGTCTGGAGTAAGATGAGTTTTCTTCAGCTTGAACTTGCTGCAGAACAGCAGGAAACCTAGAGAGCCTGATTTATAATTTCCTCCTTTTAATGCTCATTGTATAAAAATGTTATGAAAGTTTTAAAGGAAGCTCATCAGTTCCTACTGTGAGCCAGGTTCTACCCTTCATGTGCTGATCTCATTTGCCTTCTAGAGGGCTTCATGCACGTAGGTAAGGGCTGAACTTGAGGGGAAGCTGAGCAGAACTAAATTCTACCTTGGTTCATGGTCCCTTTTCAGAGTGCTGAAATATTTGCTTTTCTACAGAGGACGTGGTGTCTATCCAGCCTAGAGAGCTGCCAAATCAATCAAAATGTGACACAGTTCCAATGGACAGTGCCTCTCTCACACTGCTTCCAATTGTGTTTCCTAGGTCACACCTGGGAATATGCTGAGTGGAGTCCTTGCTCTGCCACCTGTGGGCATTCGGGAACTCGCTCCAGGAGCCTCCAGTGCACAAACACAGAGAGACAGAAAGTAGATGAGTCACGGTGCAGAGAGCTGCAAAAGCCAGTGATTGTTTACCAGCCCTGCAACAGAGAGGACTGCCCTCCCAGGTGAAGTCCCTTCTGCTCTGTTTCCACGTGCTCTATGTGTATTAAAATGCACTCATCACCTCCTTAAATTGTTTCTGTGTTTATGCTCTGGGTGTGAAATGTGGGGTTTATTTCATCCTGAACCTTAAAGCGTGAGAAATGTGGAAATGGATCGCAAACAAGTAGGAAATGCTTGATTCAGCTGAAGAAATAAGACCTGAGTGTGTCTCCATGCTGCTGCAGCAAGTCTGGCTGCTACCACAGCACACCACACCCACACCACACCTCAACTCACTTCACCTCCAAAGCTAAGCTGGAGATCTCTCAGAGACACTGGGATGTGCAGTGTTGTGGAATTTGTACCATGTCAATGGGAAAATTCGTTGTGTTTAGAGTGGCCAGGGTAATTCTGTGTTCAACTGATCTCCTTTGTGCCAGCAGAGCTCTGAGTAAGATGTTTTCTGTGGAATGCCTCATTACCCTCTAATGCCCCTCACCACAGTGCTCCTTGAATGTCCTTCCCTGCCAGTTTTCTTACTGGATCAACTGGGGATCATGGGGCTGAAAATATTTATATCACAAACAAGTGTATCACAACATCTGATTCCAAAGGCCAAAACTATTCCTCTAGACCATTTGAGTTGCACTGAGCATTCCAGCTCAATAGGGTGTTTCTCCAGGTTTTCAACAGGAAACCCCACAGGATCCTCAAAACAAGTGCTTTTGTTGCTTTAAAGAGTTGGCCATCACTGGGAGCAAAAATCTGTGAGGGATACACACACTTTGGGGTTGTCCCTTACTGGAAAATGTTGGCAGGGAAGTGTTAAGACCTTAGCTGACCTTGTGAGAGTGCATCTTGCTAGTGTGTTCTGAATTCTGTTCTAAATGCAGAAAACCTAGCAACAGATATGTATCAGGAGAAGTTGTTTACATTTCATTATTAGCAGCCAAAAATCAAATTATCTTAAATTGTGATACTGAACTCCAGTCAGCCCAGAGAAAGCTAACATTTTGCCAGTAGAAAAATACTGAAATCAAACTAATAGTTTGAAACACAGCTTCAGATGCAGGTTTCTCTCTTAAGCCCCAGCATTTGGAGCAGATGACAGGAGGGTGCAAGAGGTCCTGGGGCTCCTCTAAGCAAGGTCATGCCTTTCAGTGGATTGCAGGGCATGACTAAATAATCAGATTATCACTGACCCTGGGGTATTCTCAACATAAACAAATCAGTTATTTCATATGGCTAAAGAGAGTGGGAACTTAAATGTCTTTTTATATGCTTTTAATTTGTTCTGCTTTTAATTTGGCTTTATGTAATCACCAATGGAAGGCAGTTGTGTGTATACTAACATAATTAACTCTGCCTTGAGCCATATGTGTATGCTAACATATAAATTGGTTTTCTTTTATGAAATACTCCATGCTTTCTATACAGGAAGAGCATCCCAGATGCCTGGAAAATAGCCCTGTGTTTGTTTCTTGGTGCCTCTAACCTCTGTCCTCCCTGTGATTACTGACCTGGGAGGGAAGTGCAAAATGTCCAGACTTCCCATTTTCCCACTTACTGATTTCTGCACAGTCTTCTCATCTCAAGGCAGCTCTTTAGAAATCATACATAGAATTATAAAGGTTTTAGATGTATAGTCAGTGGCACAGGACTTTAATTATTCAAAGCATTTTGCATGTGTTTAATCACTTCTCGCTGTCACAATGAAGCAAATATAAGGCCTTGAGTATCTACTTAACTTGTGCTTTGCTGAGCATGCACTGCTCCAAATGTTTGCAAAAGTACTTCAGTTTTAAAAGGGAGAAAAATACAAGGGGGCAGACTGTAAAAGATTAATCTTCCTTCAATGGATATAAGCTGTTTGAGTGTAAGAAAATGAAATAACTGCTGAAGAAAATAGAATTTTTTTCCTCTTATCACTGTTGTGGTACACGTAAAGTCCATTTTATATTTTTAGCCTAGATTTATGCAAAGAGCAAATCACTATGATTGTATTACCACCTGCTGCCTCCCCAGTATTGTTCCTAGCTGCCAAGACAGACTAAATATTTGCAACTTCTAATCAATAAATAACATGTTGTGCTTGAGCCGTTACCTGGTGAGATCTCAATGTAATAAATTTGGATGAGGTATGGCTGTCACTTTAGTACCAACTAAATTGGCACCGTGCATTTTATAAGTAATGGAAAAGTACGGTCTCCTTCCTCCTGGAATGTCACATCCAGCAGTGTCTGTAGGGTTTACTAGTAACAGGTTCTGGCAACAAGCATTATAACCTCTGTTAGCAAATATGCTGTCATCAGTTAACCACCTTTAGAAGACCTTGCTCAAGTGAAGAAGAAGCTGTTTCTAACTATTCTCACAACTGAAATTTGCAAGGACAGCTTATTTTGCATTTTCCTTGCAAACAGTTGCTACCAGCTGCCAGCAGGACTGCAGTGATTGCTGTAAACGTGTCTGTGCCTCCTGCAGGTGGGTAGCTGGGCCGTGGTCCGAGTGCTCTGCATCCTGTGGCAGCGGGTTTCGGCATCGGCAGCTGTGGTGTCACCAAGGCAAAGCCAACGGCAGCGCGCCGGCCCTGCTGCCGGGGGCCTGCACACACAGGGGCCGGCCTGCGGCAAGGAAACCCTGCACCGGGCACTCCTGTCCCCTGGGGCCAGCACAGGCCAAAACACAGGTGACTAACAGCCTTTGTCTGCAATCTCCTTGCATTGTAAAAGTGGGACAGTGCCATCGTGTCACTGGCTGAACGTCCGTCCTCTTATGCCTGAACATCTGTCCTCGTACACAAGGGAGGAGCTCTCTGGCTGTAAATACCTTTCAGACCAGTCAATTAGAAATCTTGTTTTTTCATTTTATGCTCTCTGAGCAACATTTTTTTGTTGAAGACATGACCTGAAACCAGAGTATTAGCTTCAGTGTATTTTATAAGCTAAGTCATTATGATGTCATCCGTTTTCCAAGCTAGTTTATTGCTTTTATTGCAGTCATATTAGTACACAGTTTGCATAGCTGTACTTGTGAAGTCCCCAAAAAATATATATGAGTGTGCTTCAACAGCGCATTGAAGAAGTTGTTCAATTCACAGCATGCACAGAAGTCTGCTTTGCTATACCTATATTTTCTTCCTTCATGCGGCAAACTTGTGTTCATCTTGATATGATTTGTATTTACTGTTCAATGTGCAAAGTAATTAATTAGAATCATTATCGCTGCATTCCCAATGTAGGTTTTAGCAAGGCAAGTTTGTAATGGGCAGAGCTACAGAAAGAATTCTGTAGCATTAGGGGTATGGCATGATGAGAGAAGACAATGGATTTACCTTTAGGAAGACGCAGAAAAGTCAGTGTCTTGGCAAAATTGCACAGAGAGAATCAAAAATATGTAGATCTTATCCAAACTGAGGCGTGACAGGGCTGAAGAAGGCAAGATGCAAAAAATTAAGGCTGGGCTGTGTAGCTGGGTAACTCCCTAGGAGGATAATTCTGTTGTTACTAACCTGGCTGTTTCTTTTTCTCTCCCCTCACCCTTTTCTCTCAATCTGCAGTGTTCTGGTCGCTGTGTAGGCCACCCTGCAGGTTCCCAGCACCATCAGTTTATATGTCAGCTTCAGAATGGATCTTCAGTGCCAAACTCTTCCTGTGATGAAAGAAAAAGGTAAATAGCATGAAGAAGTTACAAGTTAGATTCTTTAGATGATCAAATTGAAGGTACAGGATTGTCACTGCAGTACAAGTAGGCAAATTCTTTTGTGTCAAACAAAGGAAAAGAGGTAGAGACAGTCATCCCTTTATGTACACTGGATGAATTCAGGAACCCAGGAGAGGTTATACCTGAAGAACACACAGCATCCAGTATGCAGTGTTTCAGGGTTAGTTAAGTTTTCTTAAGGATAAAAATGCCTTCTCTATTCCAGGGTTAAGAAACTGGTTTAAAGAAACTCATGTTTTCTCATGAGTGAGAAGGTGACGAGTGAGCACAAAATTAAACAAAGGGAGTTCAACTTAAGTATATGAAAAAATGGAACAGGTGATCCAGAAAGTTGTGGCGTCTCCTTCTTTGGAGATTTTCAAAACACAACAGAGACAATTTTGAGGATCCTGGTTTGGTTGGCTGTGCTATGAACAGGGGTGTAGGGGCTGATCAGTTCTGCTGTTGTGTGAATAAGTGTTTAGCACAAAAGCAAACATTTAACTGCCATTTATTTCCCCGCACAGCCCTCCTGCCAGAAGGAACTGTTCTTCAGAGGTGTGTGATGTGTACTGGAGGCCAGGCCCCTGGAGGCCCTGCAGCGTGGGCTGTGGGAGTGGGTTCCAGTCCAGACGAGTGTCCTGCGTGCACAGGCAGAGCAACAAACCCGTGGCCGAGCAGTTCTGCAGAGGGAGGAAGAGACCAGTGACCTGGCAACACTGCAATGTCACATCCTGTGGCAGTATGTAAATGTTTATTTAAATACGAGCATAGTAATGGTTTGTAGCAGTTATATTAGAAAGTGACTCACAGTTGTACACTATTGATTCTACAAGCATTTGATTGTACATCAAAGGTAAAACTATCCTCTCCAAGGAGCACTTCGTAATCCTGCGGTTTCTTTCCTCTAAGTAGGCCAGTTTGATATTAAAGCCTCAAAAGCACTTTTAGAAACAGGATATTTAGGAAGTTTTTTGCAAACTTCCCTCCATGACTGTGCCAGTTGTGACTCCAAAGTCTCTGAGCGAGCTGTTAACGCCGCCAAGATGGGGTAGTGTTCTGAAACAGACAATGAGTAAATGAATGCAGTGAGATCACAGCTCTCACTTGTGACCTTCTTCAGCTTTCAATCCACTGCTGCCAGAAATGCACACTAAAATAATTACAAAGCTAGCAGGAACCCATCAGTTGTTTACAATTACTATGGCAAGTTCTGCTGTTTCTCTTTTGCTCATTATAAAGGCTTGTAATGTTTAAATATATTTTTCAGAAGGCGAATGCAAGGATACAACTCACTACTGTACATTTGTAAAGCAACTAAAGTTATGCTTGATAGACACCTACAAAGAAAGATGTTGTCAGTCATGTCAAGAAATGTGAGTCCTCTATGGCAAGTTCATGATGCTGCAGTGAAGAGATGAGAAGAGAGGTTCATTAAACTAACGTGCTCGAAGTATATTCTTGTAAAGGAGGCATTAGTTGTAACAGTTAAATGGCAACATGGGGCTAATGAAAACACAGCGTTGTGGATTGATGTGCTGGATAAGGTATTGTTTCTGGGAGTTTTCATTTTTCATTCTTTGCAATGAAACTTCTAATGTTTAAACATGTCTGGATTAGCAAGATAATATCATGGCATATCATCTGTAAAAATTTGCAGGCCATCATTTATAATTTTATCAGTGAAAAAAACACTACCTAGAAGCAGCAAATAGTGGTTACTGTCCTTAACTTATGAGGAAGAGTTACAAAAATACTTTGAAAAACTTTGGAAATGCAGCAACTATTGACTCCCAGGATTTTGGTTTTGTTTTTTTTTCATCGTATTTAACACCATTTTTAAATTTATAGAAGATGTGGCTTGTAGCTTTAAAATTTTGGCAGCAGCTTCATTTTCATAAACAGCTTGAGCTTAAGGGTGGATCTCACAGGATATGCTTTACGGATACTAGCTCTCAGATGGATACACAGAAGTACATTGAATTTTTCCTGCTTGTATTTCTGTGCACGCAGTAAGAAACTATAGATCCTTGTACAATTTTCAAAGCAGCAATAGATCTCTTTTGAATAAGTGAGTTGTCATTTTTTATTGTTTCTATTCTAATTCCAGTCTCTGAAGTACAATCGAAGTTCTGGCTTATATGAAAGTGATTATACTTTTGTACTGATATTAAATGAGACAGAAGCTTCCTTGTTGGAGCTATGAACAAACACTTGTGAGCACTGTTCTCTTGCACATCAAGTCAAATGAGGAGCCAGTAACTGGCCAAAATAGCTGTCATATTTCTTGTCTTGAATAATCATTCTATTTTTCTCCATTAAAGGGGAAAAATGTCCCAGGAAGAATTATTAATTGTGAAGATAGACAAGTGCAAGAAATCTATTTTGAGCATTTTTCCATCAAGATGATTTTTCCATCACAACCATTAACCATCTGAGTCATTTGTAAGTTGATAAATTCTTACCATGATATTCCTGGGTAGATTATCTTCCATATTGTAGATTGTTTGACTAGGGCTTTAAGCAGAGAGGACCTCACAGGAGGCAGAAAATAGATGTTTTTTTCTTTTGTAGTTTCCAAACTGCTGCTCACATTGGAGGCCTGAATGCTTACTTTGACTTGGCTCTTGTGTTCCATCTCTGACCTGCGTGACAGGCTGGGGGTGCTGTGGGGACAGTTCAGACACAGCATCCTGCACAGAGGGTTTGCATCACTGAGAATTAGGGTAGCACTACTGTATAGAAAATGTTTAGGGTGGACTATTGTGTCCAAGGCTGACTGCAAGGAGAGGATATTCCTGATCATTACCTTTTTAATCAGCAATGGGTCTTGATTGTTTAAGCAGTTTTTTAAATTAAACATTTGTAAGATACTTTTGTAGATATTTATTGTCTGATTTAAAAGTGCAATATTTTTTTTTGTACAGTGTTTAATAAAGATTTTTGGACATATATTTTTTCTTATTACCAAAATTTCTTATTCATGTTTTCCCTTTATATTTAAAATTTTCAAATGTTAACACATAGCATTTTTTGTTGCCTTAACTTTGGTTAAGTATGCATGCTATACTGAAGCAGTGCTGTAAATGTTCGTGATTGCAACTAGCATGACATTCCTTTGTAGATTATTTTATTGCTTCTCCAGTAACTGAAGATTTTAGCTTCTTGAACGTAGTTTTGATATTTCTGAAATAAAGTATAGTTTGATTATTCATCACTGTGATTACCCTGAGATCGTTTATTACCATGATTTGCATGGTAACCATGTTTTCATTCTTTGTTATTTTTTCAGCCTACTTTGTCTGTAATTCTGGGATTTTTTCAAAGCTTTGGATTAGTTCTTATTTTTAACAGTCTATCAGACACGTTGTCAACTTCACTGCAGTCTGCTTTGCACTGCTATTAAGAGACAACATAGATGTAACCTGACTGAGAAAGAGGGAAGATAATCTGCCAAAATCCAAATGTCAGCTCTGATTCACTGAAATCTAGAAACAAGATTCTTTAAAAAGTGGAATAAAATTGCATTTCTCTTCTGAGCCTTCACCAAGCAGAGTTCATTTAGATCTGAAAGCTCCATGTTTTGTATTTAGTGAGTGATGGGAACACCTCCATGAAAAAGAAATTGTTTCAGAATGCCTACTATGTGTGAATAATCTAAGAAATAGTATAAACAATAAAAGCCTTAATTTTTTTCAATTAAATAGAAAATAAATGTCTAACAATCTAATGGTGGTGTTTCAGAGTTATCCTAGATAACAATATTGGCAAAGGCTTAATTTTCCTTTTGAATTCCATTTGTGCAATCTTTAAAAAAAGCAAGGGCTCTGTACAGCAGTGCTGTGGAGCCTGCTGCTGGATGGCAGAGTGCACACAAAGTACTCTCAGAACAGCAATTGAATCCATGAATAACTTTTCTGCTTTTACATCTTAGTTTAGCATGACATCATAAAATGCTTTTCTAACAGCTGTTATTTTGGAAAAATATTAGTTTTCCAGCCGCCTCTTCATTTGGTCTGCATTTCAGTAATTTGTTGCTTATGAAAAAGTTGACGTCAGGTATTGAATAGTGTCTGAAGGTTTATAATATCATTTGATGCTTTTCCTGGAAGCACAATCAGCATGTTGGGGCTTTTTCAATTGTGAAGTAATAAAGGCTTCTCTCTTTCACTATTAAACTTAGGGGGAAACATTAAGGACAAAATGAAAGGGAATATGCCCCTCCACCCTAAAAAGCCTTCAAATACATCTGCAGAGGAACTGTTAAATGTATCTGAATATGCCCTCCACTTCCCTTCCTCTCAAAATGTTTGGAACGTGCTGGTAGGTGGCAGCAAATGACTTTCCATAACTTAAGGGAGGGAAGTGACTTCAGAACTGAAAAAACAGCTGTGAAAATTTTAAAAAGCATCTGGACTCCCTCAGAGACCCAGCAGAAGAGCCATTTTGAGCAGAACTTCATGTAACTTCATGGATTCAGACTGCATTTCTCCCTCTCTAGAAAGGAGAGCTGGAGGGCACTGGGAGCTTCTGTAAATGGCTCCAGAGGTACCAGGACTGTGTATAGGATGTGGACCTGGGTAGGTGTGACTGTGCAAAGTTTTGGCTTTGTTTCCTCTGTTGTGGCATGACAGAGAATGACTCCATAGAGTGTATTTTTTTCATTTGTGGTACAGAAAGATGACAATCAATTGGACTTTTTCCTGTCCTGCTTTTAGGATCTCACAGATTTACATCATCCTTGTTCATTCACAATCTGAGGGACGTGAATAATGTTCAGACAGACAAGTAAAACTGATTTGCCATGTCATTAACAGAGTGATACTAGAAAAACACAGTAAAGACAAAAGTGGCTGATACTGTAATAATGCCTGAATCCCTCTCATGCAATGCTTTTCTGCACAGCTGATTAGCTCAGTTCAGCTTTCTTGCTTTCATATGACCAAGTTCCTGCTTTAAAAATGTTTCCATCATTGATCTTAGCTCTTTTATAAGAGACTTTGTTTATGAATTACAGCCACATGATTCTGCAGAACCCAAATACTGTTCTACACCAATGGGTACAAGATATGCAATACTGAGAAAAAAATCATACTGGGGTAGTGTGATAGAACATGACAATACAGTTAACTACAACACTATTAATTGGGACTTGCTTAAATCATGAATGTAATAAAACTAAAATTGGTTCATCTGGATTTCTCAAAATCAGCTAAAGATACATAGATAAAATACTAAATATTTCATACAGAGGCAATTACATATAAAATTTCTGTAAAAAAATTGGTGTCTGTGTATTTGGAACAGGCAATTGTTTGAAGAGCAGACAGACTGAAGCCAGTCTGCTTACAGGTTTCTGCATCTCAGCTGGTATTTCTTTTTTGACCTGAGTTTACTCTATTTTCTGTAAACCTATGCAGTCTCATCATGAGATTTGATTAAATTTGCACATTGGGTTTAAAGATGATTCAGCTGGGGACGACACACGTACTGTGTGGCAGTGGGTCCAAGGTGCATCAGTTTTATTTCCTTTGGAAGTAAGGCTGAAAGAGCATGATCAGGGAAATTAGGAAACAGAGTTTAATGACCTGCTTTTAGTGGCTGAGTGGTTTCAACTATGTGTACAGAAAAGAGTGAGGTTACCAGCTGTTAATTGCTACCAGAAATTACAGTGGGACCTTTATACTCACTTCAGATCTGAATGAAGTTGAAGTAGTGATGACTAAAGCTAAAACCAGGTTTTTAGAAATGCCTAGGTGTCATGGCATGCTATCTTGTGATCTGGGCAGTAAAATATAAAGAAAAAAAATATCTTACATTTTACTGAGATTATTACTGATTTCTTAGATTATTATAAATAGCATTATTTGCTTACTGTGTAAAATATTTTATCAGCAAAAGACACTTGCTATTTCACAAATACAATCATTTGATTGCAGAAAATATCAAATAATTAAATATATTATAAATATGTTTGAGACGGAACCCAATGAAATCTGGGGAGTCATGGAAAATAGAATGCATAATCAGAGAACAGACAGATGCCGTGTATGGAGTAATGTTCCTTCAGCATTTGGCAAATCTTTATTAGTCTTGTAATAAACTATGGTTTGGCTTTGGTTTTCTTCAAACTTCTAAAAGCAAAATTTTCAGTATTTAATTTGCTTTCAGTGTTATTTAAAGAGAAAATGAACAAATTGATTTCCAATTATTTTACCAAGGTGCTTGAAATATTGCATGTAAGTATTATGACACAGCAGGTACTTCCTCTGGAATAGGATTACAACTTGATCCGGAACGTTCTGGAGACTCCTGGCGGTAGAATTTGTGACCCTGAGAATCTGTGTTTACATAGACATAACCCAGAGCAGCTGGATCAAGTCCTGGGCAGACTTCTTTCTTCTTTGGAGTATATTCAGTGCGATACAAAGTTTCATCTTTAAAAGGAACTCCAGTAGCTACAGCATGTACGGGTTTGCAACTTGGAGGTGGATTGGGCTGATGTGGTATGTAATGGGACCTGAATGTAGTTAAACCAGAAAATTTTCCTGTGAATTTTTGAATTTCCTCTTCTTTCTTAATAAGCCCTCGTCGAGAGATGCTCCAGGGTTGATAGTGATCTTTTGTAGTAGTCTTCCCTTGAAAAGGGGCAGTACTTTTTCTTCCAGGAGCTGGTTTTATGGGGGCTCTAGGAGCAACCTTGTGTGAAATGTAATCAAGACGGTTGGAGGATTTGAGGTCCATCTTGTCTGTGGGTGGAACGTACTCTCTTGGTTTGGGGAACTCAGGTGTGGTGACCAAATATGGCTGATAGCGATCCTGGAATTCAGTGGTTCCTTGAAAAGGATCATCAGATCCAACTTTGCCACTTTCAGGCTTGCAGCTTTTTGCTTGTTCCCCAGGCATCCCTTTAAAATCTGTCTGGTGGGTTGTGACATCTTCAAAGGGTTGGTCGCTTGGCTTGTACTCTTCTCTCGGCCTTACGAACATGGGCCCCATCTCATGGGCAACGTACGCCGTGCGATGGATGGTGTTGGCATCGAAAGGCCCCTCTGCCAGCTTGGTGTCACAAGGTTTACAGCTTGGGGGGGGATTGGGTTGCCTAGGGAAGTAGTCATCTTGAAACGTAGAAGGATTTCCAAACCTCTCCGAAGGTGGCTCGTAAGGACGCTCCACCTTACAGGATTCCGTTCTTTCACCTTTCCGTAACCTGTAGTCATCTGTAAGGCACAACCAAAATCCCACCATACAGATGTTATTGCTAAAGACCATTCCTTTAAAATGAAGACAAAGTCTTCTGGTGTTAAATCTTGCAAAACAAAGAAAATGGATGTAAGTGAAAATGATAATTTTATCTGCATGTTTGTGATCTAAGGAAACTGTCTTCTCTTATAGCGTGTGATAAAAACAGACCCCCCAAATTATACCTGATGCCCTGTTTTGACTGTTTGCTCAACAGAAACTATACAGAAAATAGCCTTATACATGTTTTAAATACAATATCTTCCATTTTACTTCAGATTTAGCACCTTTGCACTCACCATCGTAAGAGAATAATTTGTGTCAAGACAGATCAGTATTACATGATGTATATGTAAGCTATACCATATACAAGCAGAAGCCTAAACTCCACTTTTGACCTACTCTGTGGAAAAAATAAATCACATGAAGTAAAACTACCTGAAAAACACACTGCACCTTAATTTCCATTCAGTTTTGCCTGATATAGCCTAACCAAGTGCATGTTGGAATTTCCTTGGAGCCAAGCAAACCTCAGAGAGGGCTTTTAGTTTAGAAGCAGTAAGTCTCCCCTCAACAACTGGAGTGCTGAATGCTTTAGGGCATCATCACCTGCTTTCTAGAATGTTTTACTCCCTGTCCCAAACCAACAAATCCAGTTTCTAACATAGGTGATTCCAAGTGTTACCTTATCTTGGTTATTCCTCTTTCTGTAGGGGGGCACATATGATTACCTCGATAGGTTGGGATGGTATCCACTTTGGCGTCTGAAGTGTGTTTCCTCTCTCGAGGCCTTGCTAATGTCACCGGTCCTACTTTATGAGGACTGTAATCTCTCTGGTATATGGTTCCCAGGTCAATCTTCCCCGACTTTGGTCTATATTCTGCTTGTGGCCGAAAAGGTCTCGTAAGAATTTCATATGGTAAATAATCAGATCTGAATTGGTAAAAAGAAAACACGGGTCAAAAAATCTTTTCTTCCTTCTGAAGTCACTTTTGTAATTTTTCCACTATATGGTAAAATAACAAAATGTTTACTCTGAAAAATCCATCAGACACCATACGTTGAAGGGATAGCACAAAGGAGAGAAAACCACAGTACATAAATCTAGGGTGTGTAATGCATTATATGCTCTTTACTCAAAGGTAGATGGTGAAGTAAGTTTTTTAACACTCTGAGTCCCATTCACAGTTTAACAATATTATTCAAAGTATCTGAAAGGAGGAAAAATATAGCAACTTTTCAACTCGGAAAAGTTGCTATAATTTTGCAAAGAAATGATCAGAAAGCAGAAGCAGAGCAAAGCTCAAATTACTACAAGTGGTAGCACTTACTGATTGCATGAGGAGAATGGAATATAATCAGAAACAGCATTTCACAGTTTTTGTATGGACACAGTACATTAAAAGGATATATATTACATATGTGGGTGTTTAAATAGTCCATACAGGCACATGACCAGTCTGGCAGAATAGCATTTGGCCTTTCTATTTATGTCTTTTTTTTTGATAAACAAATTTCACCAGATGCCGTCACAGCGTAAAAGAAAACAACAATAATGGAAAAAGCAAAAGTTGATGCTGCTGTAACATCACTAACAATGAATGGGTAATTTTTTTTTTTTTATTCTTTGAAAGGCACTCTTTAATTCTGTAAGCTTAAAAACAGAGTCTGTGCACAGACAGGTTAGATATACTGAACCCCTTTGCAGTTTGCTTTCTTAAAACTAATAATTTTCTTAAAACTAATAATCTGATTTAAAAAATCAATAAGAGAATCCTTGTTCTTTTTTCTTAAGATTTAATTTTCCCACTATCTTGGATTCTACATATGTATTACAGAAAGTTCCCCAGCTTACCAGGTTTTCCATAAGACCTAAATTTCCTAACAGCCTGAAAACAAGACAAAAATTTTTGATTCTCTTTACAAGTTAAAGGCTGCCGTAAAGAATGCAAAACTTGCTGTATGCATGCTTTGCTATTTTTTATGAGTTTTTTGTGGTGTTTCTATACTCAACATTTATATTTTAAATATGCAAAAAGTGCAAAGGGTGCAATGACTGCATTTTGGGAAGACTTCAATGCAATGCTTAAAAAACAAAGAACGAAAAACTTTACAGATTAATTACAAAATATTGTTTGAAAATATTTACTTGAACGTTGTGGTGCCGTCCATTCTCCCCCGATCCTCTTGGAGCTCTGGTTTTGGCTTACAGCTCTCGGGAGGGCAGACACTGCCATAGCCAGGGTAGTTCTCCAAATACTCAGTTTTGTGGCTCGGCTGCACTCCATCATCATAAAGCTTTGTGGGTCTATGGCAACAGCGATGGCGTCTGGGTCAAACACAACAACGCAGAGAATTTTCAACCATATTTAAGAGGAAAACCCATACTCTGTCTACTGGGAGTGAATAACAACTGGGGAAGATTGAACAATGTCAATGGTTTTTCTTTAAAGTCTTTCTGAGTGATAAAGCCACAAAATATTGTGCTGATGGCACAGGTCCCAGAGCACATCATACTAATACAGTAAGAAAAGCAGTATTGGCTGGGAGTTAGTCCTTGGTGCAGAATACAAAGCATGGACAGGCTTAATCTCAGTCCTCTAAATGATGCCACCAGCAAGATGCACTTTCGTCTTGTCTGTAATGTTTAATGGTATTACTTGTTTTATTTGGAAAAGTAACTGACTATGCTTCATTTCTTGTCTCATATTGTCTCTTTACTGCTAGTACCTCATTGCTTGTCTTTTTTTTTCTGTACATATCACCTATTTTCACCACTACTGATTAACACTTTTTGATTAAAATTTTAGTGATGTGAAATCTCATGTGCACTTCTAGTGCTCTGCAGGCCATTTATGACTTTTCAACCCTTTTTCTTCTCCATGGACTGACTAAATTCTCTATCCAAAACACATGTTTATTTGAAAGTAATGACATCTCTTTTTCTTAATAGGTTTTATTTCAATTCCTCCTGCTTCACATTGATGCCTCTATCAATGACACCATTGTGCAAAAAGGTGTTGGGAGGTATATAATGACAATTTATGATTACACCTTGTTTCCAATTAATGATCCAGGAAATTAAAATTTAAATGTTGTTACTGTTTTGAAAATCTTGTTATATTAATTCTAATTTGCAGAATGCACATCTCTGGCTGACCTCAAGGAAATATATAATGCCAGGTTTTCCTCCTACTTAAGGCTGACAACTTGCAATGCAAAGGGAAAAAATAATAACTTTTCAAATAAGTATTGTAAAATTCAGTGATGAAAACCAAAAGTATCTAAACCCTAAGAAGGGTAAAAGTGCACAGCTCTTAGTAAGTACAGATAAATTCAAGTTTCAGGAAGCTAGATATCCAAAGAATATTTCAAAGGTCTGCAGAGAATTTTAGCTAGGACTGAATCCTATAAAGGAAAATAATAAATTAAAGCAAGGTAAAGTAGAATACAGAAACAGACATGAAGGACTCCTGCTGGGAAAATGAAAAAATGAAAATGAAAAAAAACACTGAATGAAGTTCTTGGAGGCTGGAGATCCTAAAGCTGGTATTAGCTTGTGCTGCCTGATTTTGCTAGCTCAGTAGTTCAAAAAATGAGAAATTAAGTAGCCCTGTCTAAAAATCCAGATCTTTTCAAAGCCTCAGGTGTTTACTCCTTTTCAATCAAGTAAATTAATAATTGAGAGACCTTTTCAAAACACAGTAGGGAAAGGAAAAAGGAAGAAGAGGGAAAGAACAAGAAAGGTAGGAAAACAAGGAGGTAAGTGTGTGCTATTTCTCACTACAGCGTTTGCCTGTCATTACATTTGTCATGAAATTCACTTTCACCTTAGTAATGTTTTTTTTCTGAAAGTACAAACAGCACATGCTGTGTCACGTAGCATCTAAAAGTAAAGGTGAAACAGAAAAAGAAGACATTGAATGGATGGTTTAAAAGCTGGTTGAAATATGGGTTATCAAATTAAAATGTTCTTCACATATTTTTTGGCATACAATTCCTAAGAGCTGGAAACAAACATAATTCAATTGCAAAAGCTTCACTTTGACAATCTTTAGTTTGCCATAAGCTGGTCTGGAAGACCAACCACCAAACAAAACACCTTCTGTGTTCTGGGGTCACCATTCTTTAAGGACTGAATTCTGAATATTTTTAGGCAATGTTGTGAATATGCTGAATGGACATGCTACAAACTGAAATAGATGCTAGAAAAATAATTACTGCAGAGTGAGCCTGTAGTTCTTGGTAAATACAAAACATATCCTTACCTCTTCTTACCTCTTCAAGGAAAGAGATGGTTGCAATTTTATTAGACTTCATTGTTGACCCAAAAATGTCCTTCAAACCACTCATTTCTAGTGTATAAAATAATTCTGAACACACTTTAACTGTGCACAAGATTACTTGAAATCAGATGAGATTACTGATGAAGTTCCTACACCCTACTCTGTGCTGTGAAAGTGCTTTCAGCTGGCCTGAAGGGTAATGTAAAATTACCTTGTGAATTTGACTTGGAGAAGAGATTAAGGGTTTTTTAGTTAACTGATAAATCTGCTTTAGGAAGTTGTCAAATTTAGAATGTTGCCCAATTGCTAAACCAAACTTTTTCATTTCGATAATAATTTTATAAAACTGATTATATAAGGCATGACAATGGTAGGAGTCTTCAGAGAAGACAGATTACAGCTCTGATAAATGTAATATGTTGCTTAGAGTTTGGCCTGCACTCCCTGAGACACTGTTTATTTTTAATTTCCACCCCAGAGTTACTGATAATTCAAATGAGTTTGGTGAGAATATCCCTTTTCCCATGCCTGACTGGCGCTTGCTTTGATGGATCATTATTCTTTCCCTTCTTTGTGGGAGACTATCTTGTGTCTTGCATAAGGTTTGAAAAGAATCTCAGCTAAATAAAAGTGACAGTGCACCAGCTCTCTTGTGCCAAATGCTCTTGTTCTGGTTATTTTAGTAGAATGGTGGTGATTTTAATTTATTTAAAACCTGGCATACATACATTTTTTTTTTGGTACAATGCTAGCAAGACCCTTGAAATACTACCACAAAGCATTTTCCTCCCAGAGAACTAGACTAATAATGAAAAAAGCTTAATATTTTTCATAACGGAAAACTTACTACCCCTCCACAAACACAGCTCAAAGCTTTTATTTCTAATTTCTTTTTGGTTTTTGCCAATGCACACACTATGGTCTGGAAGACAGGAATGATGGATGGACACTGTTTTTGAGAGTCATCTACTTTCCTGTTCTTGACAGGAGATCTGGTAGTTTTTACTGGGTTTGTATTTATATGTAGTCAGTGTGATGGCTTAAGTAACCCATATTTCAGAGAAATCTTTCCTTTTAACTTACATTTATTCAGGAATATAGATTTTTATGATGATGATAACAAAAGGGCAAGAAATGGGGGAAGGCTGACAGACTGAGAAGAAGATAAAGCAGTAGTTTATTTTTGTGTCTCAAAACAACTTTTAAGCTTTTGTAGGCTGTGATTATCTTTTATAGCAGACAAATAGTATTCTTGAGTGCAGCAAGTTCATCTACCACACAGGCTTTATTTTTCTTTGGAAGCCAGATTTAACATCCTGTCTTTGAGAAAGCAGAATGAAGTTCTCTCTTACTGGCTTTGCTCCCCTGTAAGTTTTTTCAGTGTGTTTTTTTTTTTTTCTTTAATTCTCTTGATAGGGGAGATTGTTTCCTTCTATTTTGTTATTTAGAATTAAGCAGTAATTATACCTCCATAAAATTTCCTGCAAATAGCTAAGTGATAATGTCTACAAAACATTAGATATTTATAGTTGCTTTGAAGTCCCTGCTAAGCTGTGTATACATTTCAATGTCCAGGTAACACTGCCAAGTGACCAAGCAGCCTTCCCCTGGAAACAGAAACACTGTACACTGAAGCAAACACAATGTGCTGCCTAAACCAATAATGCCTTAAGATATTATTGACTGTAAAAACTTCAGTGAGGTCTATTTTAAACCACAAGCTTTATGCATATTTAATTCAATTATTCATACAATTGAACTCAGTTTTTGGACTGAGAATTTTTGGTTTAGTTGAACCGCATTTTGTGCTGTCTAATTGTGTTATCTCACCATCTTTCTCCTTGAGCCCTAGCCAGGTTTGTTATCTCATCATGAAAACAATGTGTTCCAACTCTTCATTAATCTGGGGCTTAAGAAACAAATTTATGGGGCAAAATTCACCACAGGCTTGGCCAAAAAGAACATGAGGAGCTTTACTCAGTGCCTGCCTCACACCTCTGTCTACAGATAGAGAAAAAAGCAGCTGATGAACAGATACACACACTTCCCACACAGAAACACATAGAGGGTGCCTGCTCTGCAGACCTTGATATGAAACTTGTGGGTCATGGTGCACTTTGCAACCATAGGGTTTGCTCTATACTTCCAAAAAACCTTGAGCACACCTCTGTGCTCTTATGATTATTCTTGTATGTAGTTGCTAGATTTTTTTTTTTGTATGAACTGAATCTTTGAATCCTAGGGATTACTTTTGTGATTTTTTTAAAAGTAGACAGAGAAGAAATTGAAAATATTAACAGTCATGTCTCCAACCTGTAAATATATATATGAATTCTGAAAGGTCCAAATCCCTTATTATTTGACACCTGATTTGTGTGCTTTTTTTTTCCTAACTATGGCATTGATAATATTGCTTGTAGACCTGTAATGGTAATTTTCCATAAAAAATTGCCTACTGTACCCTCTTGTGCCAGCCTCCCTGGGTCAAAGAGGCTACAGGACAATGATGAGCTGTTTGTGTCTCTATGGGACCATGGAACATAAAGCAAAGGGGCGAGTGCTACTGGATGTGATGGCAGAAGGGCAGATATATTGAACCTCTTTTAAAGACTGCAGTGCTTGCACAGGTTTCTGACAAGGTTGCCAGAACTCTTCCAAAGGTTCCTTTGGTGCAGTCCTTCAATAGGAGCTGGCTCTGGTTTCTGGAAAAGTCTGATTCTGATTTAGTCTGGGTGGCTTTTAAAGACTGTCTCCATTCTGTTCTATTTTAGTCTGTTCAAGACCTTCTTTTACCCTTACCTGATTTAAATGTAAATGCACTACTTCCCATTTACTGAGAACGTACTCGGGTCCTACTCCCCAGTGGCCCAGGTTGCTGCTTATGTTCTCAATGGGGTTGGAAAAGGCCTCTGAGATTATCAAATCCAACCTGTGACCAAATGCCACCGTGACAACCAGACCACGGTACTGAGTGCCACATCTAGTCTCTCCTTAAACACCCCAAAGGACAGTGACTGCACCACCTCCCTGGGCAGCCCATTCCAATGCCCAATCACTCTTTCTGTGAAGAAATTCTTCCTAATGTCCAACCTAAAGCACTTCTGGTGCAGCTTGAGACTGTGTCCTCTTGTCCTGTCACTGGTTGTCTGGGAGAAGAGGCTGAGCCCCACCTGGCTATGATCTCCTGCAGAGAGTGGAAAGGTCACCTCGAGCCTCCTTTTCTCCAGGCTGAACACTCCCAGCTCCCTCAGCTGCTCCTTGTAACACTTGTGCTCCACCCCAGCTCCATTTCCCTTCTCTGGACACCTCAATGACCGTCCTGAACTGAGAAGCCCGGGACTGGACACAGCACTCGAGGTGTGGCCTCACCAGGGGGACAGTCACTGCCCTGGCCCTGCTGGCCACACTGTTCCTGACACAGGCCCGGTGCCATTGGCGTTCCTGGCACACTCTGGCTCATGTTCAGCTGCTGCTGACCAGCAGCACCCCGGGTCCTTTCCCGACGGGCACTTTCCAGCCCCTCTGCCCCAGCCTGTAACGCTCTGTGGGGTTCTTGTGACCCAAGGGCAGCACCCGGCCCTTGGCCTTGTTGAACCTTATACCACTGGCATCATTCCATGGATCCAGCCTGTCCAGGTCCCTCTGCAGAGCCTTCCTACCCTGCCGCACACCGGCACCGGCNCAGGTGCGTGTGCCCCGCGCCGGGAGGGCCTGGGCAGCGGGGCCGGCCCGGCGCGGCCCTCACCCCGCGGGCCGGGGAGAGGGCAGCGCTCTGCCCCTTCTGGGGCGGCGGCGGGGCCGGGGCACCCCTGGGGCAGCGCGGCCGTGCCCGCTCGGAGCGGCGGGAGGGGAAGGCGAACCGGAGCGAGCCGTGAGGTTTGTGCCGCTCCAGGCGGCTCGGTGTTCGCTGCCAGCCCGAAATGCGCCCAGCCGGGCTCCTGAGGCGCGTTCAAAGTGCGGACGCGGCCCTTGGTTTGAGGTTGCCCCGCGGTGGCGGAGGGTTCGTGACGCGCTCCACGTGTCGCGGGAGGTTGTCCCGAGGAGTAGCTCTAATCGCAGTTTGCGCCATTAAAAACCAAAGCCTTTTCTCAAGTTGACTCCTCAGTAAAACACTTTGCTCCGTTCGCAGAAGTAGCCAGCAATGGTGCTGACAAGCGTGGGAAAGATGGTTGGCCTCCAGAAGAAGGCGTCCGGCATCAGGAATATCTGCATATTGGCCCACGTGGATCACGGTAAGGCAGGTGTCGGTGTCTCCTCCGCCTGAGGAGACTTGGGAGTGTTTGAATGGTGGCGAGATACTTTGTTCACTGTTCTAAAGTAGGAGGTTTTTGTGGATTGAGCTTTAAACTGCCTTGAACATGATTCAGAAAAGTAAATCTGCTTTATGTACCTTTTTCTTGGCCTGATGCAGCTTGTCTTACATAAAAGGGCATCATGCTATAATAATTTGAAATAGTAATTGAGTGTTTTCTATGATGGTGAATGTCGGCATGAATTTCATGTACGTTTTAGAGGCAGAATAATATTTTTCTATGTTTTCTTAATAGAACGAATTTGTTATATAGGTGGAAATAGCAAGAACTTTTTTAGACCACAAATATTTTGTATAATTGCATCTCATAAAGAGGTTCTGATGTACTGTTTGTTATTTCAACTGCTTTTCTGGTCATGACAGGTAAATTTGCATCCACTCTTCAAAAATAAATTTGTGTGCATGTAACAGGAATAATTGGATTTGCTTTTTGAAAGTTAATTTGTACTTTTCATGGCATTTTATAGTCTTTATTTATGTTGATATCTTACAATACTGTATGTTGGATCTTTTGCCATTGTTTGTATTAATTTAACCTAAGCAAATTATTTTTCTTTTCAGGCAAAACTACTCTAGCTGATTGCCTTATATCTAGCAATGGAATAATCTCCAGCCGCTTGGCAGGAAAGGTAGAGTTACAGTGTCACTTTTAACAGAATTCTGGTGTGTACATGCTGGGATTGAAAATTCTTGATCATTAAGGAAATTCCATCTGTAGTCTTGCTAAACCTTGTTTTCTCACCATCATACTCTGAGAGTTGATAAGTAAATTGTGAAGATGGTTCTACAGACTTACTATCTTTTGTTTCTATACTCAGCTGAGATACCTCGACAGTAGGGAAGACGAACAGATCCGAGGAATCACAATGAAATCTAGTGCAATTTCACTGCACTTTGTGAAAGGTAAGTTGTTGATACTGGCATGTATACATTTTAATATAGAATTCCATTAATTTTCCCTGTCTCTTCGTTGTTGCTGTTGTGGTCTTTGTGTGCAGCTTTTACTTTTGTGTTTCTCAGTGTTAGGCTGTAATTCTGCAGAAACTTAGCCAAGTAAGTCAGCCAAGAAAATTGAATTCCATCTCAGGGTCAGGAAAAACATCTTCAATCATATCTCTGAGTGGAGGCCATGAGAGTAGTTGCCTCATCTTTTATTTTAGATATAAATACGTATATTTTGATCTTAAGTCTTGAATTAGTGTCACTTAAAGGCAAGACCTTCTTTCAGAGAACCCCAAGTTCTAGAACAGTCTTACTGCTTTGTTGAGATACCTGTTACACTGTGCTGTAAGGGTTTTTATAGTGTAGTCAGTGTCAGGACATTAAAAAGTAATAGCTGAAGCAGTATAACTGGGCGGCTGGAAGAAATGTCTTTAAAAACTGTTCTGAAATATTCATTTATTGTTTGATCCTAGGTGATCAGGAGTATCTGATTAATTTAATAGACTCCCCAGGGCACGTGGATTTTTCTTCAGAAGTATCTACTGCTGTCCGACTCTGTGATGGTTGCATCATAGTGGTGGATGCTGTTGAAGGAGTCTGTCCACAGGTGAAATAAAGTGTATTAAGTGGAGAAAGAGGGGAGTAGGCGAAGTCTGAAGTGGGTTATATGGAAATAAAAGACGAGCTTTCTAAGAAGTTTTACAAAACTTTTAATGAGTGACAACACTGTTGAGATATGAAAGTGAGTAGTAAAGATCATAGTTGTGCTGGAAAACGGAACAGTGCTGGTGAATGGGTGTAGAGATGCAGGGTTGAAACAGTGGGTATGCCATTTTTCAGGTAATGAAATATTTTGATAGAAGTCTAAAGGGAAATAATTTCATATATTTATGTGGGCTTTCAGGGTTTGGAAGAGAATACACGAAATAATGAGGTTGCTTTTTTCCATGGCGAACTTCTCTAAATAGTTTGGCTTTTGTTATGGATGTTTTTGCCATGAAATCCCACCATTCTGCAGAATTCTTCAATAACTAACACTGTACACCGTGGGAGTCAGATTTCTGGTTTGAGTGTCAGCCTGTCCTTTACCTATATGTTTATTAAACTTTAGAATTATATTTGAATTTTTTTTATGTTCTGTCTTTTTGCTGCTGTCAGGCTTTGTGTAATGGGTGTTTTTAAAACTCTTTCCTTCTCAGACTCAAGCAGTCCTGCGGCAGGCGTGGCTGGAAAATATCCGTCCAGTCCTGGTGATTAACAAAATCGACCGCTTGATTGTGGAGCTGAAGCTCACCCCTCAGGAAGCATATTTGCACCTTAAGAATATCTTAGAACAGGTATTCGTGGTGAGGTGTCATTTCACCCAGCAGAATGTGGCACCATGTAACATCCAGTCTGATTTTTAACATTGAGGTGCATCTTATTCCTGATTGATTCTGAGGTTCATTCAGAATGCCCGTGATGGAGAAAAGAGTAGTACGTGCCTCTTGACAGGTCATCGGGAAAGGTCTTCGTTTTTAGAAGTCATGTGCTGAATGTTTTGTTCTTCTGTTAAGTTGCTTTAACTTACTGGAGGTAGAGAAATGTTAGACTGTTCCTGATACTGGTAGATTTATGTAGGAATAAAGTTGTTTCATGTTTTAAATCATGGTTTAAGTTGCTCTCGTCCTGAGTTCACTTGGGAGCATTTATCTGCTTGGTTTCCCTTTGCCCTCTGTTGTTTGCTTTGTTGGCAGAAACAAGTTCCTATTTCACCATTCCTTTGGTGACAAAGTGTGTTACATGTGATACTCCATTTGATTCAGGTCCTGGTGTGGCTGACTTTGACTTGGAAACTGCATGGTGATTATGTCAAAATGTCAGTCTCATGAACTCCTGCGGTCTTCAAATGCGTAGAACTAGGTGGTTTTAATTGCCAATGAATCACAGGCATGCTACCTTGTTAACAAAACCTCTCTTTTGATATTTCTGAGGGTGGGAAAATTAGATTTTAATTGCAAGGGTTGTGAAAGAGTGAATGAATCTCAGGGTGTTTTTACATGTCCTTCTCTAGATCAATGCAGTCACTGGAACACTTTTTACCTCCAAAGTGTTAGAAGAAAGAGCTGAAAAAGAAACAGAAAGTGAAAGTGTTTCAGACACATCACCAGGAGATCAAATTTATGACTGGAGTACTGGATTGGAAGATACTGATGATTCACATCTGTATTTTTCACCAGAGCATGGAAATGTAGTGTTTGCCAGTGCAATTGATGGCTGGGGTTTTGGGTAAGTTTGAGATTTAATTACTGATTTTTTTTTTTAAGTGATTACTGCCATTAATCTTAAAGTATTTCAGTTGTGTCATGTTTCTAAAGATGTTTGTTAGATTTTTCTGTGCTGTGCAGCTGTGTATAAATTATCTGAGTGACAGGGATCCCTGTTTTACTTACACAGGAGCTTCCGAGTCCACAGTAGGGTCCAGCCTAGCCTGGTAAAGAGTATTTTCTTTCTTGCTGCTATTGAATAGACTGTAGCAGGCAAGGCCAGAAGCTGCAGTCGGGCAGGAGCTGGTTCAGGGTTCACTGTTTGGTTTGGAGGGCAGCAGGCGTGTGAGGAGTGCCCGTGTTCTGATCGCTGGCCACGAGGTGGAGGCGTTGTCTTCATCCTGAAATTGTGATTAGGGGAATACGCTCGGTGGTGACACAGGGAATGTCTTGATTACTGCAGAGCCCTTAAAGAAAATCGTCCCCAGGATTTTTAAATCAAAATCAGACTGTAAATCAGGTGCCATGCGTAGTTTGTTGTCCAACACAAACAGCTCTTGTCCCTTCAGAGGGAAGAGAAAATAAAATGGGCTATTTTAGTCTAATTGTCTTTCAAGACTATTTTGTTTCTTCCGGTGAACTGTCAGGCACTGGCTCTGGTAAATCATATAATGGAGTGGGAAAAAAAGAACATTTTTCTTAATTACTTTCAAGAGGTTCTTCTGGATTGCCAGCTACAGTACGGTGTGCTGAAATAAGAATCAGTGCAGCTTTTTCTTAATTGTGGAAAGTCTAGACTGCTGTTTCTTGGTTGTGGGTTCTTTTCCTGAAGGTATTAGCAGAAAAAATTTAACTTTTTAGGCAGTGCCAGCCTCGTCCAATGTGGTGGGTACATATGCTTTTCTCATAATCCTCAAGTGTTGAAAAATGCCATTAATATATATGCAGGAGCTGCTGGCACAAGAATCTTGAAAGTTCTCTCTGAACTGAGAGTTTAGGTAGTTTCTGGAAAATAAATCTCTCTGGGCTGAGTTCAGAACTCACAGCTTATGTGTTGCTGACATGAACAGGGCCTTTTTTTTAGCTGTGTAAAAACTCAAAAATTCTGAATTTCAGAGGAAATATTACCAAACAGCACTGTTCTGTAAACAGGAGTGTTGCAATTGTGTGTATTTTTCTGCATTTACAGGGAGCAAATATGTGGAAATATTTTCTATTACTGCTCATTGAACATTTTCAGCAAGGAAGCCATGGTGTGTTCAGGACTCTCTGGGCCTAAGCAGGCTGCTTTGGTTAGCTCATGGGGGCTGCTGAACAACATAATTGCCTTTACAACACAATTATGGCGTTACAGTTTTATATAATTTTCGTGGATTTACTCATTATTAAGATAATGATTCAAGCAACAAGAAGTTTCACAGGTGGTTCATTAAAAATAATTACCACCATCTGATGGCTCAAGTGTGACTCAAGAAAATGCTTGGGTTTTAATATCTTCTATTCTGGTCCCAGACCATAGTTAAATGTTTCATGGGAAGTCCTTCAAAGGATCAGTTTGAGAGTCATCACTAATGTGTTTATAAGGTTTGTGTTATGCTTTTGAGTTTTTGATGAGGGGATAGTACACAAATGTTTACTTCAAGTAAAGCCTTGAAGCTGACTTCAAACAAAACCAATCCATTCAAATACTGTTGGTGTTTATGAGCTGTTATGACTCGGTATTTTTGCAGGTGTAAATGTTAAACAATGTGAACTAAAATGAAGACAATTGGAAAAGTGGGAGTAAAACAAGGATTTGAGATTTTTGTGTGATTTTCACATAAGCTGTTGTTGTAAAAAACATTACACTTCCATCAAGATATGTCTTCTTTGCTTTTAGAATTGAACATTTTGCCAAACTATACAGCCAAAAAATTGGAATCAAGCCTGCAGTACTTCTGAAGACTTTATGGGGAGATTATTATCTAAATACAAAAGCAAAGAAGATAATGAAAGGTGATCAGGTATGGAGGGTGTAAAAAATATAACCTGATTTTTATTTTAGAGTTATTTTTTTCCCCTAATTTTATTCCTCATAGTGTATTCTGAAACTTGACCTCAGTGCCTGTTGATTCAGTGTTACTGGAAGTATAAAGTCACCGGGACAGCCTTGCAACAACTCTTGGAGCATAGAACATTCCAAAATTGACCACTCAAATGCTGCATGGAGGAAATCTCATCTAACAGTGCTCACTAAATAAGGGACATTGCAGCTTCAAGGTTTCAGCATCTAGTGAAACACACAAGATGAAAAGAAGATTAACAGTGTAGAAACATGAGTAGTGGGTGGGTGTCTGTTCTCTCTGAAGAGCTCTTCCACAGCTAATGGTTTAGGATATTCACATTTATCTTGGGATTTAGGATTTGAAAAAACTTCTTTGCTGTAGGGAGTTTCCTTTGAATGCTGTACTGGAGCCCTGGTCTGAAAACTACACTTCTCTAGCATTAAGCACTTCCAACATTAAAAGTTAAGGGAAGAGAAGTAGTTTCCTTATTTTCATGTAGTTATGATTTTTTTGCTGTTTACATAGGTGATGATTAATAGTTATAAAAGAGGTGATAAGCAGGCTCAAGGTAGTCATGTGCCATATTTATCAGGTTCTTTTTCTGAGATTGAAACGCTTGTCCTCCACTTTTAAATTTGATGTTTATTTTGTGCCTTATACCGTTCTTATAAGACAGACTTCTTGATTTTGAATAAAGATTTTACATGTTCCTAATGAAAAGTGCTGTCTAAGCCTATTGAAAAAGGGAGGAATTGCTGGTAATGAGCTGTTTTTATCTTCTCCCAGTCAAAAGGAAAGAAACCTCTGTTTGTGCAGCTGGTGCTGGACAACATTTGGAGTCTGTATGAGGCTGTTATGAAAAGGTGAGGACATCTATAAAATTTTCATGGCGTCTCTTTCCATGTGCTTTGGTGATTTTTTTAAATACTCAAAAATAATAGATACTGGTTATATATTGCTTCTGTGGATTTTTAATCTATTTATTATTTTCTTTACAGAGACAAAGAAAAAATAGAAAAGATAGTCACCTCTTTGGGATTGAGAATTGGTGCCCGGGAGTCACGGCATGCAGACCCAAAAGTTCATCTAAATGCCATTTGTAGCCAGTGGCTACCAATATCTGATGCAGTCCTCTGTATCCTTAAAAAAAGATACAATTTTTTGCTATTGGCATTTCTCAGGCTTCAGAGTGTGCTCACATATTTCAGTGGTGATTTGGTATAATTTGTTTTGTTTATTTTTAATGTTTGTGCATAAGCTAGCTGGACCTTTCTTCTTGCTTATAACATTACAAATTACATATCTACCATTATTTTTACATTGCTGCCAACTTTGTGTTTTTTCCCATCTTATTTTTAGGAAGCAGACTGGAGGTAATTTGATAATACACTGTAATTATGTAGTTTTATTTTCAAGTTTTAGTAGTTTTCCTGAAGTAGAAACCGATCTCCTGTTTATAATAATATTATGGATCTTCTGTCCATAAAGTTCTGTAGACCTCTGGTGTTATGTTTTAGGCATAACATTTCTTAATTCAAAATCAGCCTTTGCTGTTTGTCAGCTGTGCCCGCTGTTTATAATATGATATATCTTATATTACAGTAGATGTAGATGCACAAATGATTGATGTATAAATACTAATTACCTCTGTAAATCCTGCCCCTGTTGTGCTGCTCTTAACTTCCCAGCTGCACTTCGGGTGGGCCACCCCTCCTTAACTCTGACCCTGATAAATGGCAAAAAATTCTTGCTGACATGAGAGGGACCTGAATGCACTGTGACAGCAGCTGGGTTTTGGATCTGCTGCTGCTGGCAGTTAGTGCATGGGGCTCAATTAAAGAAGCATTGAAAGCATTACCGTTGTTGTTGGTTGCATTCAGTAAGAAAATACAAATATGTATCCTTAACAATGTGTTTTAGCCATGGTGTGTAATAAAATTCCCAGTCCTCTGGACATCACAGCAGAGAGAGTGGAAAAGCTGATGTGTGTTGGAGCAAGAACATTTGATTCTTTGCCACCAGAAACTCGGGAACTGAAAAGTGGTGAGTAGGTGTTCTCCCGTTAACATGAGGGTTAATGATGGTGTTCCTGGTGGTTTTGTTTGCCTTTGGATTGTAAGATGTGTAGTCATCTGTATGTAAGGTCATAAATATTCCACTTCCAGTAACTTCGTTGATGTTTGTCATTGACATGTCATAGTTTTTGGCCATGCATTTTTCTTCCATCCTATATATTCCTGGGTTTTAGACGACTTAAGCTGCAGGTGATGTAAAGTCCAGGACTCTGAAACTGGGAGTTCTGCAAGAATACAAGGTTAATACTTGTTTTGAGTTCTGAACAGTAGAAGTGGTTATGCAATTGAGAATTGAATATTTTGTTAACTTGTGTATTAAAATCATTAATTTTTAGCCAGCAGGGGTTTGAATTTGGATTTAATTTTTGCAAGTGTATTGATTAGCTTTTAGTAATTAATTATTAATTGTAGCACAGTGTTTTGAGGAGAGCTTCAAGAAATCTAAGAGGATGAGATATCAAATGTCAATTAAAAATGAGATGTGAACATCAAATTGAGAGGCTGTTAGAAATTGTTTCCCAGGGGTAACAAAACTGCCTTTTTAATCCTTTATTGAACATTTCAAAACATGATATTCTCCAGACAGTATTCAACACTGTGTTAGTGTAAGTTGACTGGAAGAAATCTGCCTCTATAAACTTGAATGTTGCAGTTCTTAGTTATGAACAAATAGTGGACTTGCACAGTTAGTGAGTATTTTGCTAATTTTTAGTAGTAGCCTTGTGTGTTTTTGTTTGCCTTAGCTCTGTGTCTGTTCATATTTCAGATAAGAGGGAGAAGTGTAAGAGAGGATTCACTTTCTGTGTTAGAAGTTTTGAATTGTCTGGTTTGAATTTCATGTGTTTCAAGTTGGATTAAAAAAAAGGTTTATGGGAATTTTCCATGTATCAAATGAGTTTTGTGTGAATCTTTCATCTTTTGAGGAATATCTGTTCTTGCAGTGAAGTTTAGGATTTTGTGAGCATCTGGGTGTTGGCAGGACTTCGTCCTTTAGTTTGAAAGGAAGGAGAATATTTTGAGGTACTAAATAAATAGTGTTCAATCATAATCCTGTGCTGCTCTCTGCTTTCCCTTGTGATCTAAATCAGCCTGTAAACTCAAGTTGTTTAATTGGGGCATATATACTTATTTATCAAGAGTTCTGTTTTTAAAGTCTTGCTCATTTTATTACAAAATGCACTTGAAGATACAGGCAGTATTATCAAATGATTAGGGCAGAGAAATTTTCTACTTTTTCCTGTTGGTTTGTTCTTAGCATATATCTATTGAATCTGGAAATAAACAGTAATGCCTACAAAATTAATGTATAGTCATAGCTTTGTCCATACTTTTGGGGAAAAAAAAGTGAAAATAACTTCCGTTTATGTTTTTTTCAGCTTTTATGAAATGCAGTAGTGAAGAAACAGCTCCAGTTATTGTCTTTGTTTCCAAAATGTTTCCTGTTGATGCAAAGGCATTGCCACAGAATAAACCAAGGTAGGAAAATGTAACATTTTACTTTCTGATCTGTATTAGTTACTTCTGGGGAAGAAAAAAAAAAAATTATGTTGCAGGCATGGGTAGGTTAGTTGAGACCTGAGAAAATAATTAACGAATTCTTGAAACGCAGTAAAGTCTTTTCTGCAAGTAAAGGTTTTCTGAATGAGTTCAGGAGGTGATTAGTTTAATCATAATAGTTTTAGAAGAAACAGCAAATCTGTTGGAGAATAGTACTGTTATCCAAAGGTATCATCCTAATGTGTGCAGCGTAAACAGTTTCAGGATGTCTGGTAGAAATGATGGGGTTGTAAAACTTCCTTATTTTTTCAGCAAGGTTGTGTTGGCATGATCATAGCAGCTTGTATTTGTACTAAGGAACACTTCCCATCAAACTGGGCATAACAGCTCAGTGTCCATCAGCTCATCCTGTCCATTGCAACAGCAAAATAAAATGGTTGATTGAAGTAGTTCAAATCTTGATTGACTTTTTACAGTGATCTGAAGGGCATTAATGCACTTCCAAAGATTTTTTTTTCTCTGGGAGGTTTGGAAGATTTTTTGTTACAGCCTTTTGTTTTTTAATAGCCATCCTATTTTCTTTGAGGAGTAAGTCCTTCTAGATCTCATTTTCCTGGCACACTTAAGTGTACTACTTCAACCACCAGCTTTTTCTGCAGAAGAAATGTACTTCTGATGAGTTTACAAGAATGAGGTTCATCTTCACCTTTCATCCCTCCAAGCCTCTGGAGCATTTTCAGTAGGCAACTTCTATGTTAACTGGCCATTTTACATTTCAGAGGGGATTGTCACTTTGTGATTTGTCACATTGTACAGCAAAGTAGTATGGAAAATGATAATTTTCCTGCTAAATTAGACTTTGTTTAATCTTTGTGCAAAAACCAGTTCTGCTGCTGCAGTAATATTTGAAGCTTTACTACTGCTTTAGCTTTTCCTTGCACTTGCTAGATTTATTTCAATTTTTTTCATACTAAGGTTATCTACTACAAATCTTCCACCAGGAATCTTCCTTGCACTGTTTGCACTGAGGGAGAGGATGCACTGTGTGCATGGGCTGAGCAGACACTAGATGGTGCAGTTTTGCTTCGAGTGCTGTCCTGAAGTGTCTCTGAAACGGGAGCTCAGGCTCAGGTGTGGCACAGCAGCGCCATTCCTGCTTTGTCTCCTTTCCTGGGAATGGGCTCCTGTTAGCAGAGGGAACTGCACTGAGGCCATCACTTTTTGGCTGTTCTGTCACTGATAATGACCTGAGTTTTTATTTGTTGGGAGTACACGAGTCTTTGAGGTGATGAGTACATGAAATAGGGGCAAAGGAGGCTTTTACATACACCAGACACAGAAATTTTCAGCATTGTAGTTACTTTCTTTTCTCCCTGGTTATTCACTGCATTGAAAATTTTAGTGTCTCGCTCTGTAGTTTGTGTGAAAAGTATCTCTTGCTGGCCTTTGTATTAAATAATTCAGTTAGTTACTAATAAGCTAACATTGAAATGAAATCATGTGTGTTTTTCTTGGAGGGAATCGGTCATTATTAGTACTGTGTGATTTTTTCTGGTAAGGTTTGTTTTGAAGTGACAGTTGGCTTCCATTAGTTGAAAAACATCAATAGAGCTAAATGTGTATTTCTCAATACTTGATTTGTTAAAGTTCTACAGGTAAGCAGTTCTTGAAGAAATTGGAAAAGCAGCTTATTTCTAATGAAGGAAAGCAGTCTCCATGAAACAAAATCCAAGTGTTTTAAAAACACAGCATTATGTACCCGTGGTTCTTGAGCATATTTTTAATTGTATTGGTCATTGTGTGCTATTTACAGTTGCTCAGTGCAGATTGTGCTTGACAGAAGTGAACGATGGCTGAGTGGTGCATGTGAGATCCAGTATTTAAACTGGCATTCCATGGGGCTGCTCCGTGAGAGTGTCTGGACATGGGAAGAAATAGACAATAGCTACACTATGTCTATTACCAGTTGTTTCACATTTTCCTGTTGAAGAACATCAATCTGTGTTGTGTGTTTCACTTGCATGGTCATTCTGGGGAGCCATAACTGTGCTCTTCTGTATCTTGATGTTTGACTGCTGGGCTGACCTAAGGTTATTTGAATCCCTTGGGAGTGGGGAGGGACTGATTTTAAGCTTGTTAAAGCATGTGATTAAATCTAAGAGTTTTATCCAGATTTTTTTTTTGCAAGACTTGTCTTCTACTTCCAGAGGGAAAAAATCTATGTCTGTGCTAGTATCTTCTTTCCTTTTGTGAGGTAGTATTGGGCAAGGTTACCTTTTCGTAACTTTGTTAGAAGCTTCCAACTGACTTTGTCCTTTTTTATAGTTTGCCTTATTTCTGCCATCTGCTTGTAATACTTACTAAGCATAAGTTGGGAAAAGCAAAAAGCTCTTTTAAATCCAGGGTGTACAGTAAATTATAACAAAACATGGATTTTTAATTAAAACAACCTCCTTTGAGACTGCTGTTGGCAACTAATATCTCCTTGAAGGTCACTCTAAAATAAATAGGTTCTATACTAAAGCTGGTATGATTTTGCTTTTACTGTTTAAATAGCGGAATACATGGGAAAATTGTTCATTGTCAAGTTAAAGCAGGTTGCCAGCTTTATCTTTCCTTGCGAAGATTTGAAAATTAACTTTTTGTATGGTACCACTATGTCATTAGTCTTCACCAGGTTTTGTAAAGAAATGAGAATTGCAAGTGTTTTGTCTTCCAGTTTTTTCTGTCTGATCATGTGAAATTATTCACTAATTCCCACCAAGTCAGGCAAAAATGTAAATTGTTGGTTGGGCAGAGAAGGTGGAACAGATGAGGGCCCCTTCTCCACTTGCTTTAGGCAATGGTTATTTGATGATGCCTGTGGTTATTTATTCTAACGTATTTCTGTGTGCAATATTAGGTGTTCATTCAGCATGTGCTATTTCTCTCATTTCTACTGGTGTGTGACATGGAACCCTAGTCTAAGACAGAATGCTGGAGTGTAGGTGTAGAAATAAAAGCCAAGCCTGCTTTAGGTACAGGGTATATAAATTACCAGTTTCCTTTTCTTGAGATTCAGAATTCTGTCTTTATATAACCCGGTGTAAAAGAGAAATATTTAGTAGTTAATTGCAATTCCTTCCAACTAATTCCTAGGGGTGTTTAATGTAAAATGTGAAGAAAATATGAACTGAATATCATATGTTTGTTACGATGAAATCATCTACTTACTTAGTAAAGCTTTATGTGTAAATCTCAGTCATGTAGTGCCACGTGAGCAATAGGAAGCAAACCCTTTATGTTACCTCAAATCCATCTTATAATCCTGAATAATGTAAATAAATAAAGTGTACTGAAGAAATTCTATTTCTGCTTTCCAGTGGTAATAAAGGAAAGTCTATTGAACAGATAAGATGGTGCACTAAAATTATATTTCATTACTGCCTGGGGGATATAAAACCTATAATACCTCTACTGTTTTCCTCCAGATAATATGAAAGGTTCTTCTTTCTCCTCAGTCAGCTTGAAATCAGGACTGTTTTTTTCTTGTGTTGCCCTGAAATAGACACTTCCCCATACAATTCTGCATGAAATTACAGTGATAGTTGTTTCATTGTTTTGTGCTACAGCTTGTTAGCATGTGTTAAACAAACAGACTGTAGTGTGCTTCATTTGTTTTCTTTCTAATGTTTTACAAAAAGTGTATTGGGGAAAAAAAATCCGGTGATTTTTGCCAAATCTTCAGCTGAAATGACATTGATCAAAATGAGAACCTGTATAAAGCTCCAAGCTCTATAAGAAATTACTGTCTTCTTGCAAGTAAATTAATTTCTATGTTTAAGGCAATATGACTTGCAGCAGCTTCAGTGTGATCAGAATCAATCATCTTCTGTTTTCATTAGCAGTTTGTTCTGAATTGTAGCTTCTGCATTAGGAATGAATGGGGCATGTATCATCTGAATGGGCTGTCAGATTCACAGGTTAGCATCTGAATTTGGCATCCAGTTGCATAACTAATTAATGCTTTTCAAAAATTAACACCTGTTATGGTTATCATTAAATAGATTTCAGTAATAGTATACATTTGAATCTGGCTAAGATCTTGGCAAATGATCCAAGGGAGAAGTACAGAGTAATGGTTGAAATTTGAATCTCTGGACATTCTTTTGTGTAATGGTGAGCTTAAGTGAGTAAAGCTTGTAACGTTGTGGAAGAGTTTTGCTTCAAGTTTCTTTTTTCTTTTTTGCACATTCAGCATGTGAGATAAATCAGAGATCACTGTATGAGTCTGGAGTGCTTTTCCAGGCAGAGTGTGACAGCTTGGGATTGATACCTTATTTCATTGTGTCTCAGAATGAATGATAACTGCTATATAATGTAATACAAACAGTTGAGTGTTCCCTGTTGAAAAAGTCCTGTAAGACTGTTGTATGAAATTTTATGGAAGTTGTGATTTGGATAATTTTCAGTTGTTCCTTTTGTGTTAACACAGTTATTTCTAGTGTGAACTGTGTACCAGTCTCATTGCAATAGAACTGATAGGAAATGATCTTAGTAGATGTATGTTAGTTTGTGAATGGGGATTGTTCCATAGATATGGAATAGTTCAATCCAGGAATTAATGAGTTTATAAAGGATTAGGGAGACCACTGGACATACACTGTGCTGAAATGTAGCAAACTGCACTTGACCAAACTGTCCTTGGGGATGTTGTTGACAGGATTCTTTGTGTGACCTTTGTGTCACCTTTTCTCCAGGTGAGCAGAGCAGCAGCCAGTGATTTCACTAGAACTTTATTCTGTAGTGCAGAGTCATGAATAGGATTCTCTATATATGACATGAATTTAAAGATGTTATCAGAAATTACTCCGTCCACACCTTGTGAAGTCAAAGATCTGTCCATGAGCTCATGCAGTTTAAACTGGAAAAAGCTGTATGGAGAGAAAGCATTCTCAGAGCTTGAAAACCATTGTTCATGGCATGAGATGCATCACAGCCACTTGTTGGCAGTACTGTGAGTCTTTTGGAAATCAGTTGATGTTTTGACTGTGGTGTTTCCTTTTTAAAATGGTCTGGAGGTTAAAAACATAAACATAGCACTTCAACAATCAAAAATTTATCTTTGGCAGTTTTGTTCTGATTATTCACTCTGAATTTTTGAACTGCTTTGGATTGGAGTCTGTCTTTGATAATTTGAAAGAGTAGAAAAGCTGTCATGTTCAGAGGATTGATTGCATGAGGAGGTTTAGTTGTCATTCAGTTTGAACTAAATGTGTTTTCCTGGGGGAATGTGGGAATCATTGAAGTAGTCAGCAGGAACTTGCTTACATTATCTGAAATTGAATGCGTTTAATCAGCAATCTATTAAATGTCAATAGCATGTATATTATACCCTTTCCCATATTATTATTTCCATAGCATTTGTTTGCCCCATGTTTAAGATGAGTTGGTAATGATGTGGTCACCCTTGTGTGCCAGCTCCATTATTTGTGCCAGGTTCTTGTGTCTGGGTGCTGTAGCATTTCTCTGGAGTCAGGAAATCTCTTTCTCTTTCTGCTACAGAATTTTTATTTGCTGGTTTTTGTGTGACTGCATGTTGCCGTTTTTTTTTCTCCCAATATTATGAGGCCGTTTTTCCTTTCTAATGGAGTGAAAAAGGGGAAGGGGGGAGGAAGAAGAAGAAACAACCTTTCTTTGATGTGGGCAGCTTTTGTTCAAAACTGATTTTACTTCTGATTGGTTTTGTCGACTGGAGAAATTGAATAGATCAGGGTGTAATTTGAAACTGGTTTTGTGGCCGATCCGGTGCCTTATGTGCATTAATCTTGTTCTGTGTTCCTCTTGATTGTGTTACAACTCTATATAAGGATTTATTTGACAACATTATCTTTTTGTAGTTTGTAATGATGCTACTAAGAATGACTAATTTTGTAGAAATTGATGATGACAGAAACCAGGATGGAAGTCTAGGTTGTACTTGCTAGTTAAAGTCCCACCTCAATCTGCTTTTTTATCAAAATAAGAATATTAAGTGTGTTTATGTATAGTGCAACTTAGACCAGTGCATTCAGAATCTTAAGGTACCTTTAATATTTGTGCGTAGGGCTATTTGACACTTAAGTAAAAATTTAGCACTTAAAAAGTGGAAAAAAGCAAGGAAACTTTTTTCTTTTACTCTCAGGATTATTTACAAAAATGAAAAGTATTTTTGGGCAATCAGATGTGTTGGAATGCATACATAGTCCCTGTATGTGTACTATGCCATCATATATAGACTGTGTTTATGACACCCTTGGCAGTCTGATCTGTACTTTCCCTATCAATCTATCTCCTCTAGAAATTTTTCTGACATTCCAAACCTTTAAATAACTTTGAACAGCTGCCTTCAGGGGAAAAAAAAAATCGTAGTTTTCTTCTCCACCATCTGCTTTGCATTTTGTATTGTTAAGCCTCACTCTCTTTAGCAGTAAAATAAACAAGCAGAAATACCACAGTATTTGAAATTTTAGAGATATACACACTTA
>WAAE01022294.1:0-25895 GCA_013400495.1 Nicator chloris
GTAATAATATGTCACAGTATCTTCTTAACTGGTTATATTTCTAATTTATTACAGTAAATAGTAATGTAATAGTAATTTTTAGCACATTCTAATCATGCAAACCTGAAAACAATGAAGTGGAACAAGTAGAAGAAAATACATTGGTACTAGAGGAACTATGACAAGGACAAAACCAAACTGGGAACATATCACTTCGGACTGTTTGAGAAGATTAAGTGTTGTCATGGCAAAATGAATCATGGTATTTCCTAATTTTTTACTGCTTTCACTTCTAGACTTTGCACATTCAGGACATTTGGGTTTTTTCAAGCCTTCATATTCTGGATAATAAAATGCTCCACTGATGAGAAAGAAATGTATGTTGTTGTAAAATTGGTAATAAGACCAGTGTTAACTAAGGACAAAAAAAAAAAGGAAAAAATATCTAATAGTACTACTATTAGCTGTACTCTCATTTTACTGCAACACAGAATCTTAACTGAAGGATTTCTCCGAACACTAACAATAGATAATACTACATGGACTAAATGGCAATGCAGCAATGCCACTCATTAAGCTCAAAATGTCTGAGATGCTCTTAATGATAGGACTCAACTGGACTTTAAAACACCTGAACTTAAGTATCTACACAGTTATGTCTACATAACTAGGTATCCCTGTATAGTCAATGTATATATTCACATAAAATGTCTAAAAGTTCCCTAAACACAGCATGCAGGACACAGGACCTGTGGCTTTTTGGAAGCTGGAGATAAAGGATGATATTATAGGGCATCTTAAATGGCGTCATCAATGAAGAATGGCCAACTGACTGAAGCCACTTCTCAGCACAGTCAGCAATGGCCAAAGCATATCCAACAACCCAGCAAACAGTAGGGGCACAAGTCAAATGGCTAATTACAGGCACCCTTGTGTGTTTGGCATGCTTCTGACTTGACCTCTAGCCATTGTGCCAGAGAGCACGAGTCTCCTGTAAATCCCATTCGATACCTGCCAATCCTATAAGCCATCTCAGATACCTCAGGGCATCTCACATGGCACCAGACAAGAGTGCTTAGGAAATTGAATCAAGTAATGGATATCAAAAAATGGTAGGGAGACAAGAGAAAACTCTCAATCACCAGTTGATTCCTCTCTGCGTAGCCAACAGCCAACTGGCTTAGTAGCTTAACTTTCCATCATCTTCATTCATCCCATTTGGCAAAAGTGACGTGCCAAGGCCAATGAAGTGGCCTATACTCTGTCTTCTCTTTTCCCAGTAAAATGTTCATGTACGCTGCTTTACTTTCTATGAAGCTCGTATATAGTTCAATTCAAATTATGTTTCCAGGGTTTTAAAAATTCAGCTGTGATCAGCTGCGGATTCCGTAAAATCTTTTCCCTAATCCCAGTGTTCCACATGATATACCTTCATCACTAACCTTATTCCTCCATTTCTCACATACTAACACCTATATTTAATCTCATCTTAACTACTTGCATTAAAAGTAAGCCCTAAAGCCACATACAGTTCCTTTCCAGATGCTGCTGTTGAATTATTTCCCTATGGGTTTCACCTAACATTCCGGCAATGTCCTCTGGCGCTTCAGTCCACACATCTCATCCATTCAAAGCCTTTAAACGTCTTTTTCCAAGAAACTCATAAACTAACACCTTTACTCCCACACAAAACAGCTAACATCTGTGGACAAAAAAAAAAAAAACCCACTCAAAGAAGAAATGTCTCCCCAGCACAGTTTTTTCACCAGCGCACCTTTTAGCAATTTTTGCATGTAATAAATCTGTATTTTTGTCACAAGAGCTGCTGAGAATGACTCTCATAAGAATATTTAATCCAAATAAATTCATATGCAATGCCACAATTGGAGTAACAAACTGTAAAATAAATCTCCCTTTAACAAGGGAATTATCTAAAAATAGTATCAGCTATAACAACATTCCAACAGTAAGAATAATTTCCTTATCATCTGCAACATCTTTTCCATCTTTTGCAACATTAGAATTTTGTACCAAATGTTAATCAAAATCTTCACCATTGATACGATTCCTAGACCAGTAAAAGTTAGAAAAGAAAAGCTATGAGCAGATTACTTCTCACTGTAATAAACTTAAGTTTGAAAGGAAATCCTTAGAACTGTCCCTGGAAATATTCTTCTGAAATGTAAACTATGCATTTAGCAGTTTTCTGGTTCCTCTGAAGTGATTGATTAAAAGACCAGAAAATAAAATATGTATCTGATTAATAATATCCTATGTAATACTTTTTTTATTATTCATTGCATGTTATGTCCCTATCAACATATTACAAAGTAGAAAAAATCATTCATCTCTACTGCGGTGCATAATTTAAAAACGTCTGCACCATTTTGGCATTTCTACTCCAAAAGGGCTATAAAAGCATACATTAACACAGCAGTAATAAAATATTTCCTTTTTGCTGAAAACCAAAAATGCTGAATTTTTATGGGTATTTAGTGCAGTATGAAAGTCTGATTTTGATCATGCTCTCATCTTTAAAATTTCAGATCAACCAATAAAGCAACTTCTCTCAGAATTTCAGTATCTTGATGAGTTTTCCTAAATGACAGAAGATGGATGGATTAGATAGAAGGAAAGAACCTTTTCCTACAAATTTCTGCATGATTGTTATTCCCATTTAAAAAATTATTATTTTTCTGTTCTAGCATTTTCTGAGGTTCAATTGATTGATGAACCTTACTGAGTGCATAGTACATGACACTGTATGTCACGGTCGACATCTGCATTATCGTGCACACCGGCAAACTTTTAAGGTGGCACATTTTTCCCAGCAAGTTTACAATACCACACAACATCATCTCTTTCATACTTCGTCTATTTTTTTTAAATATACATTTGTGGGGAAAGAAGGATGCTACAGAAAATATTATACCATTGTTAAATGAACAAGAGAGCTAAACAATAGAAGAGAATTCAACACAGCCTGAAGTACTAAACAACTACTTTTCTGAAGTCCTCCACAAGTTTCTTTAAACATATCTTCTTACATACTTGACACATTAAAAATTCTCAATAGCCTTCAGTTCCTAAAATTTCAGAGAATCATCACCTTGTTTAATCATCTCAAACATTTACGTAGTGAAAGAAGTACAGATGACAAGAACTCAGCTTTATCTCTGGACTGTATCTACACTGCGCTAGTTTCTTACTGCATGATATTCACATATAAACTGAAATTCAAACACACTTCCATAAACATGTGAATCTTTCAACCCAGGTGCTGCAAGAGTTGAAGCTACCTTTTTCCTCAGAAGCACCAAAAAATAGTCCTATCATTACAATGTAGAGAAAATAAGTGTAACTTCATCCTAGGTACCCAGCATTCCACCCTTAAGCATTCTAGGCACTCAGCATTCCTTCAAAGCGAAAAAAACCCCTAAAGTGAAATACAAGCCACTACAGCAACAACAGTTACTACTATTTATTAGTAACCACATCACACAGTTCAAAACCAGAATATTTGATTAATTAGGAGCAGGAGACGTTTTGCTTTATAAAAACTTTTATGTCTGACCAGCTGGTAGAATAATCTTCTAAGGTGAGACCTCCTTACCAAAACTGAAAGACAGAAGATCCACAAATTGTAAAAAAGATCCTTATTAAAAGATATTCTCATTTATTTCAGTAGGAATTAAATTTGGATCTGACTGATCTTTGGCAATTCACCTATCTTCACTCCCAGGTGAAGCAATGAGAAAATAATGATTGCAAGATGCATGAATTTTAAAATGATGACTTGACATGTGAGGTGTCTTAAGTAAATCCTCCTCCTTGAGCTGGCATGAGAGGAAATGAACATCATTGTGCCCATATTTAGGCTTTGAAGGCAATGGAGGTGGGCAAAGTCAAAAATGGGATCTCACCAAAAAGCAGATATGGGGTCTGGGTAAAAGCTTCCTGTGCATTTTTTTTAGTTCCTAAATCTGCAAGGCAAATCCTTTACAATATTTCCATCTTTATTATAAAATTTTAAACTCCCTTAATAATCCCAGTATAGCATAGATATCTATCAACTAAAAAGCTCCTGTTATCTGTCCAGTATTTACAGGCCAATGGTATAGAGGAAATGAAAGTCAGTGACTGTTGTAGGTTTGACCTACACTTTATTATAAGCCTCTTAACTTCTAACATCCTGTTTGGCACCCCTCACAAACCAACTACTCAGCCTTTTCGGACTTTCTTTCTTCAATGTTCTTGAGATCTTACTCTGCAGCATGTAAAATACCTGACTGAAGAAGTTGGCATGAGTCTAGTGACTGGATCTTCTGAAGGGGAAACTCGTCTTGACATCAAAGAGTATTCACAAAGAGCTCAGCACTCTCCCTGCTCCAGTTAAATTCAGTGGGAGGGTGTTTTATTTACTACCTTGAGTGTCAGCATGTGTTACATGTCATTCATCATTTCCAAATTCAACAAGAAAAAACAGCATGCTGATACAAACTTAATAGATTGTTATAATTTACAATTAAATTATAGTATCTTCTACTTTATCCTTCTATTTTGTTTTTATAATAACTTTGTATACTTTACATCTTACAAACACTAAGAAAATAGATGTTCCTTGGAATCTGCAACAAAGCAAAAAAAAAAAAGTCCCATTCTTGAGACATTCTTTTAATGTATTTACTGAGAAAAAGATCAATTTAAGGAGTTTTGTATTGACAAGGCCTCTGCATGTAGAAGAATACAGAAGGGCTGGAAGAATGTAGGACTGGAAACCAGGAATTTCACAGTGTCTTAGTGACCAGTTATTTGGTCTTAGGTTATATGAAAGACAACAAAAGGTCAGGATGAAAACACAGAATGAAGTAGGAATGGTGGGCAAAGGAAAGAGGGAAAAAAAGACCTTTGCCCCGTGAAATTAACATACTTTCTCTATAAAGAAATCTATAAAGTTTTCACTAATTATCTTTAAATAATGCCATCCTTTGAAAGAGCTAAGAAACAAAAACTGCAACATAAAGTCCAGGAAAACTATTCTGTTTTTTCTCTACTTATATGCAATTTTCATCAGATTTAAAAAAAAAAAAAAAAAAAAAAAAAAGAGGAGTAAACAATGTATGGTAATTGTCATGGTAAATTAATAAATCTGCAATATTGTTGTCAGCAATTTTTATAGTACTTCTTAACTAGATAAATTAAATTTAAAAATGAAAATAGCCTAAATAGTTACTTGATGAGAGTCTGCAAATGTTAATTTATTCCTGGAATATATAATTACATGGAGACAAAAAGAACATGAAATACAGTATGTCTCAAATCAGTTCCTCTGAGGTGTACCTAAAAGGCTCAAATAAAAGAGATCTACTGTCTCCTTCCAGGTTACATAATACCATATCCCTGATTTTTTATGCTGTAATTTGAATCAAGAATCAAACTTGAGTAAGACATATATAATTGTCACATGGACTGTGGGTTTTGTTGTTATTCTGCAGTTACTTTACATTTGAGAGGTTTCTAGCATATGTTTCAAACATGACTATCTGTTACAAAATCTAAGCTAGCAAATTAAAACTGCAAAAGACACTTGTGTGCATCTCTTGATCCAACAGTGTCATGCAGTGAGGAGATGAGGGAATCTTAGTTTGTGCATTTTCAGTCTGGATATTTAGGCACGCAGCATATAAATCATTGCAATCAAGGCTCTAAAACAGAAGTTAGCTGTCTCTAAATTAGAGGGCCCAAGTTTTTGCTCATTATTTTACGTATCTAGCACCTAGATTTCTGTTCCTCTCCAGTTATAAAACTTCCCAATAGTAATATCCTGAACAACTGTTAATGATTCTGGATATTGCATTCCACATGACAGCCTAAGTCTGTGACAGAAATCCTACAACATAACATAGCACACATTAGCATTATTTAGACAGATTACGGTTCCTAGAGTCACAGCTACATCCAGCAGAATAAGAAACTAGAGTCCTATTTTTGTCTTATTTTTGCTTTATTTGTTGTAAGTGTAGGTAGCCCTCACCAGACCACGACTCCTAACATATTATTTTATTATACCCCTTAGTACACCTAGCTAGTAGTACATAAATGCAAGGGTTTAAGAAAAAGATGCTTACAATTTAGCTATGTTTAACTACTACCCTCTTGCAGGGTAGGATTCCCCAGTTTAAAGCGGTAGATGAATACTCATGCTAAAGCTGACACTCTGACCTTAACAAAGTATTGTAAGCCATGCAATGTAACTAAAAAAACTGGACATGAAATTGTCTCTATTTTAAAACATTTAAATATCTAGTCCTCTATTTCTCACTATATAATCTTTAAAAGCTCTTAAAAACCAAAAAGTTTTCACTGTTATGGAAACCACATCATATAATACTTTTAGTAAACCTAAATCATATCCTCATTATTGTGATTACAAAGCTCCTGAAGAATTCCACCAATGGATAATTTGCTTTCAAATTTCTAGGTTATTATATGGACTGCGTGTAAGTGTGTGTTTGTGGGTAGCAACACCTTCCTTTATTTTAAGCAGCTAATTCCTCTTCTTCCCACCCTGCCTGCACATCTTCCAGGTCTTAACACTAGATATCAAACAAACCCAAGCCATTTTACATTCCACCTCCCTTTTCCTAATCATTCCAGGGGTGCAAGACCTAACATCCCAGCTGGAATTCGATTTCTTGAACATGACTAAGCAAAACAACAGATACAGTTTCTTTGCAATGGCATCAACATGTCCCTGTTTGACTGGAAATACTTAATCTACTCTATCTGAGGACCTAACGATATTTTTCAACAGCTATATTGGCAGCTCATAGTCATCCTATGATTTGTGACAATTTCAAGTTCTTCTTCAATCTCTTCTAACAATAAAGCCAGAGTTTCTAGTTTGGGTTATAGGTCTCAAAGCACGTAATAATTCTGTATCCTTGAATTTCATCCCAGTCTTTCACACTTCTTTAGCCATCCAGCTCTTCCCTGCTGTGCCCTTCGCATATTCCTAGTGCATCAAAATTCCATTCTAGCCTACATGAAAATATAACATTAAGTCTGTAGAATAAGGGCATTTCACAAAACAGACCACAAAGTACATTACACACTCTGGTCAAGTCCTGTGAGTCACCATCAGTAAGGACTTTGCAGAAATTGCTGCAGAAATCTCCCCAATACTGCAATATCTGCAGCCACCTCTTTTCTTCACAGATGCCAGCACATTTTACAGTTCTGATGTAAATCCATGTCTTTAATAAATTCTTGCGTGACTATAGTTCTTATTTAGTAAAAATAAACCAGACCTTTAATATTAAGTTAATCAGACCTATTAATAAAAACCATGTACATTGGGGTAATGCTAAGAAAATGAAGCTGAACTGTATTCCTTGTATGAAGCATTATGGAAGCGTTCTGAAGCAAACAGTTAAGAAATTAAGAATATGGAGAAAGATGAACACACGACAACAAGAATGAGGTGTCTCATTGACTCGTCAGGTGTTCAGTAATTCTTTGACACAATACAGGCTTGTCTAAATAAGACTGAAATAGGCATTAGTAACTTCTACAAATAGGTAGTAGAAAATTCTATTTACTGTCTATTTAGCCATCTAGCCAAATTACCTATTACTTTTCATCTCTCCTTTTTAACAACTTTACTACTCAAGCAATTCTATCTCTTAAAGTTAAATGGTGCTCTAAAAATACCACAAAAATGGTTGGCTAAACAAAACAGAAAAAATAAGGGAAAGCAAAGACTAAGACATCCCACTACTCACTTCAGAACCCATTATTTCACCTCCAGTAGAGCTTTCAGGAGTAGAACTCCTGAAAATATTTCAGCAAGTAAATAAACTTTATTTTTATCAGCCATGAAAGCATTATTTCTGGGAAACTGTTCTTGCACCTAAACCCCCTTTCCTATTTTATTTCTTAGTGTACCCTCATAAATATTATAGTGGTGCTGCCACAACTATCTCGTATACACTGGTCATAAAAAAAAAAAAAGAAATTACCAACAAACCTTTTTACAACCATTACTTGAGCTAGTATAGCTTCTAGATCATGTAACAAGAAACACTTTTTTTTTTTTTGAACAGGATTGGTATGGAATGCACTCCTACATAAGGAAAACCTTTGTGGGTTGTTTAAGAAACCATGTGAGAAAAATGGAAATTTGAACAGATTCATGTAAAATCACAGCAAGGTAATGCGAAAGCAAATGTTACAACATGAACAATGATCAATTCTGGATTTAATTAGTGAACTGTAAAGCTCACACCCACATCAATGTGCACAGGGAGGATGTCTGCTATTGATTCTCATGTTTGCTGTTTACTGATAAAGTCATCTTTCTGTATCCTTGGAGAAAGAAAAATGGTGATGAAAATGAAAGAAGAGAACTGCAAAAATTAAGTAAAGATCCATTACAATAAAGAAAACCTTTTTTCAAATCTACTATTTTCTGAGAAGGTGTTAATGATTGTTTTTGACTGGAAATCCGCTTTATTGCAAAAGCCTTTTCAAATGCTTCATCTGATGGGGGAGAGAGACTGACACAATTCAAGAGGCATATCAAGGTATTCTGAAAGAAAGTTTTAAAAAATATTCAGAACTTTTGAAAGAAAATGATGCACCAAAATGTAGCAAGGGCACATGAACAAAATTATAGTGCTTTGCTTTGCACCTAATACATAAAAGCCTATTATTTCTATTTTATTTCTTTACCATAAAAAACCATTTTTCCACAAAAAAAAAGGGGTTGATTTTTTTGCCCCAAAAATTTAATGCTGGATAGATACTATTCCCAGGGAATTATGATAGCTGGAAGCTGTATGGGGCTTCCCTATACAAAACCCTATGCCCACAACGTTGCTTTGGGTATTCCGTATCTTTTGAGATATGAGGCTTAAACCGTCTGAAACAAAATTAAAATGCTGCCAGTTTTCGTATCACTCAGAACATTTTTCATCATCTCTCCACCTCTGAAGTCACATTGTTACCTAGTAATTAAATTTCACTTCCAAAGACCGGAGAAAAATGGAAGATGGAAATCCCACCGCCTATCTGAAAACAGAAGATGCAACAAACAACAGCTGCTCTTAAAAAAAAGAAAATTAAAAATACATTTAAATATAGTTTAAACTATTTTGTTCTAGGCTTGGCTTATGTTCTCGAAGGTTTGAAGCACTGATTACTGGGAGCTGGAGTTGGACTGAATGACTGTTCAGAAAGGATATGTTGGAAACTTTCCTTCACTTCTTCCCCTACAAAGCCATGTTTCAGACAGTCATGGCCTACGGCGTTGATCTGGCAGCCTGCCCGGGCGCCTCATCTAACCTACACTCCCAGCAGCCACTGTCCACACCTGCTCACAGCGCAGAGACAGGAGGGTGAGCAGCCACCTTCACTCACCCCGCCGTGACAACCCCCCGCTCTGCCTCCGCACTCCTACGGCTGCAGTGACTCTTCCCTCGACAGCAAACGCGCCCGCCGCACTCGCACTCGCAATACAAGTGCGTGGAGCAAGGGCAGTGTCGCGGCCCCGCCCAAATGCGTGTCACCCTGCCATTTTATGACTTTCACAACAGTGAATGATCACGCGTGGCGGGGACCTCTGCTGGGTGGGTTTGCCACTGCCTCACCGCCCGCAGCGCCACCCACCTGCGTTTGCACTGCCTGGAACACGGTGTGACACCGCCCGTGTGCTCAAACACTGACCAGGCAGAGCCCAGCGGCGCGGGGCAGTGGGAAAGGGCCTCCCCCTCTCCCCCGCTGCTCCGGACAGCGGTGCCGGGCACGTCCCTGAGAGGCGAGGGGGCGGCGAGGGGGCGGCGAGGGGGCGGCGANTGAGGCAGTGCTTCAGCGCGGACGGCACCGTGCCCATGGCTCGCCCGGCAGCCGCCGCAGGGTGGGCGCAGCCTCCCGGGCCGCGCGCGAGCAGCCCCGCGATTGGCGGAGCGCGAGCGCCGCCGCGTCCCCTCCCGCGGGGCTGCGGCGGCCGCCGCCTCACGCCCGGCGGCCCCCGGGTTCGCTTCGTGCGTCCCCTCGCCTGCTGCCCCTTCTCGCCTCCTGCTCCCCTCGCCTTCTGCCCCTCTCGCCTTCGCTGTTGAGGAGCCGCGGCAGCGGGTGGCCGCGGTCGCTGCGGGCTCGGTCGGGGCGTGCGTGCGGGGAAACCGCTGAGGAGAGACCAGCCAGCCGTCCTGCCCCACGTCCGCCCTGGCGCCGGGCACGCCCGCGGGCCACCGGGCCCAGCCTGACCTGGCAAGGCTTTAGGCAGCAGGGGGGAAAGAGAGCAGCAAGGGAAAGGGACAGAGCTGCTTCCAGGCCCAGCCTACGTGTCCTGTTCGGCATCCCGGGGCTGTGCAAACGATGCAAGATAACCCAGGTCCTGCTCGCTCGAGCGTCCAGGTGACACGGGGCTTCGTCCACACACTGGCATTTCTGCTTTCCGTTTAGGTAGGAAAAACTTAGAGCATAGCAAACAAATGGAATACTATTCAGGTGTCAGCAGCTCTCTCTGCGGCATTTTGTCTGCTCCCTTACATCCATTGTGCCAGCCAACTTTCCAAACTCCTCTCAAGCAAAAATTGCTTTTGGATCATCCCTTTTCTGGGGTATCAGGGATATTTTGTTAAATTGATTAACCTTTCTGTCAATCATTTTGTGCAAAAGATTATCAGGTTTACCACCAAGTCTCTGTTTCAGTTGTTCACTGTAGACATGATGCTCTCAAAGCCCCATCTTTCTTTTGCAGTTTTGCATTTCATCCTTGTTCTGTGCATCTAAAAATTGTATTTCCCTAGCCATTGTAAACCAAAACTGGATGTGAATTGATTGGCTGGGAAGCTTTTCTTTTTCAAGAATAATCATGGCTTTTCAGGAATAAGATTTTTAAAATACAATGAAAAAATTTGAAAACGTTACTGGTGGTCATCTCTGCAATTTCAAATCTGGCCGCTGAAAAGTGCTAGGAGGTTTCTTTACTGACTACTATCTGATGCAGTTAGTATCTTTTCTGCCTTTTCCCAGTAAAATATTTGTTAATTCAACATGCTTTTATTTTCACAGTTCAAAATTCCACGTAAGTAGTGGCTCTGGTCTTGTTAGAGACCAGCAAAAGACTTGCTTTGGTCTTGTTGCCTGTATAGTTAGGGATAAAATATAGAGAACCTGGCAAAAAAAATCATGCCTTTCTTTTTTGTTTCCCAGTGAGAGAAGGTTTATCAATGATGTGGTATATATGAAGGTAAAGGCACTTTATTAAGATTAATAATTTCATTTTCAGTTTTCTGTACATTTCCTAGCCAGCTGGAAAAAAGGATAAAAACTGTAATTGCAACAGTTAAGAGTATGTCTGTGAATAAAGTGTTCCTCTCCTACCTACCTCGCCTGTTCTTGAGTTGCTCCAGTTCTAAAGTCACATTTCATATGGCCTTTAATCATCTTTCTTACAAATACCTCTGAAACCAGCTGCAGTGTAATGCTCTGCAGGTAGCTTATATATCAAACTGCTATTTTCTCCACATTAAATCCCTTCTAATAGTATTGGGTTTATGTCTGTTACTGTTTTGCTTTTGTAGGAATTAAAACCTCGGTGGACTCTTCCAGCCTGCATCCGGTGTGAATGTTTACTGTCACAAACCTGCTTCAAGACTCAGAGTGCTGAGCCCACATATGCTGAAAAAGAACATCTTTATCTGAAGTTGTTGGGCAGAGAAGGAAAATGTAACAGATACATTCTAAAGTAATCCCAAATTGAGTTCTCATGAAACAGCTTCTCATTGTTTCTTTTCTCGTTTCTTGTTCTACTTCTCATTCTCCCTGCAATCCGAATTTGTTTTTCACCCTTGCCAATTTTGCACTGAATCTTTCAACTGGTCCTTCTAAATGCAAGGAGTTGTTTCAAAAACAAGAGACATATAAATAAAACACGTCCAGCTGAAACATGCATGTTGGGAGAAGGGTCTGATAATTTTTCTATTGAAAAAGGCCCTGTGTATTAAAATCTTTAGAGCTAAAATGCATTGTTATTGCTAAACATGAGTCACATTGGACAGCACAGAGTGAAAGCTCCAAGAGGATTGTGTTTTAGGCACGCATACTCTTCTTTGCTTGCAGATGCTACAAAACATACTCCACCCCACTTTATGAGTTAACATGAAGGCAGATACCCTTGTCCTGTGATAGTACCAGTATATTTACTAATTGAAAGGTTTGCAGGGTCATGTAAAGAATAATGGACACTTCTGGCAGATCTTTCTGTAACAGCACCTGGGCCTCTCGTGGTCTGGACTTTTATGTGTCCTCTGCTGTTCCCCATTTTGATTCTGCATATCTTTTGTTCAACAACAGCATTTTGGAAGAACTTCAGTTTATTAGAACACATGGAAGGGCTCAGATGTGTTTGGTGCTGTATCAGGATAGTGAGTAGAAATTGTGCACGGCTGGCTTTTGGCTTTCCATCTGTCTCTCAAAACTGTTTATCATTCTGGTACTCCTCTGAATTTATCATTGTCATTGGCTCACACTGTGTTCTGGTCAAAGGTTTGAAAACGTTTATTAAAAGGAATGCTTTTCACTAAAATAAATAATCTCTTATAGAAGTCATGCCACCAAGCCAACCAGATGGGGAGAACAGGCATATTTGTGTAATATGCAGAGTAACTCCAAACACTATCACAAGAGATGTTTCTGTACTCCTTATTGTTCCCATGCAGTTACACAGGTAGTTAGCAGTCAGATCATTAGGAGTGGAAACATAAAGCTGTTGGATTTCCTGCAGTATGACACAAAACCTTGGCCAAGAAAGGCATGGTAAAAATAGATTGATCACTTATAAGCATCTAAAAGAAAATAAGAAAGTTGTTTAAAGAGTGATTTGATGACAGCAAGAAGGACAGAATCAGAAGCAAGGGAGCTATTCATACTGATGATAATCATAAGTGCCAAACTGGCAAGCAGCCAAAGTGCCTACTAGGCAGAGATCAAAGACACATATGGTGAGTCTCAAACAACAAGTAAGCCATAGAATTCTGGCAAGCATTGCAGGAATAATATGCTCCAGCCCTGACAAAGATGGGGACTAAAAAAAACACAATGGAGCTACCAATACTGGATCGTACCTCAGGGAAAGCAAAGCTTTCATCATTTCAGTTTTATTGGAGAAAAATGTAGATAACTTCTCACATATGGTAGGTCTGGTTGATCTAAATTGATGGGAAGTGTAACACAATGTTAAAAAATATCCTTTACAGTTGTGGCAGTAAATCAGTATTCCATTAGCTGCAGCATCATTCAGAGACAGCATTCTTCAGAGAGTTAGTAATAGATTTACTTTGCCAAAGTAAAACTATATTCCAGGTGATAGACACCTGGCATTTGAAACAGACACAATCAAGAAGGAAGTCCAAGTTAAAGTCTTGCCAGATGTTGGAGCCTGTTCTTCTCTATTTCACTAATTTGGTCAGATGGCCAAATGACAACTACATCACAATGTAAAACAAGCAAACACAAAAAGGGATGCATTTTAACTTACATCTCACACTACTATGCAGCATCAAATAGGAAAAGAAGGAAATTATGTGAGTTTAGATCTGGTTTCATAGTTATACACCCATACACAGAGTCATTGAAAAGGGGACATGTCCCCTTTTTAATGACTCTGTGTATGTGTGTATAACTATGAAAAAAAAAACAAGCAAAGACAAAAAGGGGACACATAAGGTGTGTTATTTTACATTTGTAAAGGCTGCTGACTTTTACACTGGCAAGAATGGTACTCAGCAGCCCTTTGGGTGTTTGTGTGGTCTCCAAAGTACAAGCGCTACATAGCTATATAAAAATGTTATGAAGTATATCGAGGACAGCAGAGAATTGTAGCAGAAAGTGCTTATTTATGGATAACATTCTCCATTTGAGATATTTCCATAACTGACAGAAATGCTGCTGAACCAAATGTGTCCCTTGTCTGACTCCATCTTTTAGACTGTAATTTCTTTGTCTCAGTGACCTGACCTACCTCTCGACGGTATCAGGAGAAACTATGAGCCAATTCCTGAATGGATTTTCAAGGTGCTGTTATAATATTTAACACTTGCTTTTCAGAGCAAGTGTTTTGCCTACTGTTATACAGACTTTGTTTCCATCTCTTTTTTCACATCAATGTACTTAGTATCTCCATCTCCACCCAGTCTTCTCTGCCAATAAATACTGATGTGATTTCTTGTAGAGATTATAAGGTGCAATATGCAATAGCCTCTGATTTTTTTCCTCTCTTTATGTTAATAAGAGACAACAAAATAGTACGGATTGTCAGTGAACCAGTTTTCTCGTTTTTCAAAAGTGACCCTTTTACACCATGTAAAAGAGAAACTATTAATTGCTCTTAGGAAATGTTTATTGGATAAAGAAATGCTGGGACAGCTTTTATGCTATATCCATTGCTTCTCAAATAGAGAGCATTTATCAGGGTTTAATCAGAACAAAATAACCACCTGAAAATTGTACCTGCACTGCATTCTGGGAGTAGTGCTTTCCAAACAGTAAAAAACAGTTAAAGACTGAACCTTTTCTGTTCTCTTAGGGAGCAATTCTTCTGATTTATTTTAAATATATATTTTAGTATCAAATGAGCCATCTTCTACAAACCATATGCAATTTCTGTATTTCAAACTTGTCCAGCAAATTAAAATGAATTAGGCATTATCCAATAAAGCACAAATGTGTGTAGATGCTATGAACCCAAAAGCTAAATTTACATGTTCTTTTTTTTATTTTTATTTTATTCTTCTAATTACTAAGCTAACGTACAGAGGATGTTTTGTGGGCATACCAGGAATAAGTATTTGAGGGGATATTTTTAGGCATTTGCCATATAACTGTACTTCTAAAATTATTTGCAGTATGTCCCAAATTGCTATGCCTCTGTCATTAAATTGTTCCAGAGCAATAGCAACAGTTTAAATTCTAGTATAGTGATCAGTCTGACACTAGAATTTTTTCTATTTCTTCTGTCACCAATATTACTCAACTTAGGAAAAAAAACCCACAAACAATGGAGAAGTTTTCTGGTGCAGTAAAAAGTTGCTTAATTTGGCAAATAAAGAGCAAAAAAGGCAGAGATTACTTAAGAGACAAAGAAAAGTTTATGTTTGTACATAATGGACATTCTTGCCAAGGTAATTTCCTCGTGTTTAATATGACAGTTTCATGTTTTTCAATTTACTTCATATCATTTTGCCTAAACAATGTGCAATTAAAATGTATATCCACAGTAACTGAAAGCAGTTTTTAAGTTATCAACACAACAAAAACTTTTGGACAAAACACTACTAAATAATGAAAAATAAATTAGAATAGTATGTAATGTAGGATAAAAACAAATACCACATGTGCCATAATGCAAAGCAATCTGAGATCATCAAGTAGATGTGTGCATCATTTTTTTCTCCATTTCTGTTTGTATTTAACTTCAGGGTCAAATTGAAGTCTTCATCTGAGTCCTGTGATCTAAAATCCTCTTTAGTAGTCTGCATAAGTAGGACAAAGAATTGTGTTTTTTGGCTTCAATAGTAAAGACTGAACCAGGCAAATGAATACTGTAACTCTACAGGAAAGACTGACAAAGGAATTACTGGAATGGTATTGACATTCAGAGATTTCCTTTTTAGCAGAATGGTAGCAACAGCACTATAAAGTCAAAAGAAAAAAAAAACTTGGAAAAAGTCAGGTTTTTTACATTTTGTTTTGCTATCTTCATCACTAATACAAGATTTAGTCACATAAAAATTGGTGTGCACTACTTCATGTTGCATTTGCAACAAAAAGCACATTCTTGAATCCACAGCATTTCTAACAAAAAGTTATCTGTAAACTTAATCTAGGCAGAAAAAGACGTACAATACCTTTAAATTAAAATGCTAATGTCATATTGTGAAGCAGAATAGTCTTACTTTTGTTATGTTTAGGACTCACAGTGTTGCTTAAGCAATACTCAGTGAAACAGAACAGTGTTCTTTTTCATAACAAGAATGCCATTTGCAGTATCAACCATTTCATGCTAGCCTTAATTATTTTTTTCCCCAATTTAAAAAATAATTCAACTCCAAAGCAGATGTTTATACACCAGGATGAGAAGAGATTTCTTTCACATACTACATCTGGGAGTTTTAAGGTCTGTGTTTCAGCTCATAGAATTATCAGAGAATCATAAAATTGCTTAGGTTTAGAAAGACTTTTAGAATGATTGAGTTCAGCCATTAACCCAGCACTGCGAAGTCTATCACTAAAGCATGTCCCTAAGCATCACAATTACGTGACAACGTAAGAATTAGAATTTTCTTAGGAAAATTCACAATTCTCTCATCTTTCTGATTGCAATGACTAATAGTCATTAGTCTAAAAGTCTAATGACTTTTAAAAGTCTTAGTGTGGTCCTATTACAACAGGGTGCTACTTTGGGCTGGGATGGATTTAATTCTTTTCAACACAGCTTGTATGGTGCTGTGTTTTGGATTTGTACGTAAACAGTGTTGATAAGACACCCATGTTTTATTATTTTATTCCCAATCATTGTCAAAGCCTTCTCTTTCTCCCAGTGGTAGAAATTGGGACACAGCTGGGACAGCCAACCCCAAAATGATCAACATACTAATAAAAGCTGAGGAAGGAGGAAACAGGATGACATTCTGAGTTACGGCATTTGTCTTCTCAAGTAACAGTTGTATGTGATGGAGCCTTGCTTTGCTGCAAATGGCAGAACACCTGCCTACCAGTGGGAAGTGCTAAGTTTTTTCCTTGTTTTGCCTTGCATAGCTTAGCTTTCCCTATGAAACTGTCTTCATCCCAACTCACAAGTTTTCTCACCTTTGTGCTTTTGTTTCTCTCCCCCGTCCCACTGTGGGGAAGTCAGTGAGTGTGGAGCTGAACTCCACACCAGGGTTAACTCACAACAAATAGATCCAATCTGCATGAGACTGCAGAAGAAAAAAATAGACATGGACAGCATTAATCAAACCTCTTACTTTAGGCACTTAAATTAGGCATTGCAGCATTTATAAGCCTTTAGAGAGATTTAAGCTGCCTAAGCTGCGTTTTTTCTGGAGTAAGTGGAGGGATCTAGGTGTTCATATCACCCTTAGGAAACGTTTGCTCCAGCTCAGCTACAGACTTGCTTTTCCAGTGTGATGAAGGAAACTTCAGCATTTTCTAGGCACGGCAACGTGTGCACATGTTGAACAGGTAGCCACTGAATTTTGGCCAGTATTAAACCTCAAGCACAGAGGAACAGCTACAAAGTTCCTGGCTGAGTTTGAGAAGCCTTCAGAGTATTGGAGCTACACTTCCCATTTACTAAGAGAGAATCCTACATTCCAAACCAAATGGTGACACTGCATCACTGTATAGCCAGGAATTTGAGTGATAAGGAATCAAAAACAATGCATAAAGTATTTAATTACGTTCTATAGTAATACATTAGTGTTACAGTTTTTGTTTTTTTACTTTTTAAGTTTTTGAATTTTTTTTAATTGCTTTTCTTTCACCTTTGTGTATTGCAGGTCCTAGTGCAGAAAGATTCTTTAAGATCTATAGTTTTCCAGAGGGTCTGCAGGTAAACAAACTTTTGGACTTAAAACTATCGTTTGGGGGTTTTTTTGTTTGGGTTTTGGTTTGTGGTTTTTTGGGGTGGGTTGTTGTTTTGGTTTTTTTTTTCTTTTTGGTAAAACTTTTTGTTCTTTTTCTGCTCATGTAGAACTTCAATTAAAATTTTTGAGGTGTTTCACCATGTTAAGGAACATCATTTAACACTATGCCTCAATTGTTATAAATCAGATTTGTTATTCTGAGCTCAAGGAGAATGCTAACAGAGATTGAAGGTAGTATGAGTTTTTATAATTCTCTTTTAGTGGGTCTTTTGAGAAGCATGAGCAAAGAGGAACAGGTCACCATGGGGTGCCAGAAGACCCAGCACACACAGGAGAGACAGCATTGCAGCCACAGAGGCAGTAGGACTGCTCTGGTGCTTGACAGTCAGGAAGGGGAGCTTTAACTTTCTTTCACAATTGGTCCCAGAGAGACTTTGGCTCTTCAGCCTCATTAGCATCCATTTCCTGCTCCTTCCCATAGTGTTGTCACCATATATGTTCATGAGACAATGAATGACCTTGTGTTCTCATTGGAAACACAGTGGTGTTTACCCATGTTGCATCTGGGCCTGATGTAGTGACCACTCTATTTAAGTTGCCAAAACTTTTCTGTTACAAAAGTATGTCCTGTTTCTAAAAGGACAAAGATCTCCATGTCTTGTAGCAAGAATTTGGAGTTTAGCAGCAGTATAGCCTGGAGTCAGGAACATGTCTTCTGTTGTCTCAGTGAATATCACTTTAATTTCTAAAATGTTGAGAAATGTGATTTCCTAGCTATGTTTTACTCTTTTATGTTTGCCAGAGACTAACAACTAAGCAGTTTAATATTCTAGTTGCTCTGAGCAGATTTTGCTCTTGCATGTTATTCCAGCATGGGAAACAATACTGAACCTACATCTGGAGCCCACATAACTCAATTCCTGCCACTGCTCCACAACAAACACTCTCAAAGAGTAAAACTTAGTGAGACACTAAAGAGGAGTTCTGGAATGAAAATAAAATTTCATGCTTTTAGGCTTCAGACAATCTCTTAAGTATCAGGGTTTAGGATGAGGCCTCCTTAATAGAGAAATAATCCAACATCTGCCTACTGTAGGGGGATTTTGGCTACCATCATGGACAGGATGCTGTGCTTCAGAGATTACACATTTGATGCATATGTTTTTTATAGTATGGATAGAAAGTTTATAGAATGATAATTCAGAAAATGCAAGTTCTAAAGGAATTTGGTTGTACCTGTAGACTATTTTATTTCTACGAAAACAATGATTTCCAGCAAGAGATCATTCAGGTAATGTGTATAAGATGCTAATGATGAACTTATGAAAATAAAACCACACTTGCATGCTTGCCTTGAGATTGACTGTATCCAGACATAAAATAAAACATTTCCTATCTCAGTTTATCAAAAGAGAATAGAAATATGGTCAGAGAAAAGTAGTCAGAAAAAATACCAACTTTTAAAAGCCTATTATTGACAAAATAAGATATAGCCAGCCCCATTCCTTTTAGACAGAAGCAGCTAGGGAAATATGATAGACAGGGTACAAGACCTCTTGTTATTCTCTGTTTATCTGTGACAAGATTTTAGGAGTTAACATGTTAATTATGAATAACTGCATGCATCGTTAAAAACATTTTAAGAAAATCAAGAAAAATTTGGTTTGTCATAGTTAGATATCTGAACAAATAATTGCTGTGGCATTTGAATAGTGATATAGTACAAAGAGAGTTTGTTCAGCCATTCTTAGAGGGAAGAGAGGTCAATGCCAGCTCTAGCAGCAGAGGAGTAGGTGGGGATCTCTGAAGCTGGAGGTAAAATTCTAAGCAAGGCATAAATTTCTACTTCAAGGGATAAATTTGATGAAGGTTCCACCCAGAAAACAATCGTATGGAAAAAGCAAAAATAGTTGAAATGTCTTTTCTGATGGAAAATATGCAGCAATCAGCTAAATTAATGAGTACTGCCTGATGAATAATTCACCACCATTATTCTCATTAATCCTCTAGTCTGTCCAGACAGATTTGAGATCGTTCTGTAGAAGCATAAATGGCCTGTTAAGAACAGTAATTGTTATATTATTTTTGAAATGTGGTTTATCTGAAATGTACAGTCATGAATTATTGTGCAGCTGGTACTATATACAGACATGGAATAAAATAATTCATTAAAGAATTAAGGAAATATAAAATTTTTATTGTCAGTGGGCTTTAAAAGTCTTTATGAACACCGGTGATTTGGGCTTTCCAAAGTGTGAATCAAAGTGAGAGCGAATGAAGTCCATAATCACTGAGATGCGTATTATAGGATTTACTGGGCATAAAATAATTGGCCTATTATTCTACATATTCCAACAAAAAATGGATACTTGGCAAAGAAAGCGTTTGAAAGAAATCTTTATGAAAAAAAATAATATGCCTTGCTTAAATAGGTTGTGTCTCTGTCTGAGAGAAAAAGGGGAGGGAGATATAACTGAAAACCTATTTCCTAGGAATAATATCTGAAAACAGTGATTCAGTTTTTAAAAACAAACTGCAAATTATATCTCCTTACCATTAAGAAAACAAGTGATTCCTTTGATTCCTAATACATCATCATGACAAATTATGACTTTTCAACCAAGGTTAAAATTGAATGTGTCACATTTTCCCTTAAAACTTAAAACAAGTATGTATTGCATGTCAGGCAGAACACTTCAAACTCTTTACAATGTTCTTATTACAGTACATAATCAGGCAATTCTTAACTTGTAGGGATTATTTTCTTTGCATAAGATCTTGGAAGCTAAGAGCTCAGCAGAATTCTAAGAAGGACTACTGTCTATATGCATGAAAAGATAGCTACAAAAAAAAAGTTTAAAAATATAATAATTATTTACTCAGTTGACAATAGGTGGAATTAGAGACTTCTACTTAGAAACATATTTAAATTACTGTCTCATTTCCTGTAGTAACCAATGGATTCCAGATCCTGAGACACATTACTTCCTAGCTAGACCTTACAGCTGGTGTTAATTGTATCTTAATATGGACAGAAAACATATCTTAATTCATACATCTGATGTAAACAAAATAAATCATGTGCACCAATATGCAATGTTATGTTTTTAATAAAGATACGAATCAGGTCATGATTTTAAAGACTTGGTTGCTCCCTTTTATGGTGCCATAAGGAAGCCCTTCCATTTGTAGCACTACAATGATAAGACTATGTGCAATAGCACAATAACCATGATAACATGGACAACACATGCTCGACTGTGATTTCACCTAGCAACACAGTGACAGATGATGTCAGAAGTCAAAAAAGTTGATGGATCTGTGGCTGTGATAGAATCAGCTTTCCCCTGAAAATGCTGCCTAGCAGTAAAGGATATCCAGGCAACAGAGGGCACCTGACTTCATACAATATATGAATCAAGACTTTCATAGTGATTCATCTTTTGGGGGCTGGGAGATAAGTCAACAGAACATCCTATTCTTGGTGTCACTCAGTACGCTGCAGAAGGAAAAGAGCTTGCTAGCAGCTGGTCATTGGGCTGGTTCCCAAAGGTACAGACCAGTGTACCATTACTGGTACACTGGTCTGTACCTTCAAAGTCTCTTGTCCTGCCCTGTGCTGCCAAAATCAAGTGCAATGCAGAAGGAGTTATCGTGGCCTCAGAAGCAGGATTTGCCCCTACGCAAAGGGAAAAAGGACAAAAAGGAGAAAAAGCACTTTTTTTCCCGCTACAAAATAAGAAATCCTGAAATCCTGAGTAATGACAAGGTAGTTGGCCTTCATACAGGTGTTGCATCTAGGGTCTGGAGGAAGACAAGTTGCCACATATTCACTTTTGCTCTACTCTTGCACTACCCCAACAAGTATTCACAGAATCACAGAATCAATTAGGTTGGAAAAGACCTTTGAGATCATCAAGTCCCAACCTATGACCAAAACACCACCTTGTTGACTAGACTGTGTCACTGAGTGCAACATCCAGTGTTTCCTTCAACACCTCTAGGGATGGTGACTCCATACCTCCCTGGGCAGCCCATTACAATGCCCAATCACCATTTCTGTGAGAAACTTCTTCATAACTTCTGGCCCAAACCTCCCCTGCTGCAGCTTAAGACTGTGTCCTCTTGTCATTGGTTGTCTGGGGGAAGAGACAAACCTCAGCTGGCTACAGCCTCATTTCAGGCAGTTGTAGAGTGATAAGGTCTTCCCTGAGCCTCCTTATCTGAAAAACCCCAGCTCCCTCAGCTGCTCCTCATAGGACTTGTGTTCCAGACCCTTCATCAGTCTAATTGCACTTCTCTGGACATGCTCTAGCAGCTTAACATCCTTCCTAAATTGAAGGGCCCAGAACTAGTATTCGAGGTGTGGCCTCACCAGTGCCAAGTAGAGTGAATCATTTCCCTGGAGCTGCTGGCCATGCTATTCTTGATACAGGCCAGTATGTCAGACCTTCCTGGCCACCTGGGCACACACGGGCTCATGTTCAATCTGCCATCAATCAGTACACCCAGGTCTCTTTCTACCTGTTGTCCAGCCACTCTGTGCCCAGCCTGTAGCACTGCAGGGGGTTGTTGTGGCCCAAGTGCAGCACTCAGTACTTGGTCTTGTTAAACCTCATATTGTTGGATTTGGCCCATCTGTCCAGTCTGTCAAGATCCCTCCCAGAGCCCTCCTACCCTCCAGCAGATTTACATTCCCCCCAGCTTGGTGTCACCTGCATATTTGCTAATAGTGTTCATAACAGATGCAAAGCTCACCTTTTTATGAAGCCCACTATATTGTCACCCCTATTTCCATACTTATCCTTTCTTAAAAGCAGTCATATAATTTAACATAGAAATTTCCTACATGAAACTTCTTCGGCCACACAAGGCTCAAATATATTTTATAATAATATCAGTGAAACTCTCTGGCCCTGGGATTTTACACTGCTGCCTCTTCCTGCAGTGTTTGATTGCTTCATGTATAGAATCAGTAACAGCAATTACTTTGGAAAAAAATAAACTCCCTTTGGACTAGAGTTTGTTCTTGAGAGGCAAGATTATAGTTGCTAATTTTTGTTTATATGGATATATTTTCAAATACTAATACTAGAAGCAGTGCTGTGACTGTGATGGATATGCACAAGAAGTTTTTGGTCAGATGGAATATCTTAAGTAGCATTCATCAATATTTTTAGAAAAAACAGATGATCTCTTGGGCACATTAAGCCATCCTAGTCCATCAATTTCTAGCTACAGGGTTAAGGAAGTTGACTAGTTGACAGAGTCAGTGTTTTTATGAGTAAAGGACAAGCCAGGGTTACGAATATTGTTTTGCAGCAGCAAGTTTCTTCACAGAAGGATTTTGTTAATGGAATAAGAAGTTTAATGTCATATAAAAAAAGAAATCTGTTTTGTCTAGTCTTACCAGATTAACTGGTAAAACAAACACGAAACTTGGTTCCTCTGGAATACGATCCTGTAGATTTCCATGTGTTGCTGTTAATTTAATGCTTTGTGTGTACTTTTACAGCTGGATTCATGAGCTGAAGCTGTTAAATTTAATTTCTAGCAAGCTAAATAGCTTATGGTCTAGTTTTATTATTATTCATATTTCTGAACCTTAAGCAATAATACATTGCCTGTAGGGATGTTTTAAACCAACACATGACTAATCCGCCCCATGAGAGCATAAGCAAAGGAGTGGCAATATATCCACAGCTGATCCCCAGTGACTTTTCTCATTATTCCTGCAGTCAAAATAGTATCCTTTTAAAATTAGTGTAATAATAGAGAATAAAGCTTGGTGACTAACCTGACGAACTGTTTAAAAAAATTTAATAAAGCAAAACAAAACTGAAAGATAAAGTGAACTGGAAAAGATCTTCTTGGTATCGTTCTTCACCTTTGACAGACTCACCTGCTGTGAAAGTAGATAAAGGATATTTCCACTGAGGTGTAAACTTTTTAGACCTTGATTGGCAAGTCACAGAGTGTGGAAACCAGTCTGAGGTGGGCCTTGTTCTCCAACTGGAATTTATTTCAAATCATTCTGGAATTATGCAGACCCATGCTGGTTTGGATACCTGTATTCATCTTGGTGATAAAGTATATTTTCTCAAATGAAGCACCAGCCTTCTATTAAAGCAACCATTCTCTTTTATATTTAAAGTCTACTTAAGTATTTTTCAGAAAAATACCCGTTATGCATATTTTTTTAATGAAAAATGACAGGCAGACTGCAGTTGTGTTATTTGCTATATGAGTTATGCTTTAAATTGCAACTTTCAATTTGACTCATTTTGTTTAGGGGGAAGCCTCCATATGGATGAAACCTCCCTCTTGTTGGTTGAACGCTTCAGAGACTTGCCACCCAAATTTGACAGCTCAGCAAAATTGACAGGCTCAGGTCTGTGAGTGGGTTGTAGTAATCCTGGTGTGGCCGATCAGAAGCAAAATGGAACAGGAAAGCAGTACCAGGGATGGTTGCTTAACGTGTCTGCAATATAAATGCTTTTGCCAAGGTGCAGCTGGTTGTGCAACATTGTAAACTGGCCTCTTACTGTAAAGCAAAAGCAACAAACCTGACAACACTAAGCCACCAAAACACGTGAACAGTATAAAATTGATACCTAGTCTGAAAAGTGTATGTTTGATGTGAACATAATGAAATGCCACTTTATGCTTAAGGACTCTCTTTTGTGAGGTGCTGAGCACTCTTAACTCAAGATACACAATATTTTATAATGAGGAGTTGTGCAAGGCAAAAAGAAAGACATTTCAATATGTCATCAGGTCTAATTAACCAAAATAACAGTGCTTGAGTGCATATATCCTATATACCAACTTTATATGAAAGCTATTGAAACTTAAAAGCATCAAGTCCATAAGTCCCTCAATACCTCCTGTATCTGAGCAGATTCATTATTATTATTTTATTCTATATAACAAGGCTGTTATGCTAGAAAAGTGTTAGCTACTGTGTTTAATGTAAAATTTAGAAATCTAAATAAATGTAGCAATTTGTACATAGGAAGGGTACCTACTGATCCCAACTGGATTTTATAAGCATGTGAGTTAGGAGATGATACATAATGCATATCAATAATGTATGTTAAGTTTAAAGGAATATGTGGGAAAATGTCCTAGATTAGGATTTCCAATAATATATTATCTAGGGAGAAAATTTGCACATGTAAGTGCATGCAAATACACATAAACCAAACACACACACGAGGGAGATGTTATTGAGACATAAGCTTGCACATCATTCACATCTATTTCTACCAGTATTTCCATATTGATGTATCTACATTTACTGTATCTAAATTACACACAGGGTACTTGTTTACCCATGAAAGCAGCACCAGACAAAACCAGGGAACCATCCATTATAAACACTTGCAAGGACCAGTTTCCCTTATGGCTTCTTCACAATTAGTTCGGCAGTGACTCGCGTTCATAAACATGGATCCCTGATGTCTTTAAGCCCTGTAGTTAACAAGACATTTGTGTGAGGATAACAGACAAAATTAGAGAGGATACATGCTTTCAGTGGGATTGGCAGACATATGGCACTGTGATCTGTGCCTTTCTAGAATGGCTGTGCATTTGCCTTAGTTGTCTAACAAGTGGTTTAAGACTAACAAAAAGATAAGCAGTTCTGAGTCCTCTGAATTTTAAGCTATCTCATTGCTCTGTCACAAAAACTTCTGTTTTTATTTTCTAATGAACAAAACAGAAAGGAAAAAATGGGCATCCATATATATCACTCCATCTTACTCATTCAGCTATGTATTTTGCATAATGAAGCAAGGTCAAACAGCTTTTCTGTTTCATCAGTCCTTTTGATTTTGTGTCGCCCGTGTGGCAATGGGGAGTGTCAAAATCTGTAATGTAGTCTCATAAAGATTTGTTCTTCTCATTCTGAGAATCATCCCCAGTGTTTTTGTTCAGCCAGTATTAACCATTTGTTCTTTTGTAATTATATTTTTTGGGCCTGATAAATTCCATATTGCCACAGTGAGAACTGATTTTGTTGATTGCCAGTAGTGTCAAAAACCCCCAAAAACTTAATTTTCCAAATTAAAAAAGATAAACCATAAAAATATTAAACCTGTATTTTGATAATTTTCCTCTATATTTTGAAGGGGTTTTTTATTGTTACTGTTATTTTCACAACAAAGTACATCTAAAACACTGAATTTATCCATAACTCCAAAAGCCCAAATTTGAATTACAGCATATGAGCAGACAGTTCAGAAAACTGGCCTCTTAAAACAT
>WAAE01022296.1:0-52316 GCA_013400495.1 Nicator chloris
GCTCTCAAGGAAGAATGCTGCTTTTACGCAGATCATACCGGCGTCGTGCGTGATTCCATGGCAGAGCTCAGAGACAGGCTAGCCAAATGGCAGCAAGAGAGGGAAGCTCAACAAACTTGGTTCCAGTCCTGGTTTGACCAATCCCCTTGGCTCACCACCTTAATCTCCAGCCTGATGGGACCTGTTATCACACTTTCGCTAATCCTTATCTTTGGACCTTGTATTTTAAACAAATTAGTTGCCTTTGTTAAAGACCGCTTACAGCAGGTCAATGTTATGTTCCTTGACCGAAGGCAGTTGCTTTAACACCCAAAGTTATACCCAGTTTCAATTATACTAACCATCAGTTATATTCTGTTTTAAAACCCCTTTTAATGTCTATTAACAGCTTGCATTATACCTCCTTTTATGCCAATGTACCCCAGTTTGTATACCCTTTTTGCAGTTATGTATCTGTGTACACCTCAGTTATGATGATTCCCGTTTATACAGTGTTACACTAAACCCATAGTTCTCAGCAGGGGGGGGGGGGGGGAGATGTGGCAGATAGGGACCTCTGGAGCGGAAGATCCACGGGTCTGTACGGGCAGATAGGGTCCCACCCCCCAGGCTGGTAGGCGTGCCCTTTCCATAACTCATAAAAACCCCTCACCTTCGTTAATAAACGGGCTTTGCATCATCCGCCATATTGGTGTTAGTGTGCTTCCCCCGACTGGCCTAAGGTGTGGCAGTCGTGTCCTCTCCAGAACCGGGTCGTTGCCTTTCCCCACGAAAGGCAACAGAGGTGACAACGTGAAAGTCTCTTTCCAAGAAGGGACTAGGAGCAATGATGTTATGTGCTGAGTAAATGTGACAAGTTGTCTGGGATTCCAGTACGGGGCATGGTATAGGCGCTGCCATTTTGGGGGGAGAGCACAAATCTACAGCGGGGCTTCTGGTTCTGTCCTCCTCTGAAGGGGTGTGGTTTTCCACCTCCCACCAAGGAGGGGTGGAGCCAGAGGCAGGACTGGGGACAGGAAGAGAAGCTAAAGAGGGGGAAAACCGGTTCCAAGTGGCATGGCCATTGTCATCTTGGAAAGGGGGGTCTGGGATGGCGCAGCCAACGCCATTCCAGACCAGGGACTGGGAGGGGCATGGGGAATTCAGAGGTGAAGAGGGTAAGGGAAGCATCACAGAGCTAAAGGGGAGTCTATGAGACAAGTGACTGACGGTGAGAAACTTTGACGCTTAGCATGATGACATTGGGTTCCCCAGATAATATAAACAATAGATAGTAACTGGGGTGCTATAGTGTCCCCTTCAACTGTTAAATAACATAAATTCGTTCATACTAAATCCTAAAAATATTCTTCACAGATAAAGTCTGGAGACATGTCTGAAAAAGTGTTATAAATCCACCAAATGATCCTCTGACACGACCGCAAGGCTTTTTCCCCAGTCGCCCTGTTTGCCAGCTGAGCAAACCGTGCGGCTCTCGCCTAGATAGGGGTGACCGCTGATGCTCTAAAAAGCTTGGTAGGTCGTACAGAGCAGGAAGGCTGCAGGTCTGCTGTTCAGGAGAGAGTGGTCAGGTGTGTCAGCGTGTCTATGGAGTGGAGCGAAGAAGGAGAGAGGTGCCTTTGTGTATTTTTCCCAAAGAAGTTTATTCCCTGGAAAGGGGGCAGGGACAGAGGCAAAGGACTGAAGGCAGTGAGGACAGGAGCTAAGAGCCCAAGACGACTAAGAGCCAACAACCAGCTCTCAAGGCTGTATGGCAGATCATAAATGACAGAAGGGAAAGAGTGGATACAACTTAAGGGCCTGTCAGGGATTGACAAGGGAGGAGTTCTGAAAAGGACCAACAATTCGTAAACCAGTCTGGATACAACAGGGGAGTGGCTAGCTCAAACAAATCAATCAGGTACCAAACATAGGGCTTCGAAGCTTAGGGGATTTCCAAGTGGGAGATTCAGGCAAGGGGCTGGCCCATGGTGGGGGGGATTGACAGAGGACATTCTAGAACAAGGACACGTTCAGGGAATACTAGACAACTGGGGAGAGGAGACAACTTGGGAGATACTGTACAACATAGGGGAAAACAGGAATAAACCATGACACAATGCACCACCACAAGTAACTACCTGGATGGTACTCAGTTGCCAGCTGGGATTAAACCATGAGAGCAAAAATGACATTTCATACGTTTCCTGTGCTATTTCAAGATCCCCCGTAGGCAAATGAAAAATCAAGTAAAAAAATAAATCCAAGCACTTCCCATCTTTCATTAGAAACTTTATTGTATTAACCTACAGGTATGTGAAGTGAAGTGAAGTGGAATATATGGTAGAGGGAGGGAGAATGATGAACATTGGTCATCTTTGGAAAATATATATGTTTTCACAACAAAACACTTTTTTTTGTTACAAGAAAAAAAAAGCCAGGCATACTTGAAAGGTTTTCCTTAAAAATATAACATAGTTCAATCATATCAAAGTGAAGTCTTGTGGGCTAAAAAACTGAAAAGTTATGTTCAGTGCTCTAGCACTAGTATGAGTATCAAATGATAAGGTTTTCTCTACAGTAACTGATAAGCATACACTAATTTGTTTTCAATAAGTTCAGATACTGTATATACAACTTTTAATATAAAGCATTTTTTGTCAAAACTAGCTTTGTGTTCTTCAGTCTGGACTTTAGAGCTTTGGTGTAAGAATTACTATTTGGACACATATTGGATAAAAATTTTGTTTGTGTACTAGAAAATCCAGTATCTTTAGAGTAACACATTTCTCACTTTTGATTTTATCATAACTCTACTTCAATATGAACTTGCAGATTGTCTCAGCAGAAAGTGTGAGTACAATGAAATCCTCCTTCCCGTCATCTGCATCTCCAATTAAAGTTAATGGAAGTTCCCTTGGTAGATCAAGATAAGGACAGATTTTATGTGTAACAGTGTGTTGTGATTAAAATCTTGGATATACTAGAAAGCTGTGAGGTTCATTATGCTTCTAAGTGGCCTGAATTAAAATGCCTACAGTATTTAAAGCCTGAAGTTTATACTCCTTCAAAGTCAGCTATTAACTTGGTGCAGCCTTTTATTAAAATGGTGACACGTTGCTAGGGGAGAGCTACCTCCATTTTCAATGCTATATTTTGTCATTATTGTAATGTGACTGTATAAAGGCAAGGCATTCTTTTCCATTCCCGTCTGTGGTGAAGCCAATTTTCTGAGTGCTTGCCAAATTTGCTCCATCAACTGAGCCAGTAAGTCTCCTCCACCCCACAGAATGCACCTTCAGAAGTATTTAAATTGTGTAAAGACCACAGTGGGATCTACAAGAAGAGCTGTCTGGCAGTCACCAGGATTGAGCTGGGGATCTCTGAAGCTGAGAGCACTCTAAGAAATCAGTGTTCTGAGCACCTCACCAAAAATCATTCTCTGAAGTAAATTCACAAGCCATTTGCTTGCCCTGTGTGTACTGCAGATCCAGCTCACATTCATGCAGACATTGCTGCTGCTGCTGACACAGCAGGAGTTTTACTCACATGCAGGAAGGCAGACCTCAGGAATGTGTATATTTAGAACACACACAATAAGCCAAATAACAGTAAAGTAACCTATTTTCATGAATATTTGACTGAATATATATATAATATATATTTGACTGAATATATATATAATTCGAGGATATGTGACATAGTGGAAATTTGAAAAACCTCCCAACATTTATTCAGCTCTTCACTTTTCCATGTTAAAAGAATTTCTTAGATGATGAAGATAATTTACCTAGTGGTCTTCAAAAAGAGCAAGAAGTTTTTGTGAGCACCCAATTGTTAAATACAGCATTTTCTACTCATGGCTTTAGAGAAGAAAGGTTTTATTTTAAAGTCTGTTTCACACAATACAAAAAATGTATATACCGGTAGCTCTACATTTTATCTATATGCATACAAACCCAATCAGTACTTATCTTAGACAGGGATTAAATGGCAACCAGCCTAAGAAATCTTCTAGCTAATACCTGTACTTTCCAAATCCAAAGATAATGTAATTCTTTATTCCAGGGATGTAACAGAAATGTCCAGGGAACTGCAAAACAGCTAGTATCCTTTTCCCCATCCATCAGCAACATACCAACCCTCGGGACAAGGTGCTACAGAGGCACTGCCAGGTCATGTTAAATGCTGGCACCTCACTCTTAGGTTCCTAAAAGTATCTTTTCACTGAGTATCTGGTCTGTAACAACCGTGTTATTTTTAGGTTGATGCGTTTGGGGAAAATTCTGTCCAATGGACAGATACCTTGGTGAATTTAATTTCCACTGAATCATGGAGTTCATAATACACTATTTTGGAAGGACTGAAAGCCTCTTTTTAAGGAAAAAGGGGCTGTTTTGGGAAGATGGTCTCCATCCACATGGTCAACAGAATAAGCTAAACTTTAAGGAGAAACTGGTTTTTACTTTTCTTCTGGGTTCTTGTTGTCATTCTCAACAAAAACCACCTTGATTTCCTTCCCCTGAATTAATCTGAACTGTTACGTACTTCTTAATTACCTCTGATAGACATCATTGTGAATTCTTACTTTGATCCTCTTGCTCTGCCCAGAGGTCCCTTCAACCGGACAAAATAAAGGCCAGTTGGCAAAAATGCAAAAGAAACAGACACACACACTAGAATATTTTTGCAGTTATAAGCTAGCTCACTAAAAACACAGACACACAATGTAAAAATGGAGACAGAAGTTAATGAAGGTGGGGGGGTACATGTGTCACATTATTAGCAATGCAAAAGACCAGCTTAAGCATGTGTTTTCCTACATCAACTATAAAAAAAGAGAAGGTGCCTTTTTAGCAAGTATGCACAAGAGTTTGCTTAGTTATGTCGAAGAAAAAAAGATCGAAACACTTTACTATCTTTATCCTATATTACAGTCATTATTACTACCTTTTTATAAAATGTAAACCCTTCCTTGCAGTTAAGATTTACGGAAGTCATCACCTTTGTCCACTCCTTACATAATCAGTCCATGGTGACAAAAATAAACTGATTCAATTTACGTATTTTTTGAAGTAATAACTGATATGTTGTGGATTATTAGTTTGTGTGTGGCAGAAATAGTGGTCAGAACTGCAATGTATGAAGCTGAACTGTAGCAAAATACTTGTTGAAGACTGGTGCTGGGTCTGCAGTACTAAGAGATCTGAAGCATCATGTAAATACTGATGGATGCAATTATTTTACCTCCAAAACTATTCAAGCCAAGTACATCCACCACCTGCAATGGACAGCAAAGCCTGATGATGGATTTCCCAAACAATTGCAACATTGTGCTTCCTTATCCCCATCAGATTTTGTTTCTTGTAATATGTCTTGACTAAAGATAAGAATGAAAGGTAAAATTTGGCAAGGCAGTTTTCCTTCTCCTAGTGAGTAACTGGTGAATCAGATCACCTGTACAAAGTGGTATTTGGTAAATTGCACTGTCCTGGGAGTATTACTACTCTGGAACATGCCAGACATGAAGCTTATATTTGAAGTCGCTAAAATGTGATGTTATCAAGACTAATGTGCAGACTACTATTTTCTAAGCCAGTATATTACGGTATAAATGTGCTGCATACCTGTTCCTATAAAATTTACTGCCATGAAAAAAAAAAGAAGAATCAGGATCCCCAGAGTGTGGCATTTGTCCATCTGTCACTTGTATACGCAATACAGACCTCGTGTTGAGATTCTGCTTAGGGTACAGCAATTATCTGCTGGACAGATCAGAAGCCAAGAGAGATGGTAAACTAGAGAGGAAAGAGCACGACTGTGCCACTCTGCCCCTTGAGAGTCCCAGGGTTGTAGGCATCAGCTTCTTGCGGGGTCATTTGCTGCTGACCCCCTTTGTGGAGGGAGTGGGGCTCCCTCGGACGGGAAGCAGGTCGTAGTGGCACGGAATGTGGCTGTTTTTTGGGAGGTCGTAGGGATCCTGGCCAAAGCGCCCGCCGCTAGTGCCGAACGCACCCTGGACAACGCTCACCGTGGGCTCTGTGAGGACAGAGAGCATACACTCAACTTTAGGGAAAACATTGATACTTCATTTTAGTTTCTGCTTCAATAGGAAGAGTCGTCATCATGCTGAGTCCTGAAATGTAGCTGTAGAAACACAGGTTGGTGGTGTTTTTGCTTCACACTTGCAGCAGGGCCCTGTCATGAGTGTGTTTACTGACTGAAACAAGACAGCATCTCTTCTTTGTGTCTTTAACTTCAGCAAATTTAAAAAAAAAAAACAAAACCAAACAACAAAACAACAACCTGAATTTCAGGGTTTTAATCAAGACTTTATAACAGTCCTTAAAAGCAAAACGATGGTATGTTGATGGATTTCAGTTATCTCTAATTGCAGGCAGAAAAGGAAAATATATGCTGTGACACTGGACACAAGTTATTACAGCCCAGAGATGATCAAGCTAGCTACCAGTCCACAGGACCCCAACAGTTTCTGTTATAAAGAAATATAAAGAAATATGGAAGCTAGGTAGGGCCCATATTAGTGGAATACTATATCTGTGGGTGAAGATGCCATTTTATTCTGATCAAGAGGAGGAAACAGAACTTCAACCCTCCCATACATAACCCCAGCTGCTTTCAGTCTAACCTAGAGCTGAACTACATTGCAATCAAATGCCAAGCTTGTCTTAGGCTTGTTTAAAGGAAGGCTTTCACACCAGCTAAATTCAGTAGGACCTGTAGGTTGCAGAACAGACCTGAAGGAACTTTAAACCTGGTCTGTGTGAATTACACCAGAAGAGTAATAACGCTGTTATTACAGCTTTTGAGCAGAATCTGAACACGTAATTTTGTTTTTCCAGTGATTCTCACATGTTTTGAATAAATTGAATCAAAGAATAAAAAGTCCTGTGCTCTTTGTTCCTAACCCCTAGCATCCAGAGGTAGATTTTGTACCTACCAACTTCATACACATTCTTGTTGGTTGTGGCAGAGCCGGCGATCTCAGCGTAGGGCGAGTCACGACGTGCTGGGGACTTCATTTCCACATAGCCACATTCTGAACTCTTTGGCACCAGAGCTGGTGGGTCTTTGATAGTAGCATAGGGGTTCTCAGAGCTGCTCAGTGAGCAATTGCTTATATTGTATTCTGAGTTCTTCACCAGATCTACGAAAAGGAAGACATGTTACTGTCTCAAGCATGCTGTGTGCTATGGACATTGCTAAAAAAAAGGGTTTTCCTTAATGCTGAGTTCTAAAAAGTCACTCAGAAGTGAATACTTAAATGAAAACTAGTCATAACGCTTCAAAAATTATTTACAGCCATCAGTGAAAGCATCTCAACTGCTATGCTCTTTAATGGACTTGATCCTGCCACCAGCAAGTTACTGTTGCAAAATCCGAGCATCTTCAATTCTGGTTAAAATAATATCTATATTATATTAATAATACAATAATTATATAGAGATAAGCTGTAAAATCAGATTTAACAAGCACTACAGAACACTTTCTGCCCCTCCAGGACCTGAACTCAGGACACTTAACTGATCTGAGACTATTCCCAGGTGTAATGTCTGGGCAAATGGCAGCATGATTTATTTCTAGGGATGGCTTGGGCGGTACAAAGTTGGAGTGTTTGGCATTCTTGGCCACCTGGGCACACCTGGTCTGGGCGTCCAGCTGCTGTCACCAGCACCCCCAGGGCCTTTTCCAGCTTTCCAGCCCCTCTGCCCTAGCCTGGAGCTGCAGTGGGTTGTTGTGACCAAAGGGCAGGAAAAACCAGGTGTAATAAATCACTCTGTCAGTTTAATTGTGCCCTGTTATACACAAGGGAACAAAACAGCTGCTTTCTGTTTACGTGTTTAACTCATCATTCATATGGACTTTGCTACACTTTTTCCATTGTTTGGATATCCAGGCACCCTTGGTACCCTTGGTACCCTATTCAGGTATCACAAACAGTGACACACATCAGGGTGATACAATATAAAGTCTTGTGAGAAAACTGGGTAATTCAGAAGATCAAAATATCAAATCACTACCCTGAATTTTGGATGCTTTCCATTTCTGTCTGTGTCTCTGTATTTTGATATCCTTTCCAAGGGGCTGCAGTGGATGTGGTGAAGGTTTGTGGTCCTGCAGACCATGCTAGCTGCAGTTGGAATTGTCTCTCTTTTAAAGCCTTTCAGCAGGGGCACCATGTGCTCTGCAGTCTACAATTGAGCTGTGTCGTGACTCAAGCAAGACAAAAAACATTTGATCTATGTGACACATAGTGGACTTAAAATTGCTTGGTTTGTGTTTTTTTTTTTAAATTAAAAAAATACATCCAACAACCTCCTTCAAAAAAGATAAAAAACCCCCACCAGCAAACAAACCAATCACACACTGATACAGGGTCTAGGAAAAATTTAGTCCAGAATTATTTTTATATTCTCTTCACCTAGAAACCAAAGGTAATTTAGAAGAGTAAAAGGCATGTCTATGTAGTTTAATCTAAATACATCAGAAAACAACCTCACCTTTCAGGGACTTCCCCACATATCCCCGATCAAGTCCAAAAGCACCTGAGGAGGAAATGATACAAAAAACCAGAATAGTTTTAAAACCAAAGAAACAAACGCTAGGTTAGACAAAAGCTTCTAAATGTTTAAGAGTTGCCTTGAGACTCATTTCTGGCCTAGCTGAATAATTCTCTCATACGGACTGTGGAACTGCCCGGGATGGGGGCACAGAAGCACTTGTACTATTTGCTTGCACATTTTCCAAAAGGAACAGAGAAGGTGGGTCATAAGGGACCATTAAATTCTCAAGTTTCACCTCACATAATGCCAGTTAGTCACCCTTGTATAATCCTAGTAAGTGCTGTTGGACGAAAGCTTTTGTTTGTTTGTTAGTTTGCATAAACCCTACCTACCAGAAAGGCATCCCACATTGACGTGAAAACCTCAGGGTACGCAGAGTTCACTCCAGTTCTTATTGCTCTCCTTCCAAATTTAATCACTCATGAATCAGGATCACCCTGTTCCATCCCCAGATCCAGGCCTGAACACCTGAATCTACAACTCTGCAATTGCCTGTTACTCACAAATTTCTCTAGACAAATGTGAACAGCAGTGCACGACAGCTGTCTTCAGAGACCTGGCACTTTCCTGGTTACTGATCTATTCAAATGGCTTTGATTCATACTGTGGAGAGCTAATTTTTTTATTAGGCTGTATTGTGGTACTATCCTAGAAGCATTATAAAAGCCTAAAATGATTTTATTTATGCACTATCTAAACAAAATTAGTAGTTTTCAAGAGGGTAGTGATACTATTTAAGGAGACCTAAACGTAATTTATTTTATTCCTACCCCATCGTTATTTATTAGATCTCATGTCAGCTGTCTTTTTGTTTTCAGAAGTTTGATACTCAGGTCAGCAGCCTCGAGTTACCCAAGTAATCCTATTTGGTTTTCTGGCAAACAGACACAGTATCAGCATTTTTCCAGTCCTCTGGAACCTCCCTGTTGCTCAAGATCTCCTGCCTTGGACTAACCACAGCAAGTGTCTCTAAGGAGGACTTAGTGCAAATTCAAATGCTCTAAGAAAATATAAAGCTGAATATTGAGCACTATGACTGAAATCCTTTCCTAAAAAAAAAATAAAAAAAAAAAAAGGCAACCCAAGCAAACCCCAAACCAAACACAACAGATCTGAGCCTGAATTGTGGTTTGACCAAGGCTGGGGAAGAGCAGGGAAAAAAACAGTGCTGCATACTGTTGTTCTGAATCGAGTGTCTGATATATATAAGTACCAGAAATGAAGTTAATCAATTTTCTGAATTACACTGCCCCTGAAAGTCCTTTTTAAGGCTTTCACTGGTCAGTGCAATCCAGCCTTTTTAGAATGCATGAGAGTGGAAAAAGATGAAAAGACAGAATAAAGTACGCTATAGCAACTCTCACCATTTCTTGGGAATTCCTCTTCTTAAAGACAATGCTCTGTCTTTTAGCAAACAGGAGGCTTACCTGGGAAGATCTACTGTTTACACCTGAAGTGGCTCAGGTAATGAAAAGTTACTTTTTAAGCCACTGATTGCATTTTTTGGTGATTTAAAAAAGAAAAAATATATATGCAACCTTTAACTTATTTAGTAAGAATTTGTAGTTTTATCCAAGCAGACCCTTATGGTAAAAATCTGTTGTTTTATGAAACTAATCAATAAGCAAATCTTTTAATAAAAATGAGATATTTTACACATCATGTCTACACTGGGCATCAAAAACTGTTCCACCATTCCTCACAAGGGGTCACTTTTTTGTCTCTTCCTGCCTTAAGGGATTCATCCCACACACAATGAATAACATTCACATTCTCCTCTGGAATTTTGTTTTGTTTTGTGTTTTTTTTTGTTTGTTTGTTTGGTTGTTTTGTTTTGTTTTGTTTTGTTTTTTTACCAAGCTCATTGAGGTAGCCACCATGTTTCCAGTCTGCTGGTAGTGTTCCTGTGTAGTCCATGACAGCACTTCGTTTTCCAGGCTCCCTTTTCAGGTTCACAAACAGCTGACTGGTTTTTGCCTATTTCAAGGAAAGAGAGGAAATGAAACTGAAACTGCAAAGAAGATGCTGAATTTCCAGGTGATAACCAGGAAAAGCAAAAATCAGCCAAATAGGAGAGATTAGGGAACAATGTGAAATAAACTAAAGACCATCAGAGAAGTTTCCATGTTTACCTGCTTTACCTTTGCCAAGGTCAGTCTCTCCATGTTGGTGACATGAGGTGGGCTGGAGCACTGAGTCAGAGTATGATAACTGGGGTTAGAGAAATAGTGGCTATTGATATTTCCACCATTGGGATGAGGGATGGTTTCTGAAAAGAAAAAGAAAGGAAAATGAACAACTGAAAATAACACGGAATTTCTTTCTTAAGATATGTTTTTGATTGTTGTACTGATTTCCAAATCTGACCTAGAGTTTCTTAAAAGAAACCCCAACAAACACAAAACTAAATACCTTTTATTCATTCAAAGCAATTAGAGGTACAGGGCAGGAAGTGACAAGTCACATCCTCACTTTTAGCAAGGAGCATTCACAAGTGTAACCTGCTAACTTAACTCCTCTCTCTGCTGCGGTCCCTTGCTCTGTTTTTCCTTTCTAGTCATCCTTGCTAGTCACTTGTACCATCAAGTCTGCACCAACATTTTCTGGTGCTTCAAGAACACCAGGACCTTTGCTGATTTGCTTTTTCTTAACTCTGACAAATCCTCCTGCTGCCTTCTTCAGCTGCTGCTTTCCTTACCAATGGTGTTCAGAATGCACAATTGCCTCAAGTTTCATGTACCCATTGAATCTCAACTCAGAGGCACTTTAATAGGTCAAAAACTTCTGTTTGTTTCATTGATCCTTCCCTTAATTAGTTTCAAACCTTTTGCTGTTTCTCTGCAGTCTTGCTAAAGGTAGCACAAAGTCCTGATTTTCTACATTCTTTCTCTATTCAAGCTGTTAGCATCGCATTTAAACTCCCTTGTAGAAACTAGATTTTGCCACACTCCAGCTGTATATAAAAGCAGGCACAGAAGATAGAAACGTCCATGTTTAATGCAGAAAAAAAGTTTGAGGGTGCAAAATGTTGCACAGTAAACGGAGGTATGTGGTCAGTTTTCTTTACAATTAACACATTTTGCCAGGGTATGCCACCTTCATGGTATCAAAAAGCAGAAATACGTGAATTCAAGCCCTTCAGGGTCAGATCTAAGCACAAAGCCAAGAGATGTAGGAAAAAAAAAGTGTTCTAAACATCACATACCTGAAATAGTGTAATCTGCATTGATGACCCTCATAGCAGGGGTGTAGGTCACAGTGGGCATATGTGTCTCCTTCCCTTTCTGCTTCTGCCTGTAAATGATGAACAGCACCAGCAGGAAAAGCACAACCAGGACAAGAATAATGATGCCAGCTATGGCTCCTATCTGGTAGGAGTCAGCAGGGAGGGCAGTGCTGGTACGGCTCAGGCTGTTCAAGTTTCCCACTATAATTACACCAGCTGGAATAAAGGAAGAAATGAAAATCAGTGGCATAAATCCAGAGGGGCCATGTGCCAGGAGTAGGAGACAAAATTTCACTTCTAAATCTAACTGTATTTAATAATGTTAGAATAGAACTCTCTCAGAAACCAATCCTAAATTTAAGGAAAAACACTTACAATCTTCACAGAAAGGAAAAACACTCGGAATCTTCACAGAAAAGAGATGTTTTCATGAATTTGAAAAAATAAGAACATTCTTTGGGCAAAAGCATGGGGCAGGTAAGGCCCATGCTCCATCAGCACCTTTGAGCTGCACAGCCCTGTAATTTCATGCTCCAGTTAATTATCACTGAGGCATCTAATTTAAAGCCTCCAAAACTTACATGAATTAGCAGAATGGGCTACTTAAATACACCTATCAGATTTGTTTAGTGAATGGCACAGACATAGGGTTTAGTAGGTGAATCCAGTTTCTGTGTGAAAAGATTACATTACATTTGATTATGTCTGGGCTTTACCTTGGTCACACCTGGCCCCTTTCCAGCCTGGGCTGCAGTAGCAGGTCCCCGTGATGTGGTCACAGGTGGAGTTGTTCAGGCAGTCACAGATCTGGCGGCATCCATACCCGTATGTGCCCTGGGGACACTCTGCACAGGAAAAAAGCAGGCAAAAACTCATTGAAGGCTTTAGAGTTACAAGTCTGCACCACAGTCCAACCGCACACATTCCTGTCCGTGGGCAGCAGGTGGCAATGTGTCATCAGCATCAGATCTCTCCTGGAAATGCTCCTAAGGGGACCCCTCGGTGTGCAGGAGAGAGAGAAATTGTGTTTGGATGTGTATTCATCCTTCACCTCCAATGCCACTAAGGCAGTGCAGTGAGGAATCCAGGGAGAAAAAAAAAAGGCAAAAAAGATAAAAAGGGTAAAAGGCAGTGATGAAATTTGCAAGGTGTGAATAAAGAGCCAGAAGACTCAGATCCCAGTGCCTGAAAAACTTTGTTATCATACAGGTGGAGCCAGACACTTGGATGGGGTCCTGAGGTGTTACAGATGTGCTGATGTAAAACAGCAGAAGGAAAGGGCCCTAACAGTGAGTCTAAAATGCACCACACATTTACAGAGAAATAAAGCTGCTGCCCATAGCATGCTCTGATACTGTAACGTATACACTGAGAAACTACCGACAGGAGAAAATGCTAAATTATGGAGAAATGAGGTAACTGGGAAAGCTGTACTTAATTATCTGAATTACCTGAATGCAATACTGAATTACTGATCAAAGTGTTTCCTACCTCATGTAAGTATCCTGGTAGAGAATTACCCTACACTGATAAAAATTTTCTTTTATACTGCCACTTGGTACTGTGTGGCCTGTCACATTACAGTAGTTCTGATGGGTTTAGCAAGTATAATATTTCTTCACTTTTTCTGAAATTTCTCAAGGGTTCTGCAACTATATTTACTTCTTTCTGTCTTTTTGAAAGAATCTAACTCGTCTTTCATGCATACCTAATTTGGAATAATTTAGAAAATGAAGTAACACAATGGGTGCCAGAGAACGGTCTTGCAGTCTTGACAAATCCCAACTCCAGTGAAAAACTTCATGTTTATGTACCTCCTCCTTCTCTTGATTACACTCAATAAAACAGGATTATAAATACTGAGGTAAATGGGTGGGAAAAACCCATCATGTCATAATATATTTTGGCATTTCAAGATCTGAATTAGAATGAATACCAAAACATATAGCTTAGCGTTGTTAAATCATTATTATCAATTTGTAGGATAAAATACAAAATCCGTAACAGAGTTAGATTTGCCAAATTATTCAAAGTGATGTTTTGACATCAAGAGACTATCTTTAAAAGTTATCTTTTCCCTGAACATTAATGATGTTTTGAGGAGAAACACAGATGTCATCAAAATGCACAAATTTTGGGAGCACAGCTCCATGAAGTCAGCAAAGGTTGGACAAACAGTCCTGTGCTCACAAGCCTGATTATTCTTTTAATGTTGTGCAACATTATGCCACCAATGATGTCAGTGGTGTTATCCCTGATCTTCCTGGGGAGAGAACCACACATGAAAACAAAACACCACCTACGACGCTTTTACAACCCAGCTGCACTGTTAAAACCACACTGCAAAGATTAATTTCATCCACCAGCACTGAGAGTTCTTATCTCCAGTTTTCCAACTATTAGCTGTCACTGTGGTTTATACTAATGGATACATTTCACTGCTTTCATAGGATCCTAATGACAATTTCTTGGACTCATTTTGTTGCTTTTACATGACAGAGTAATGGGGTGTTCCTTTAGCATTACGCCTGAAGTTACTAAAACGCAGTGCAAAGAAACAGGCATCACAATCATAACAACTTAATTCTGTGGGGTTTTAAACTGTCTGGAAAAGCCTGTGGCCAGCTGTGTGCCCATCAGAACTGCCCCTGGAGGCCAGAGGCTGTCCCAAGGCAGAGAGAGGTGTGCTTACTATGCTCGCAGTGACGCCCCATGAAGCCCGTCCGGCACGTGCACTGCCCGCTGATGTGGTCGCAGTCGGCTCCATTCTGGCACTGGCAGATCAAGGCACAGTCCTTCCCAAAAAACCCCAGGGGACACCCTGCAACACAAGCAGAAGGAGGGAGGAGAGGGGTGAAACAGCTGCTCTGGGAGTGGCCCTCAGTTCAGTGTGTTACTGAGGGCTTGCTCCTGCAGCTCCAGAAACTGAGAGTTCTGTCAGCACGAGGGACCTGCCTTGTCTGGAGCAGTTTAAAACACACATCAGACAAAAATGAGGTTGGGAAATGATGGTGGCAGCAGAGGATCTGAAAAGACAGCAGGGACAGCTCCTTGAAAAAATGGCCTTCAAAAGAGATTTGACCGAGGAAGAAGAGGGGACTTTGGGAGTCTGCCCATCAGTCAGTGAACCTCTGGACATATATACTTCATAGTTTATGAAGTAGTTATTAAATGCTAGTTGTTAATACATAGTTTAATGCTGAAGCATTAAAAAAGCCAAAACAACAACATATTGTGCCTGAGCGCCTCACAAAGAAACCATTTCAGTATGAAGAAGACACACCACTGCAAAGAGATCATTATTCACCAGCAGGAAGCAAAAAACCTCTGATAGCTGACAGCTGAACCAGCATAGTGAATGTCTCCCAGAACTGCATCCATATGGTCCTGTAGTGTATCTGTTATTTCTTGCTATTATGACATTACTCATTTGAAACAGCAAAGTTCTGATTTTATGCAAAACATGTATTTGAACACTGAATGCAAAACACAGTGAGCACTCCTGTTTTTCTTGAGGTCAAATACAGGGGTTGTGGCCAGGATCACAGTCAGTGAGGCAACCTGAATTGAAGGTAAACCAAACTGAAAGTGTAATATGAAAAAGATAAGAAGTCAACTTTACCTATATTTATTTCTAACAAATGTTTATTTCTCAATCTTCCTATGAACTCTTAGCCAGCATGTAATGAATGCCACATACCTACATCCAGTCACTGCAAGCTATTTTACTTTAACAAAAGGCTCTAGGGGAAGAAATACCCAAGTATTAATGTATTATTAAATGAACAAAATTCCAAAGAAATTATGTTGTTACAGTCTAGTGAAATCATCTTTCAAGGTTCTAAATAAAACAGCTTCTGTATCAGTACTTGAATTCCAGGTTCAAGCTGTTCTGCAGGATAATTCTGTCACTGATGCTCAGACTAAAAATAAGCACAAAATTCACTTACTCTGTGTGCAGTAAAGGCCAGTCCAGCCCGGTGTGCACTTGCACTCCCCATCATAGGCACTGCAGAAAGCTCCATTGTGGCAGTTGCACGTGTGGATGCAGTTTGGTCCCCAGTGGGAAGGTGGGCAAGCTGCAACAACCCAGAGCAATTAATTAACCTCAAATGACAAAGGTTCCTTGATGCCCATGAATAGAACTGCTTCCATTCACACATGAGCACTGCTTTGTTTGGTGTTTGCTGTTCTTCTCTCAAGTGCATGTTTTAGGCTGCTCTGTTCTGAGCAAACAGCCACAGATTTATTCATTAATTTCAGCTAAGGCATCATTTTATTCGAGGTAAAAAGAGCTGAAAAATATTAAATGTGTGAAAAGTGCATACTCGATACTCAGTAAACAGGATATTAACAGCAGCTTTCTCACAGAGAAAGCCATTAGGTTTCCTTTCTTCATTTATTTTTTACCCTGCAAACAGTCAAGGTGATACAGCTTTTAAATCTCAAAAAGTGAAGGAAAACAGAAAAATCTGTAACTCCTATATAGCCTAGAGCTTTAGATCCAATACTGAGCCTGCTTCCTGTGTTTCCACTGTTAAATTTCATGCATTTGCCTAAATGTGGTGAAGATAATCAGGTCTGTACCTTAATCTGGTTAACCCAGTTGTTTCCGTGGGTCCAATAATCAATTGTATTTCTAAACACCAAGTAATTATCCACAGAATGGAGATTATTTTAATCATAATCACGTCGACTCATTATGAGACAGAATTTACTGGCTGCTTTGGAAATGTCATGATGGATGAATGTGATGCTATGTGCTGCCACTAGAACTGTGAAGTTCCAAAATACTAATTACTATTCAGAGACAGCAAAAGATAATTTTCTTCATGGTAGAATATCACTAAGTGAAGAGGGTACTCTAAGAATAGACCCTTTCTGTCGAGTAGGATTCTCAAAAACCCTTCATCTCAAGAGTTTTTTCCTTTAGTAAAGAAAGCAGTACTTTAAGTAGTACTTAGTATTTTAAAATTAAATAGTAAAATAAATAATTCTTTAGTACCTTAAAAATAGTTTTATGGAAGCATAGTGTCAGTATATAGGAGGGAAGAAACAGGTCAGACACTGAAGCCTTGGTTTTATTCCTATGTAAATTTAAAAGGCTGGTAACTCCTTATTATTTTGTACTGATCTAGCTGACTAAGAGCAATAAAACTCTTGAATCCTTTAAACATTTGCATAATGATTCATGTATAAGTGGGCTGTACTTTTCCAAAGTATCACCTTTTTTCCCAAATTTCAGTTCATTAAAATTATATTATGATGAATTGAAAAAAGACACTAAGTTTGGTTTTTTTGATACTTTCACTTCAGGTGTGCCTTGTAATTTTATTTTATTATTGCTTTGTGTTTGCAATTAATGGTCAGCTAAGAAAAAACATAAATCACATACAGGCAAAAAGTTAGAAGTTTAAAAAGGGTCACTGGTTCTGAAAGAAATTAATGGAATCATTATTTTCCATGTGAACGAAAGGCCTTTATACAAAGCAAATAAACTTCCTCTGTTATGGTCCCTGAGCACAGCCTCAATAAACACTTCCATTCATATTGCTGGCACCATTTTCTTGATATTGATTCAGTAAGTCCCTCCTCCTCCTAAATACCCCTATTCTGCTACTTTCTCAACTACCTAGTTATTTTACTGTAAAAACAGGGACCTTTGTAGCCACTGGCTTCCACAGGAATGGGCCTAAGATTTATTTTGGTATCATACTGGGCTGTGCATGCTAATCACTTCACAGAATTTAGCCAGTAAAGTAGTTTTTTGGGTTATTTTCCTAAATGGACCAGATGTTACCCTGCACTTGTGCAGAGCCTGTTAACCTGTGCCAGTCAAACCATAAATGATATAAACCAATGAGCCGTATCATTAAAAAATGCACTTCCCTGGAAAACCCAGCACAATGTCTGATATTTCAGGGTATGGTGCAGCTTCTTTTATTCAGACAAGTGGATTAACTGAAATTTTGGCACGTGTGTTTCAGACTGTGTGGATTTTTAGCACCTTATGTGATTTGATATGCTTCTTGTGAGAGTTTTCCTTAAAACAATTCTTTCCTCTAATTAGTAAATTGCATAGGCCCATCCAGGCATATGGGAAGTGACTATTTAATAAAGTAATGTTACAAAAACAGTAAAATTAGGACGTTCCCTTCTCCTTTTTAAGTCAGTAATGAGAGTCCACTGAGTTCAGCACACCAAGACAATACTCATTGAGTGAGGCAGAATGACACTAAAAATGTCTATCTGTGAAAACACTTATAGAACGATGAAAGAGAAAAATCCATCACCGAGTTACAAGCACTTTAAAAAAAGGCATAGTGAAAAATTTCTTAACAAAATCTTCAGATGCTTACTGAGAACAAGGATGGTTGTGCAGCCACAGAACTAACCTGTGTCTGAGAAAATTTCAGCTTTGTTCTTGGCCTGGCCAGAGAAGTTTAGGATCTCTCCATTATTTACCATGAAGTCCTAATTTCTGATTTAAGAAAGTGTTTCTTTACAAAAAAACAAACCAAAAAAAAAAGGTATTTTAAATAGCTGGACCCTGATGATTTGTTCTAAAATCAAAGAGGAAAAAAAAGCTGGTACTTACGCTGAGAGCAGTCACTACCAATCCATCCAGGGTAGCACTGACAGGATCTATCAATAGGATTACAAGTCCCATTATTGGTGCAGGTGCATATTCCAGCGCAGTTCTTCCCAAATCTGCCACTGGGACATACTGAGAAGGCATTGTCAGAATTAGAACTCCTCAGTGAACAGAACAAGATTTTACTTTCTTCATTTCAGGAGAAAACAAACAATATTTGAATCGAGAGAGATATTGATTAGTATAAGGGTAAAGTATTATAATGACGATGAGCACAATATCCATATTCACTACAAAAATAATGCAATTGAGAGTACAGAGGGTTTCATATTGAAGGATGAAACAGCCTAAGGTTCCCAATTTATAAACGGAACATTCCACAACAGAAAATATCTTTGGTTTCACCCAAGTGATGAAATGAAAATCATTCCAGCACTTGGTGAGTACATCCCATGGAGTCTTTATGGCCAGCTGTACCTTCATTGCAGAGGGCTCCTGTGAATCCAGGCAGGCAGTCACACAGGCCAGTGATGTGGTGACAGGGGCCACTGCTGTGCACACACTGGGGGCAGGTCTGGCTGCAGCGGTGTCCATAGAACCCCGGCGAGCAGACTGGAACCAGAGAGGACAAGCTGTCACTGCTGCCGTCCTGCCATCAGCCACCCTGCAGGACACCTGCTCCTGGGTAGGAACTGGCTCTGATTTCCATCCCCAGTGGTGGTCGTTGTTATTTGTGCAGCTCAGTGATTTACACTCCCAAAACAAGATCTGGTCCCTTTCCTCAAGGATTTGGTGTATTCTGGTTCATCATGACTTTGTTGACATTCCATTATATGTCAAGCCACCCTGAACTTAGATAATGTTTGGAATGCATACATACTTTATTTGGCTAAACAAGGACATGTTTTGAAACACATCTGAAGTAACAGAGAGAATTTAGTTTTATCTCTCTGTAGGAGATGAGTAAGGTCATCTTAGACCTTGATTCCTGATGTGTTTCCTAACTTGGAATTCAAACAGCCATAACTTCACTGGATAAAAAGCACAGATGTTTTCCAATGAATCTTTCTTTTACATGGTACAGAGTCACTCTAACTTTCAGAGAACCTGAGACCAGAAATACAGTTGTCCAGTTAATTGTGATGCTAAAAAGCATGAGTTTCTCAAAAAGAAAAAGAAAAGGGGAGGAAAAAAAAGCTGCTTCTCTTTCTTTGTTGGTCTAATTCCTTTTGGCATTTATTTCCTGATAAATTAGAGTATTAGGTAAGAGATCAAGAGAAATACCTGAACAGCTGCAATTAGCACTGACAAAACTACCTTGGAATCTTTTCAATATTTCAATTTCATTCAAGATTCAGTCTTTTAATTACACACTTTTTACAAGTTATATGGCCAGGATCACTCGAGAGAGATTAACTTCTCCGAGTGAAACAGTGCCAAAAGGTATTCCTGTTTACTGAAACGCCATTTTCTGACCAGGATCCAAATTGTTCGTATAACCTTTGTCTTCCCAGCCTGCAGACCGTGCCTCAGAGGGGCACTGGACTGGGAGCCTCTTGTCCAGGTTATAGGCACAGTTCCAAAACACAAGGGAACATTTTTACATGGCAGTGTTACACTTAGGATGCACTGATTGACTGCAGGGCACTTAGAGATTACATAGTGAGAATAATTACTGCTCACAGTCAGAAATGCTCAAGGAATACTAATGCCACACTGATGTGGGATTTAGCAGTGCCATGTCACAGCCTTCAGCTTGAAATTTTGCCATTCCTGGACTTACAGAACTTCACCTTCCTCTGGTTCTCCTTCTCCCTGACAGTGACCATTTCAGGTCATATCCTGCCATTTAAGCTTCTTTTGGAAGAGCCATCAGCATTTTTGCTTGTCCTTAACCCATCTGCTCCTGGATCCTGTTTCTAGGGGACCGACTCTGGAGACTGGGCTGCCCTCCAGTTCCAGACAACTCATATTTCTCTTCCCTGAACACCTTTCCCTCATGGCTTCAGTGATTCAAACTGAAGACAGCTGGACTGCTGGCAAACCGGGACAAATCTTGGGAGGGCAGACTTACTATTTACTTCCATGATTCTGGCATGATTTTCCTTAGTTCATGTGTATCTTTCTTTGTGCAAATTGTATTTTACTCGGAAAAGTTTTTCAAAAGGAACCATGTAGGTATATTTGACATCCTCTGCTTAGGGTGGAGCCTGATCCCACTGACTGTTCTAAGAAAACAAGGGTGAAAAACCCAAATATTAACTAAGCTAATGATCCCTAGCAGACTTAACAGGAAGGCTTTTAGTTTCTGAAACTCAAGTATGTTTTATTTATCTATATTACAAACTTAACACTCATCAATCCCATTTGGAAATGCTGCAGAACGGAATCCCCTACGACATTTCTTGGAAAGTCACGTTCATAATAGTGCCACAGGACAGTCAGTGAATAAAAGGAAAGCTGTACCACTACAAGAAGAGCACTACTAGATGGAAACATTTGTTCATTTCAGGTAACCCTTCTTTTTCTGAATAGTGATGTATTTTGACAAAATGTCCAATTAAGGTGTGTTTCCTAGTCTTTCACACTACAATTAGCCAAGTATTATGATGTTGTATGATCTGTTTTCCAAGGCACTGAGGGAAAAACAGATTTTTAAAGCATTTATGTGGTCCTTACTTCTCTGGCAAGTGGTGCCTCTGTATCCTGGTGCACACTCACAGATCCCATCATCTGGAGAGCAGGATGCTCCATTTTTGCAGTAACAAGGCAAGGAGCAATTTGGACCCCACTGTCCCTCGGCACACACACTGTCACAGTGAATACCTGTAAACACAAACAAACAAAACATCTGTGAAGAGCTCCTGTGCACCGTTAGGTTAAACCTTTGCTTCTCAGAGGGCTGAACTTTAAAACACAGCTTACACAACCTGTTTATCAAAACATCACTAACATTAGTAAAGTCCAACAAGATAAACTTGCATCTCTGTTCCTACCTTTCCCAGAACAGTGAATTTCCCTCATATTCCAGTTTTGATGAGAAGTACATAAATGGCTTTTGCTTCCTCCATAATGGCTGTTTCAAAACAGCAGAAGATTTTTGGTTTCAGATTTTATGTTTGGGAAATGCACAACAGAAGGTATTGCAGGAACTTCTTCTTCTGGGAATTCTCCACGTCTGACATAATTTGTGTATAATAATGGGATGCAGGACATGGAATGATTTCTAATTAGTGGTGAGCTGATTACTGTTCAGCCTCGTACTGAACGGAAAATGTAGTGCACACAAAGGGTTTCCAAACACGCCATGTGAGCATTCCGAAATGCTTAGCTGCCACAGTGTTAAGGACGCTGGTCAGTCAGTGCTTTGTTTAACCTGCTCTGGTATAAAATTGATTGTAAAATGGCCACAACCTGAATCTCTACACACAGATCATAATACAAGCCACCATTACAATAATCCAGTCACAGTTTGTATGCTGGGTTCGTTTGTTTGCTTGTCAATTTTTTTCACAATGCAGCAACATTAAATATAATTTTCCTGCTTTTCAAGAAGCACTGTGAATGTTAAATGCCAGCAGGCACCACCGTGGAACTCAGACCATATTGTGTCTGCAGCAGTTTGCATTAACAATCAAGTTTTATTGTAATGCCTCTACTGAATGAACCCTCCACTACAGGAAAAGTGGACTGGATCCAACCACAAGCATGTCTTGCTTTGTAAGTATTTCCAGCAAAATATGCCACAGGTTCAATGGCTGCCAGAGTCCTAAAAAAAGCAAAACAGTTTCACATGTGACAAGGAAAAAAAAAAAATTAACTTGGAATGCCAAAATCTACTGCCTGTAAAAATCCTGAAGAATAATTACATGATTTGCTGGTAGATCAGACTAAGAGGTGATGCTCCTCAATACCCTCAGCATGTGCCTTGCAAAGCTCCCCATACCTAAAGATCAACTCTCTAATTAGAGGAAAGGTGGAACTCCAGGCTCTTGAACTGTTTTTCTCTGCAGGACAATCAACAGACTGAAGAAACAAATATATGTTTCACCAGATTGCACCAACCTGTGCCAGCAAGACAGAAGAACACTTGATTTTAAAAATCCAGATACTGACAGATCATATACAGGCCACCTCAAAGCCCTGACTGCACAATGATCATTAGTACTGACCTAAAACAAACCTATTGTCAGAAAATGAAAGGCTGCTTACATCACTCCTTTTCCACTTTCTGCCTGCCTAGACAATGTCATTCTCCTGTCCCCATCTACATTTGAGAGGCAGTGCTGGCTTGCTTCTCAGCAGTCTAGTTCAACCTTTTCATTAACTCATTTATAGATAAGCAAATTGTAGAGAGACATTTGATTTTGAGAGATGCTATTGCACGAGACCAGTATGACATCATTGCATTTTAATTATTTTTTTTCCCAGAAACAAGACCACTTCTTCCAGCTGCTGCTTTGCCTGCTGTTCCCAAACTTGAGAATTTGGGTCTCTAAGTCTGTGAAAACACAGGCAGAGCACCTCAGAGGGTTCTCTGCCATATCACACATAGCTGCACTTGGTGCACCCTGCTGCAGGAAAGACATTTTTCACAGCCTCAATGGGTGTCAGCAGTGCTCAGTGTATAATGGTCACTATTAACAACCCACTGGTTGCCAAGAGCTACCAAAGTGCATTATCTGAGATTATGTAGACCAGTGACATACAATAACACCAGGCTCAATTATACTGCCTTGATCTGTGCACAGAGGATGCTTTATGACAGCAGTGTCCAAGGGTGATGTGGGCACACTGGGATGGGGAAGACAATGGGTCCCATGCTGCGCAGAGCCACAGGGCTTAAAACAGCCAGCAACTACCACTAAAAATGAAAAAAGGGGAAAAAAAGGCTCCTTCAGTAGACATCAGGGAAAATCATCCCTTAGGGAAACTGAAAAAAACCTGCTTTTTATTTCCCACTTTCATCTCCTACGAGGAGGTGAAGAATGGCATCACTCTACTCAGCAAATAAACAGTATACACTAAATGTCACTGAGTAACAATGATGACAACATAACAAACTGCAAGACTGCTGAATAGGATTCTGTAACTTAGTTATATTCACTCTTGATCATAAGGAAAATCAATTTCACTCCTCTGAGTGTAAAGAAGGAATGTAGCAAGGCAGAAATTTAGTTATTTACTGCATCTCTACTTATTAAAAGAGTTTTCAGTCTCATTCACTATTTAGTTATTTTGGTAAGTTCACAAGCCATTCAAAAATAACAAATTGAGTTTCATATCTTACAGTTGTAAAAAGCCAAATGTGTATTTTTGAGAAAGAACAGGTTAGAAATATTAAAGGGATCAAAAGATTTTTAAAAATTAATTTCCAGAGTGACGCTTTTTATGAAATTTCAGCAAAGAAAGCTATGTTTTGATAGAAAAGCTAGAAATTATCCAGGAAAAATAAAAAAGGCATTTTTACTAGAAGTTGCACAACAAGATTAGACTCAGCTTTTACAACAGTGTTACCAACTGGTTTATGGTTGCCACAGTTTCATACAAGTATTAATCTCTTACACAATAAAATTGTTTTTATTAAGTTTTCATGTTGGTTCTGATACTGATAAGGATATCTGCGAGAAAATGTTTTTGCCAGAGCTATGGACAAAGAGCTCTTTGATGGCCTTCACAAGTTGCTAGGCAATAGCTGAATGGTCATGATAAACTTCAGCTAAGCTGCTCTGAAGAAATGCTCGTGCATTTAATGCCCAGTGCTTTATGCTGAGGGCCTCACATCCAAATCAGCATTCCCCCAGCATTTGTAATTGCATGAATGAAGTGAGGAATTCTTTAGGGATACCACCCCTTCTGCCCATGCTAGCAGAGTATTTGCACACTCCCTATGCTGTATTTTTAAGCTGAGACTCCCAAGTCAGATCAACAAACAGCTAATTTGTTTTAGCACTTCAAGAGGGGAACGAAAAATAACTTACTATTATTATCAATTATTTCTTACTATTTTCCCGGGCAAATTTACTATTGGAATAAGTGCTGTTTTCCAGCTTATTATGTTTCCATTAGTCTGATAAAAGGATATGCAAACTTTAAGAAGAATTTTTCTTTTTTTTCCTAAAGAACATGTATTTGCTGTGCAATTCATGTTAACTCATGGAACTTTCCAGTATAACCCCTCAATATTAAAACCTATTTATATACTGGTGCACTTCCCACGTGGCAGTACAAAACTGGATACGTAGCAGCCCAAACTAAAGAAGGAACAAGACCTTCAAAGGCTGGAGGAATCTTGGTGTCATGGTGATGCTTTCCCATTATGGTCCAAGAGCTTGCCCTTCATATTTGAGAAAAACCAATACTTCTATTCAAGGCAGCTGCAGCTTCTGATGGTGAGAGTTACTTTCCTAATTTCTCTGTCAAATAATGGATGGGCAGCCCAAAGAAAGGGAGGTGGTAAAAAATGTCACAGGCACTAATTTTATAAGTACCCTCACTGTCTTTGAGGGAAGGAGGTACCTTGCTCCACTGCTGAAGGTAGCCAGAGGAATTAATTAAAGTGTCAATTTTAGGAGCTAATTGAGGAGCTAATGAGACAATCAGATTTTTCTGTAAAAGTTCAGATTTCAGCTGCTTCACTGCAGCAGCAGGAGAGTCTGTGACTGCAAGTTTTGGTAGGAAGTTAGCTAGAAAAGACTGTCAACAAGGACATCTGAGTTTGAAGGCAAACATGCTTATATCTAAATTTTAGTGGTAGAACCCCTTTTGAGATATTTCTAGTATCCTTCTGAAGGCCAGACTCTTGCTACATGTTGCTATCCACTCCAGAGGTGCTCTTCTTTTCATCTATCAATCTCTAGGTAGCTATCAGGAAATAACACTTCTTCCTTTTTTAACTTCTTCATAGGCAGAAAACAGATACATTTAATCACTGATTTAAAGTTTTTTTTTTTTCCTAAAAGGGTGGTATTTATTCCACATAAAGATCCACCACAGCGCACAGAGAATAGACATACAGACACGGTGAAATCCAGATGCAAGGTGGAGCCAAACCTCTTGTTGGAGAATTCCTCTCCCCACGTTTGAAAAGCAAATTTGTTACTTATCATGAAAGAGTGCTCAGTTATCATTTCATTTTGGAGCTCACTGAGTATTCCTCCCAAGGGGGCTTGTCCTTCAGCAGGCATGGGAAAACTGGTGGCAGTGGAGGGAAAACCATGTTTTTACAAGAGAATCTTGGCTTGGGTGCACGGGTGCTAGAGCAGCAGCTCATTTTTGCTCTAAAGGTGAGCAAGACTCACGACAGAACTCTTCCAATTCTGTTTTTTGCTTTTAGGAGGGAGAAAAAATACATACTCATGGAAAGCTGAGTGTCAAGGCAGAGCTGCAGCCTCCCAGTGGACCTGGGTGTTTCCACCAGTAGGGTGGGTGTCAGATGGCAGATCTCCCCTTTATAATCCAGCAACAAATGTGCCTCTCAGAAATACTGTCAGAGGCACATGGAAGGACACAGAAACAACACATCTGGTGATGGGTGAGCTGAGTAATGCCAGCAGGTGTCCAGCACAGAAAAAGTCACCGACACCCCTCCTGAATACTATGCCCGCTGGTGAAATGTGGGCTGGTATTACTGCATCTGTCTTTTCCATAAACCACTGCTGTTGTTTTGGTGCAGATAGCAGACTAGTGGTATTTCATAATCCCTGGCATCACATAGCCTTTAAATCGATTTTGAGAGTAACAAATGTCGCACCACCCTTACATGGTATCTCCTCACAAATGCAAAGGTATGGCGGAGCTGTCCCAGTGGAAGCAGAGCAGTGATGTGTGATCAGGAGCACCCACAGCACTGCAGTTACACTAATAAACTGCCTGTAGGAAAAGAGCTTTCGCCATTTTAATTAACCATATTGCTTTAATTAATTGATTCATGCTTTAATGCAAAACCTTGGTTTGCAAGTATGTGAGTTCCCTAACCTTTCAGGAAATTTGAGAGAAATTTATTTTGGCAGCTGCTTGCAGAGCAGATAAGATTAAGGGATGCAGCAATCATGGTGCTTGCTGGTTTGCTTGTTGAGAGAAGTGTTAGATGTACCTTTTTAACAGAACGTAACCTGAACTTCTGGTATAATTTAATAGGAGAATAATTGTTATTACCTAACAGGAGAGTATATTTTCTGTGTGTTTTTTCTGTTTTCTATTTTAATAGTTCTCACGCTTTTCCACTCACTGGCTACTGAAAAATGAAAATGAAATTTCCCTCCAAATGAAAAAGAAGTTACTTATAAGATACAGAGAAAATGTCAAGGGATGAGAGAGTTTGGGACAGACATCGTCCTCTGTGTGGGCGGATGTTTCTCATTTGTGCCATCCTGTCATGTGGCTCCTGGAGTGAAGGAATGGTCAGACTGCCAGGAAAAAAAATCACCCTTAACTCTTCCTTACCTAAACAGAATTAAGCTGCTGCACTGGGAAAAAAATGATGCAAACTACAAAAGAGCATAGGATTTCTAACAGGGGTTCTGTAAACCTAAGTCGCTTTTGATTAGGATGAAACAGAACCTAAATGAAAACCAGCAACCCCAAATAAAAACAGAGATCTAATGAAAGCCAATTTTAACTATTTCTTGAGTCTTTTTAACAAAGTAGTAAAAAACTGAACTTTTACTCCTAAGCAGAACTTAAGAAGTAAAAGAAAACACCCTGGGCATGCTCAGAAAATCCTAAAAACTACTTAATAAAACCAAACCTGAGAGTATCTCATTGGTGAACCAGTGGGGAGCTGCAGGTCTGTCTGGAGGCTGAGGCCAAGCCCTCCTCCCTACGTCAGCAGCTCAGAGCTCCCTCACACCCCGAGGTCATTGACCCACCCTCCCCATGCAGTGTTTCCTCCTCCTGAGCCTTGTGGTACAACTGTGTCACTCCTTCATTTGCTTCTGAAAAGTTACATAAACTTTTCACTCTGATGAAATTCCCTGGGTGAAGTGCAGATAACTGTTCTGCTCATAGGGCTGAGGAAAATGCTGTGTTTAAAGTACCTTCTTGGAAAGTCTGTGTTATTTTGATGGCATCAGAATATTTTGAGAAGTTCACCTTGGCATCATGGATTTGTTTGTGCTTAAAACCAAAAAATACTCACAAGTTCAAATTTTTAAGCTTCCTCAAAATGTATTTATTTTAACACTACCTTCCCAGTGGTTTTAGACAACTAAATCTTTCATTTGAGTTAAACAAGCACTAAACTAAACTGATCCAAAATCTCATTTTCCCTCTCTGTTTTTTGACTAGGTAGGTAACACTACCCACCCATAACTAGTATGTCTGATGGTTACTTTCACAAATCCAACACCAAAAAAATAAAAAATAAAAAGCAAAACAGCTAAGACACTCTAACATAATTCTTTGATTTTAGAAGCTTCTGTATTTTCCAGACATGATCACCTGCTTCTCCACACAACTCTGTGCACAACCTTCCTCCTTAACTCTGCAATCTACTACTATTCCTGCAATGCACTGTTACAGCACAGCTATTTGAGAGCCCTTTCCTAAAGTATTCCCTCCTTTTTTTTTTAATCATTCCAAATATAAGCATCTGCACAAAGCCTGGATTCCTCTTTGGGTATTGCTCTGACATGCGAAGTGTGGGAGGAGGATTTTTCCAGACACTGAGTATAAAGTGAGCTATGCTGTGGATGTTGTAAAGTGTGTCTAGACATCACCAACATGTCAAAACTAGTCACACTTGTGCTGTTCTGATTACATCATCCAGGGATGGGGGGGCTTCATTTTACCAATAATTAGGCCTGAAGTCTTTTCCGTGTGAAGTCTTTTTCCTTTCTAAGAACGAAGGTCAAGTAAGATTTTACTACACAAAATTACTGTATTATGTCTTTATCTTATTATATAATGTATATTATTTAAATATTATCCTTTCCCATACCTGAATCCAAGTGCAGTCAAGGTTTGTGCTGTACTTGAAGCCTCTGTCACACTTTGTGTTAGTTATATCATACTGGCCAGGTAATTTTTCTAACCTGTTAAAAAAAACGCTGCTGGATTTTTAATCTGACCTTTCAAAACTGCCTGTTGTAACCTGGATCTACTCATTAACACACCTTTTGACCCTGATTGTCTGTCTCAATTTTAGAAGACTCACAGAATGTACTTCAAGCTGTGTCTTTTGGACTTGTGAACAGCTCTACCTACCTGCACCGTTAAGATCAGCATCTGTTCACAGGTTTTTGTGGTGGGTATTCTTTGATTAATACATTTAGTAATTTCTGAGATCACATTTTGAGCAGATTCAAATATAAGTTTGTGGAAATGTGTCCAAACACACACACAATTACCTGAAAACTACCTGAAAGTTAAGGACATTAACATCATAACAAAATAAACACAAAGTAGTGTCAGGAAAGATTGCAATAGCTGGCATAAGGCTAATAGTATTTTTTCATAATTCACTCAGGTTGCTTCTACTATTTTTTGAACTCCTGAGGCATCTGAGTGGCTGATGGCAAGTCACACTGCAGCTTGTGGGAAGAGAATTGAACGAAAAAAGTCCTGGCTCAGTTAGGTGAGTACTGGGTTGTGAAGCTCCTCTCACTCACAGTGAGAGGGAATGGTGAGACAGGCCTTCTCAAAGTGCTAATAAACAGAAAAAATGAATAAATAATAGATAGGTTTGGTCTCCCAGAGCAAAGGAGGAGCTCTTACTGCCTGTGTATCTGTATCCCCTAGAGATTTCCACTTCCTACCCCCAATAATCATAAAAGTCATGTTCATCTGAACAGAAAGGAGAAAAAACAGTCGGTAAGCTGTAATCAGCTAGTTAATCAGCCTGAGTTGTAGACACCAACTATTATGTACTTCAAACAAGATGCTGGCAAGCCATCCACAGAGCTAGGAAGAAAGAGCATACAAAAATAAAGTTGGGAGGAAAAATACAGTAAGACTGTATCTACCTGATGAAATTATGAGCTCACCTCCACCTACTTTGTCTAAAAACACTGTAGAAAAAAGAAAACAATTTTATCATGAACCTATAAGTCAGGCTAAACATTAGTTTATAGAAGAGTTGTATATGTCTGAAATCACAAACAAAACACAAATCACTAATCATAAGGGCACAAACATGCTTTGCTCATTTAAGGTTTGTTCTTCATGCTTACTCCTCATTATTAAATGGAAGGAGCTCACACAGGTGATGTGAGATCTGACCCTTGCAACATTGGAGCAGCACAGTGAGGCAGCAAGTCTGGATCACTCCAAGAGGGGCAAACTTACAGTGTTAATTAAACCTTACTGAAAATCAAAGAGCTCTCCCAAATTTAAAGCTTAGAAATCCTTGTGAGACCTAAAACTCCCCCCTAAAGGGAACATTTCATGATAGCTGCCTTTCTGCATGGTTCCACCATGTTTTCAAAAAATCTTGCTCTCCACCAGCAAGAGGGTGCAACAACAGTGCTAACCACAAATTTTGGTGAATGATTTGACAGACATAGTTCGGAAAATCACAATATAAATTTAAAAAAAAAAAAAGCGAGAAAATTTTCATACAGGACAAAATACGTGCAGAGAAACAAATGTTGAGACAGTGAAATGGCAGCACAATTTCTGCATGGCTGTCTTGGTTTGAGACAAGTTCGGAGGTTGACAAGTTAGGACAATGGTTGATCCTCTTCTTGGCTGCCTGAACAAAGCTTCCTTAGCTCCTGGACATGATGCTTTACTCCAAAGCTGCCACAATAACCTTGGGTATTTACAGTTGATCACCACTTTTGTAAGGAATGGTATAGTGGAGGTGCACAAGCTTTAACGTTTCCCTTTCCATTCCCAGTTTTCTGCAGATCTCACGCTGGACAAAGCTTCCCCACTCGTGACTCACAGGAGGGACACAGCAGCCACAGAATGGGGCCCTTTCCCTTTCCAACCTCACAAACTTTTCCTTTCCCCACAAAACCAAGTCCCACTGTGGCAGAAACTCTGGTTGTGCTTCCCAAGGGTGTCTCCTGTACCTGACCATCCTGGGAGGCAGCGGCAGTAGCCCGTGGTGGGGTGGCAGCCGTCGGCGTGGCTGCAGTCACAGCGCTCAGCGCAGTCCAGGCCGTAGGTACCGTCCTGTGGCAACAAAAAACAGAACAACCCAGAGATGATGTGGCAGCTGGGAGTTAGAGGAGAGACAAGTTATGGTCAGCCCAGACTCAAAAAGCAACCACATATCTCTCCTGAATCTCTAGCCTGATATTACTGTAAAATACTTGTGGCGTTTGGAACATGTCAGCATCCTACACTTTCATTCTTTCATTAAAGAGGGGAAGATAAAAAATGAATTATGCTCTTTTGAAAAATCCCAGACGAAAGCAATTAAGTCTTCTTTCTGCATCAAACCCTGAGATCTCTGTTTATGGGTCAAAGTGGGTACCACACAGAGGCATAATTTTTAAGAAAACAAGTGAAAACCATTAAGTTACAAGATACCTTCAGTATGAGGTTCACTGCAAAAATAACACAAACTATCACTTTTGATTAGAAACATTTCTCTTTTGATTAAAAACATTTCTCTCTGCACTACAACATATACTCCATCAAAAAGAGATAATCTTTGGCTATGGGACAGTGCACAAACCAAAACTTTTACCTATGCAGCATTTTTTGAACCAACAAGAGATTAAAATCATCCTGTTAGTGTGTATCTTTTTCTATGGAAAACATCTAAAGGTTTGAATTTGCTTTTCCTGCTTCTTCATAGAAGCTAGGACACAGATTTGTGGATAATTTCACACAAAATCAACTGAAGAAACTGAGAAGAGCAGATTCTTTACAATCGCCAAACAAGGCAAAGTATAACAGTCAAGTGATCTCAAATAAAAAGTGTCAGAACCAAATTTAAAAAAAAAAGAGCATGGAAAAAAGGCCAGTATCATTTACAGTAATACTTCAAGATTACCCACATTAAAGGCAAAAAAGGAAAAAATCATGTCAGGTTTAAACCCCAATCATTTATATTCAAGCCTAAAAATTGGTGTCAGTCACATGAAAAATCTGAACAAAACCTACATGAAAATTAATCTGCTGTTCTGTGATGTTCATGCATACATTTCAACCAAGTGCCACAGGATTTAGCTATTCAACTGCCAGTCTTTAAAGTAGAACAAAATCTTACATTACTTCAGTGTAAGGAGCCTTTCACTCATCTCAAGAATACATTTTTATATACAGAAAAAGAAAAGATTAAGTATTTCCTTTACATATAATCAGACTTGGAGTGAAAGGAAATCCTCAAATATGATGTTGAAAAGCAGTATTTTTAGCCTGCTATGTACTTGGACTGAAGTCCAAACTTTAATTCAAACCTTGAACAACAATCTGAGCAGTGATAATAATGTTCTGAAGGTACTGAAACAAATTGAAATACATTGATTCAAATGAAGTCTTTGCTCAGACATGAAAAACATTTCAGATAACTGGAAGTATCTGAATTATTTCTTAATAATGATTATATTTATTATTATTTGAATAAACAATTCTGTTTATTCTCCTGCTGTGGAATTTTGAAGCAGAATTTGCATCCAAAGTAGATAAATGCTTACGGACATTGCTTGATGCAGATGGAGAGAGGGAGAGGAAGACAATGAGCTTGGGCATGCTAAATTATCTGATACAGAAATGCTTTAGGCTTTACTTTAGTAAATTTGGGATAGGGATGCAACTGCTCTGAAGCGATACATGTTTTTTTTTAAATGTCAGTTTTGGAAGAGCTAATGCAGCTTGGGAGGTCTCATCCCCTTTCAGAATCAGGCACTAAGTGATAAACAAAGCTGCTTGAGGAAACATAAAAATCAGTCTTCTGATGGAAATGCATTGTTGGAAGCACTGCACACGTGGTACTGCCATCAGCTTTCCAGAACACAGTCAATTTTCTTTGCCACTTTACTCACTACAGGAGTGCTTCAACTTAAAACCAAAAGCAAAGCCCCAAAAAATCACTCCTGAGTGCTCCTAGTGCAGTTCAGCAGAACAAATTTTCATTCAAACTGAGGTGATTTCCAGTTTTCTGCTGTAGTTCAGCTACTCCCATCATGCCATTGCTCAGTAGAGCTTGTCCAAACTGAAAGAAGCTTAAATGTGATACGGGACGTGAATTTATAGGATGTTTGTTCACTTCAGGTGATTCCTGTGCAATTATATCAAACCAACAAACTGCTCTGCAGATATATTGCAAAAGTTAACAATTGACAGGGGAAGGGAAAAGAAGAACTAAGAGCAGTTTATTTTAATAATTAGGTTTGTTAAAATTTTCCCAGAAAATTGAAGTCCATCACTGAAAATAGTGGACCCTGGAAAAACCCATTTTTTATAAAATATTTCTCTTTTCTTTTAGTGTGTGAAATATAGTTGAAACCAAACAGTTAAACAATAAAACAAATCCACATGGAATTTTATGATTTAAAAACTTCTGAAATTATGTATTTGAATTTACATATTTTATTTACCCAAAGCTGCAGATTACAAGGTGGAATAGAACTGATAAGGAGCATGCCATTGTCCTCACAATGATTTCTGATTTTCTAAACTCTGGGAGAGAGCAGATGTCAAAGCCCCAGTAGAAAATAAAGCCCTCTCATGGAACTGGGTGGTAAGAGTAGCTTCTCACTTTTGACTGAGAAGGAATGAAAATTCTTTATTCATACTGTAACACGGACGTAAGTAAAAAAGTAATTAAAATGACATTATTTGATTTGGGGTGTATTTTTGGTATTTTTCTCTCACTATTTATACTTAAAAGGAGTTGAACAGTAGCAGTTTGATAGCATTTGATGAAGAAATGCTAGAAGAATTGCTAGTGCCTGTCCCTGACCCTGCACCCCATCCTGTGAGCTCCAAAGGTAATCATCCTCATGGAGACAAAGAATGATGGATGCCCCTCCCTGCCCAATATTCTCCTACAAAACCTCAAAATTCAGTGGAATTATTAAACTACCTGGCAAGGGAGTTCACATTTCTCTCCCCTCCATCCCGGGGCACAGGTACAGGTTCCATCCAGAGCATTACAAGCCCCTCCATTAAGACACTGGCAGGTCAGGTTACAGCCCAGTCCCCATGTGCCACTGGGGCAATTGATGGAGCAATCCACACCATGCCAACCTGCCAAAAAAAAGGGGGGGGGATTAAAGTCAGAAATTAATCAGATTTTTCCCCATTCCTCTCAGAGGATGCTTGCCTCTGCCTGCCATGGGGCATGCCTCTGAGATGGGCAATACTGGGGTAAAATTCACTGCAGGATTTATCAGCAGCTTCAGCTGAGGGTTTGTCCAGGTTGGAACAAAAGTATTCAAGGGCACCTTTTAACAGCTGTCCACAGCACACATCTGCAGATGGGTGCCAATAAGCAAAAGAGACTGATGGAAGACCTGAAATGGAAATAGAGACACCTTGACATTTCACTGAGAAGCTCTAAACTACACTGAGAGTGTTAAGGTGTAGCCTGAAAATAATTAGGAATATTTTCCCTAGGCTCAAGCTGCTACTTGCATAATTGTTCCACCAGCATTCAACTCAGACAGTCCTGTAATATGGTTTTAACAGGCATCTAACACAAAAAAAAAAAAAAAAAAACACCAAAAAACATAAAAGTATTGCATAAATTGGATTCCCCAAGGAAACACAGAAGACCTCTCAGATGACTTCCGTACTTCTCTCCAAACACAAAAAAGAAATGTAATGGAAAATAGCTCTAAAATGCAGCATTCACCACTGATCATAGCAATGGTTTGCAGACGAGATAGACTGGGATGTGAATAGATTTTTTAAAATGTAATCATCCATCGGATTCACACGAGAGGAACAGTGTGAGGGAGTCAGTCACATATTACTACCACCAGTGACACAGGCCAAGTTTCTAATTTTGTATCTTGTTTACAGTAAGTGGAGGGAAAAATAATTCTGTACTGAGACTGATCAATAGGCTATGCAAAACACATGCAGAAAATCAGGCTGCCTTGTGCTTCATTGATAACTTCAAATTTAGGGGTCATTTTAGGAAAAAATGTATTTTTTGTAATTTGGCTAGGAAATTGAGACACTTTCCTTCAACTGTCTTCCCAGGACAGTTGGATTTATAATCTTTGTTTACATGACAGGTTCAGTTTGATTTTACTTTTTGCTGTCCTTTTCCACTGTAGTATGATTAAAACTGCATGGGGTACAGAAAGATACCGTTTCTACCATGCTCCAGGATTCAGCATTGCCCAAGGAATATTTTTCTCCTCATGACCTAGCTACTTTGCAGTATCTACTTGAACAGGGTTAAATTAGCCCCACTGTCTCTGGAAAGAGTAGGAGTTCCACATTTGCTGCACAACTGATTTAACAGTCAGTCCCCGAAAAATTTAGTGGCTATTTGTCTAGCAAACTCTATTTAGATGGGATATTGGGAAGGAACTGTTCCCTGGGAGGATGGGGATGCCCTGGCACAGGGTGCCCAAAGAGCTGTGGCTGCCCCATGATCCCTGGCAGTGTCCAAGGCCAGGCTGAATGGGGCTTGGAGCAGCCTGGGACAGTAGAAGGTGTCCCTGCCATGGCAGGGGGTGGAACAAAATGATCTTTAAAGTCCCTTCCAACCCAAACTTTTACCAAATCCTCTAAAATCCTTGGTATAAATAAACCCCTCTAACACTGTCTTGTCTGTGTCAGCAAGTCAGGCATAAGTTTATTCCTGGTCAGGGTCTGTGTGTGTGTCTGACAAAATTCTGGCCTCCATACAGATGCAGACAGAAAACTTTTTCACTTATTTATACATATTTAGCAAAGAAATTATTATTCATTGGTTCTAAATTACATAATTCTTGTTCATTACGTAGCATTCTATCTTCTATTGGTAATTGATTCCTCACTTCTCAGACTGATTAGTCTGCATTTTTTACTCTTATTATCTTTTTCCCAGGTAGGGAGTTTCCAACACACATATATGGAGTTTTTGTTATCTTGTCTTCCTCATCTTCTGGTTTCTGCAAAATGTCTTTGTAGCCCATAAATTCTGCACTTCTTGTATTCATTTTGAACAACTACCTCCCCCAGATTTTGTTCATTGAAGCATATCAAAGTTGGCTAAGGAAAACTTGAAGTTTCAGTAACTTTTCCAAAGCTGTATTCTCACAACAGCTGCTTATGACAAACTTTGCTAAATTGTGGCTGAAAGTGATTCAAAACTAACACACTGCTTATAGTCAACATACTGGTTACGATTAATTAAAAACAAATTATTGAAAATTAATGAAAGCCATTAATTAAAAGAAAAATAGAAAAGTTATGTAATTTCCAACAAAACCATTCCGGGATTCTGTATGAATTTGATTAGGAATGATCACATCGGATAAAGGGTACACCCCACAGACCTCCTGACAGAGCAGAGAATGTTTTCTTCCCTGAGGACATGTTTTCCTTGTTTTCACATCCCACGGCAGCAGAAGCATCAAGTGTTGGCTTCTCATTGTTTCCTCTTCTCTACTTCAAAAATCCAATTTCATTTTATGTTTACAGAGAAATAAAATCCATCTGAGGAGACACTTACCTGCTTTGCAGGCACAAGAGCCATCCACAGGTGAACAGGTGGCCCCGTTTTTGCAGCTGCACACAGAGGAGCAGTTCACTCCATATGTTCCAGGGAGACAAGGGGTACTACAAGAAGCACCCTGAATTACAAAGAAAAAAATAGAGTCTAAAAACCATTTGAAGAGGATCAGACAATACAACTGACTCAAGTGATACAAAAGCCAGAAGAAATAGAGTCCATGCATGTCCTAGGCTGTCACTAGATTAATTTAGCGGAGAGGGACACTTCCATGCTTCTGAAGTATTTTAGTCTTTTAAAGTAATTATTAGTTTTCTGTGATTTACTGTGAGAGGTCAGGTCACAAAGCACCTGGTTAGATCAATGGACAGTAACAAAGAAGCTCTTTATGAAACCAAAACAGTTGCAAAGCAACTAAAGAAAGCAATTTAATGGTAAATTATGTGGGTATGTAAAATATTTTTAAGCACTAATTTGGCTGACGTTTTCAGTTATTACTTTTACAAGAACAGGCATATTGTAAAATGTTAGATTAGCATCCAAAACACATGTAACAGCATATGTGTATAAAAGTTGCAGAATAATCAGTCCTGAAGTATGAAACGAAATTATTTTGGGTAGTTTCTGTGGATGGAGCCTGAAGAGTTGATGACTGAAACCCATCATTCCTCCCTTTACCTCAACAGCACGCCCTCATTCGTAACAACATCTTATAAAACAAATAACTTCTCCTTCTAAAAATGCCTTCATTTCAGCAATGAGAACCTATCAGAAATGTTGAGTTTTCAGGGTCCAACAGCACAAGCAGTGCTACCCAAACACCCTCACTTTACCATGGTGGAGAAAGGACAAGGTGGCACCCTGAAGAATTTGTTGCACAACTGGGGCTGAAAACTGTGAAACTGTGAAAGTGACACCTCTTTTACCTTAAATCCAGGGGCACAGGTGCACTTCCCAGTGACGCTGTCGCAGTCAGCCCCATTCTGGCAGCTGCAGATCTGCTGACACAACTCTCCGTAGAAGCCTGGGGAACACGTCTCGTTGCAGTACAGCCCAGACCAGCCTGGCTTGCAGGAGCACTCCCCAGACATGGGGTGACAGCTGCCACGGGTGGGGGATGAAAGGTTAACTTAGTAATTCTGGACTAAACATGACATAAATATTACTCTCTTTCCATAGGGGAAAAAAAAAAAAGAAGAAGAAAAAAAAGCTATTGCATATGGGTTGCACGAAGGGCCTTGCATGAGATGATTTTACTTTCCACAACACAATTTGGTGTATTTATATAAAAATACATGCCTATTAAGATAGGAAATGTAACATTATACAGGATACAGACATTTTGGGAAGACATGGAAATAAATGAAGGGGTATCACTTTTCTGTCTCTATTTGAACAGAAACCTTGCTGAAACACAGTTTTTTACCATAAAATAGATATCCACGGATACAAACATTAAGAGGATGAAACCATTAAATTCCCCAACATTTGTTGTTACACTCCCACTCTAACAGGATCATTTTCATAACACTGTAGAAACTCAGCAGCATATTGTCTGAGAAACATAATGAAGAAAAATAGCATGGCATCCAACATGAAATAACAACACAGCACCCCATCAGCAAAGCAAGAACATTCTTTTCATTAGTTTGGAAGAGGACAACTGGAATCTTTCAGGGAATAGTACAAAATCATCAGCGCTGGGCAGAAGCCAGCTTTAGCATGAGAGCAGTGACCTTTTGGGAAGTATCTCCCCTCTCTGCTGGCCATACCTGGTGGCAGAGCAGCTGCCTCTATACCTGGAACAGCAGTTTCATTGAAGGGCCACGCAGGCAGCTGCTTTCTCGTAACAAATGGACACCATCAGCTGTGCAAAGATATATAGGCTGGGAGAGGGGACACAATGGGGTGCTCTGTAGCACTCTGGCAGACAAAGCATTTGCTTAATTCTCACCAAAGGAAAGCCTTAGTATCCAAATCCAATATATTTACAATGGGAAGACTGTTTGGAGATACTTGCCTCCCACTGACTGAAGTGAAGCTCCTTTAAGAGTGATGGAAGGAAAAAAAAAAAAAAAAAAAAAAAAAAAGAGCCTTCCTCCAGACAAATTAAATGATCACGACAAGAGCCTGGTTTTGCAAGACTTGCTGACTTTGTGTGTGCGGGTGTATTGGAAACTTGACTATTTTTCTGACCATTTGAAAGTCTGAAAAAATACCTGCTCCACTTTTAGGTGCTGAAACATTACAACAGCAATCTTTGAAAGAGCTGCAGTGTAATATGGGAACACAACTTTAGTTGCAACTGCTCTTAGACTTGAGGCTCTTGTCCAAAATTGCTGAAAACAACCATTGCTAATCAGGGAAGGCGTGGATTGTGAAAGTTGGAATGTTACTATGTACCCTGTTTTCTGCATATTTAATGCACATGCTATGGCACCATGAACATTTGTGGGTCTTCAGGATATTAAAATACCTTTGACAGTGTTAACATAAAGTGAGAGGAAAGGCCTTTTCATGCAGAAATGGTTCAAAACTCATGGTGTTCCTACTGAACAGCTGTGGTTATTTGTAAATTATGTGCATGCCTGCCAGAAATGAGATGAAATGGAACTATTCTCATAAAAAAACAGGCAAAATTATGAAGACACATAATGCAGCAGGGTAATCAGGTTTGTCTCCTGTCCTAAATTCCTGTAGGACCCCAAGTTCTCATCAGTGAGAAGAATACAGAACAAGGGAAAAAGAAAATCAATCCACAACTAGATAGCCATTAGGATACGAATCAGAATATATTCGTAACATAAATTCAGTAGCACTGGCACTTTAGACATAAATCCCAGTGTTCACAGAATCCTATAAATTCCTGATTGGAAGTGTGGTTTGTTGTTGGGGTTTGTTTTTTTTTCCCTTCCAGGAGAGGGGGAGGCCACACGCATGAGGAAGCACTGGATATGAGGCAGAGGCATTGATATTCTGTGCCCCCAAGTGAGTGTCACTGAGGCGTCCTTGCACATGTATTGATTGACGCTGAAATTAGTATTCAGTGATTTGTAATTAGATGTAGGAAGCCAAAGCACTTCGGGAGGTTTTTGATGGGTTCTCACGCAGTTATCTTAATTGGCAATAATGTTTAAATATTAAAGTAGGGAAATAAAGAAATTATGAGAGATACTGGCAGTATATCCTCCTTTACTCCTGGTTGTCTGTTCACACTTGACAGAAATGCAACCCTACTCTGTACAAAGACAAGAAAACCTACTTGTGGGTAATTCATATTATATATTTGAAGGACTTAGACGGAAAAAAAAAGATTTTTATATGCTTAATTTACGTGTTTTGCTTTTAAAATATCCAACCAAATTGTGTAGCACCCTAAATAAAAGATAAATGTAAACAAATATGAATAAATACAAAAATGCCATGAAATGCTCTTGCACCTTTACCTTCAGGCCCATTAGAAAAATGGAAAATTGAAAGGGCCTAAATTTTACTTTAAAACCAGAGCCGAACTACATGAACCAAACATGTTTCCACTGAATTCCACCAATAAAACTGCAATCAATCCTACATAGGTGTCTCAGAAGGGGCATGAGACAAGGAAAAACCCTACTAGTGCTCATGTCTTATATATAAAGAATAAATCTTAATTGCAGGCTGAACTGCACCAAGGGTGTTGGTACAAGGAGGTTTTTACCTGTTGCTGTCCTCTTGGCCCCTCAAACAGATGAAAATCTCTGAAGTATAGCTATTTTTATGCCCTACAAAGCATTTAATAAAGGCTGCTAGTACAACCAAGAGCAAGGAAAGGCTTGCCTTTCATCTCCAGGAGCTGCCATCAACCAACAGCAGCAGCAAAATCCCTACAACTAAGCCTACCCAAAAAGCAAGTAATGAATTATTGTCAGAGCTGCTTTGATGCCATTTTTTGTCAATCATAAAATAGTAACAAAAACCAAAGAATGTGCATTTTTCAACTATGTATGAAGAGAAGTATGTGAAGAAAACTACTAAAAACATACTTATATTCTGGAACTTATGAACACTTTCTTTAGAGCAGTATTTTTGAAGCTAAGAAATTTTTTTTAATTAACCTTTAGTTCATTTCTGTATTGATTAATACCAATAACCTAGAGCTCTAAGTACACCAAAGCTCTGCTTTGAGGATATCTAAGCCAGTGATCACACCCCGATGAAAAAAAGCTATTATGGTATCAAGGGCCCCCAAAACAGAACCCCAGACCTAGAGACACACAAGGTTTATTTGCAGAAGGAATTCCACCCCTTTTTTTTTTGTGCCCTGGGATTACTTTGCTGCTAAATGGGTTAGTGCTATGAAGATCCTCAGGCCTCAGCCAGGCCAAGCAGTGCTGGTGGCAAGCAAGAGAGGATTGAGGGTATTCCCTGACATGATTACAGAGTTGCCTCGTGGCTGACTGACATCAAGAGGTGAAGACAACCAGACACAACTAGCTTCTAAAAAGATTCTCAAAAGCCTCAAGTGCCCACAGGGAGTTTTGTTTTCTGCATCATTACCCTGATTCCTGCTAATTATGGTCTTGGTCACTTCCTGACCCAAGAGGAAGGAACTTACATATATGTAAAATACACTTGTGAAGCAATGAAAATATTTGTTTTTCTCACACATCATGATGCTCTCTCAAATATGGTCCAGCACCTTCAGGGCTGTTAAATGCCTTAGGATTTGTCATTCGGGGGGGGGGGGGGGGGGGGGGGAGGANTGGGGGGGGGGGGGCTCGTCGGGGGAAATGTCCAAAAAAAAGAGCAGCCAAATGCTGTTGTTTACTTGTGAACATTTGTGATCTGATTTGACCACAAGCTGTCTCTTCCAGTGGTATAAAGGAAAGAACAGCTGTGTGGAACATGAATCAGAAGTAATCCCTGTAATATTAGAAATGGTATACAGTGCAATGCATTCCTGTCAAACCAGGCTGCTGCAACAGTCTGCAGACAGATTTTCAGGGAAGTAGCTAACTGTAATTCACAACACAATAGTATTTGGTGTGCTAGCCTAATTTGAGAGCTGGAGGGCCCTGCATTAGTGTGCCATTTATTTCTGAACACACTGCCGAAATAATAATTGCTTTATTTTACATCAAAACAACTCTGTATTTTTTTCAAGGCAAATGGGATGAGCAGAAACACAATTACACAACTGTAAAAATACATGACTGGAAGAGGAAAAGAATTCAGTTTGTTGTCACACAGTTTGTAAATAAAAGCTGTGTTGGACAACTCTAACAAACCACAAAATAATTTTTCACAGAGACTTAACAGAGTAGCTATTTCCATGCATGGATTTAACATCACTGCTAAATTCTGACTAAAGGCTTTTGTCTATGAGGAAAAGTGCATCTTATTTTAATGTACAGCAGCATTCTATGTGACAATCAGCAGTTCCTGTAAATTCCCCTGACAGCTACTTTCAAGAGCAAAAATTTAGATTGTGGTCACAAACCTTCTCCAAGGTACTGTTATTAGTAATGCAATTAAATATAAGTGAATGCACAATGACCACAGTATCTCACCAGAAGAACTGTTTTGTAACAAGAGAAAGCTGTCCACAATTGTTCTATAAATATGCTGGCTCGCCTCAACTGACATCTGACATCTCTCCCTCACAGGTGAAACTCTGTCTCCAAATAACTAGTTTTTATATTTTCATAATGATATGCTCAGATGCTGTCAAAATCCACAAAACCTCAAAAAATAGGGATTATCACTTCTTGAATGAGGAGAGATGTGTAAAAGCTAAGCTAATGGGAAAACTATTTTCATTTGATTTCCAGGGATCAGATGTTACCTGCTCCCTCGAAGAAGCACTTAAATGAAAAAAAAATGTACTTTTAAAACCCAGATTTACAATAGGTAAGGCTTTTGAAATTTTGTACTAAAATAGTCACCTACATCAATTCTTATATACAGATAGAGACTGAGGGAATGTCTAAGCTTCTCATGCCTAACTCAGAAGACTTTACACATCCATTGATTTCAATTCAGTTATTTCTCATCTACAGTAAACCAGAGTATGTGAGAGACAGCCCATGTACACTGACTTTTTGCAGTGAACAATATAATGATTTATTCAGGTGGCGAACATAGATAAAGGTCATGCTTTGTCTTAATATTTATTTCATGGGTCAGAGACCAAACACAGCAGTGAATATTATGATCAAATATGCTTACAAGTAAAAATCCAAAGTGTCTTTTGGGTTGGTGTTTTCTTTCTCACCATGGCCAGGGAATACCAAATACTAACAAATCTGTGGCTGCTTCAGTTTGCATGAAAGTATTAGAAAAATCAGGAAATACCCCTTTTCAGGTTATATTTGGATTTCTGTGTTATATTTAAGAAAAACAAAGCAGGGTAGAAGGTGCAAAGCCTACCTCCAGGTGTTGGGCATGTGGCAGGGACACTTTTTATCACACTTGAGGCCATAAATTCCCTCGGGGCAGAGCCTGGTTTCACAGTGCTGCCCTGTGTAGCCTGGCTCACAGAGGCATGTACCACTGATGTGGTAGCACTTCCCACCATTCACACACTTGCAGGTCTCTGCACAACGCAGCCCATAGCTCCCCACGGGGCACTCATCCTGACACCTGTGAGGTTAAAAAAAAAATAAAAAAAATAAACAAACAAAAAATTGTTGTATTTCCCATAAATGACAGCTTCTGGAGGTTTAAAGGAAATATGGTTTATGAGGAATGTCTTCTACTGGTCAAAAACACAAATAAGAGGAAAAATCTGTGTAACTTGGAAAAACCTTCAGGAGATCAATGAAAATCATTCCTTTCATCTGATTTTTCTGACAGATGAAAATGAAATTCATTAAAGATTTGAGTTTAACCGACATGGGGAAGTAGCAATGATTTTTGTTGATGCTTAAGGAAAATATATCTTAAGAAAGAGACTTCTTCACCAAACTTTTCCTCTCTCACTCAGTTTTGAGAAGATAGACACTTTATCCAACAGATTTATTTCCTTATTTTTTTATAGATGGAACGCATTGTTTAACCTAAAGATCAGTTTGTATCTTTAGTGTGGCTACTGGAAAACTTCAGTATCCTGCTTCTCAAATGTGCAACTCATTAACTGATGATTTTATGGATATTAATGTCATTTGTCTATGACTTATGAGTCTGATGTTTTCACCTCTGTCTTTCCTGTGTTCTACAAAGGAATTGTTAAATTCTGAATGCCAGTCAAGTTACAGATTGTAAAAAAATACTACTTGATAATGTAACACATTATTAATGATTTTATTTCTTTCTTTTCTGTTTTCCTTATAAATTTGGCTTTTTTGTTTTCATTTGTTTTCAGGTGTGACTAGTGGTACATTACATGTGAATTTGAAAGACACATGATACAAGGCACTGCAAAATGTAACAGAAATTAGCAGAGCACCCTGACTGAAGTAAAATGGGACATGTTCGTTTCATGCTTCTGCAGTCTTTTTCTCCATCTGATGCTGACATCCAGAAGTTTAAAGATATTTGTAACTCTTGTCCTAATTGAAGTCACCGATAAAATCTTTTCTCCTGAGGTGTAGCATAATAATAGAGCTAATAGCATAATAATAGAGCTAATTACCCTGTATCAATGTTTCCTGATGAAGTTATACAAATAAAGCTGTGAAAGAGTCTTCTTCAAATGGCAACTAGGAATCCTAGCCAAACTAGACTAAATTTAACCTTGAATTTTTTTTTTTTTAATTAACTTGCTAAAACCATCTCTTTGGAAGGTGGTGTGTATGGGCTACCTCAGACAGTGCCCACACAGTTCTCTGACATGAAATAAGGACCAAGTCTACAACCTTTCCACTGACTCCTTCCTGCACTTGGAACCATCTCAAAAAATGAAAGAATTGAAAATACAGCCTCTTTTGCAGGAAAAGAGGGAGGCTCAGATTTGCAAAAGTCACCAAAAGATTGCAAACTGTAAGGCATTTCAGATGAAAGTCAGATTTAAATTATTACAATATGAAAAATTTAATTACTTTTAGAAACACCAGTGTAGAGCAGTGTGTAGACACTTGTGTGGTTACTCCTTTGATTTTCCCTGGAGCCCCTGTCTATGTCTGCCTAAATGCATCTACCATCTTCTGCACTGTTTCTTCACAGACACAAATATAACTCTGGCATGCAAATGGCTCTGGACTAATTATTTCTCTTCTTCTTGAGGTCTTTTTCCACATTATGTCTGGCAGAGCACTTCCCATGTCCTGTGAACACTCATGTGGGGAGTGCATATGGTTACAATACCCACAGCTCCTGGCAGAGATCCCCTGGACTGACCTCAGTGATCAGGCTGCTGCTGACTCCTGCAAATGAGTTGTGTGCAGCTTAAAATACATGCAGGAAAATGTTCTTTCATCGCTTTCCACTGCCTTCAAAAGTGATGTCTCATTCTACTATCTTTCCAATCTGCCAAAGCTGACTTACAGCCATCAGAAAATTAAGTGTTTCATTTTATTTGAGCTGAGCATTTTTAGGAAACAACTCTCCAGCCCGCAGCCTTTGAAGAGGGATTGAATGAACCTCCCTTGCTGCTGTGAGTGCCAGACATCTGCACAAACCCACGAGCCTCCCTCCTCACCCCTCCACCACAACCCAGGCTGCACTGTTCTGCAAGACACTCCAAGTGAGGTAGACTCACAAGTGCCAGAGCACAGCAGGAAAATAGTGAAACACAGAAGCTCCTTCACAGGAAGTGTTCTTTCACATGGACTTTCAACCTGCAACCCAGCATCAGCTAAGTGACACAGCAAACATTTTATCATCGAAATCGGCACTTTTTATCATATCTCAGATACTTCCATTGTTCTTTCTACCAGCTTCTGAAGTTCTCCTGTTGTAGCAGAGCTGTCCAGGCTCAGCATCCTGGCAAGAATGGGTTTTCCTTACCGTTCCCCTGTGTAGCCTGGGCTGCAGTGGCAGTGCCCCGTCGCCGAGTCGCAGGTCCCTCCGTTGTGGCACTGGCACTCCTGGGAGCAGTTCTTCCCATAACGACCCTCAGGACAAGGCTGACCACAGACCATGCCCTGTGAGTGCAGAAGAGAAATCTTAGAGCTGGGACTGCAGATTGCATGGACAAGGAAGAAATGAGGGAAGATCGAGGAGATCCTGTATTACTCTCCCAGTCCTAATCTTGGAAATGACAGACACATCTCTAGCTTTAAGCACGGGGCATGTTCCAGCACTGGAGGAATAATCTTCCATGTTGGAAGTAAAAGTTCATGAAAAACACTTTCTCACACACCTGTGAAAACACGTGCACATACAAGACTAACCGATGTCAAGCTCTTCCCAATTTATCAGTAGTACTATATATAAATATACCCAGGAATGCCCTCCAGTGAATAGAGTGTAAGAATCAGCAGCTGCTCTAATGCCCCAATTATTCTACTTTATGGTAAGCTAGGGGTTTTTTTTCTGATGAATGAAAAAGCTGTTTGCAATTCTACTTAAAGCAGCACATCCTAAAAGCTTAAGTAGCATGATTACTCCTTTCAATGGGTTTTGAATTTCTGGACTGCTTTTTACATCCTTGGAATTAATCACACCTGGGTGGTGTGGGAAACATCAGAATGTAAGACTTTTAAGAAGCCATTTCAAGAAAAAGGTATTTACAGGCATTTCATCAGACGAAAGACATCCAGGTATTTCATCTAATATAAGACATTGCAGAATTTGCACCTGGCTACTTTAAACTTCCCTTACAGGAAAAGCAAGGGAAAAAAGGTTACACTGACAAAACAGTGTTTCACAGAACTGAAAGTTCTAAAATTAAAACTTAAATTATTACTTGGAATAGAAAATTAGTCAAAGGTCTAAATACTCATGTATTAGTTAACACACATATTAGTATAAAATTTTCCTCACTGCTTCATGTGCTGTATCTCATTTTTAGTAGCTGTGTTTAGGCAGATAAAGGGAGTCAAGAATTTATGCAAACATTTGTATTCCATGACCAATAATCTTGCTCTTCTAGCATAAAATGCAATGAAGTAAAAATGGCCATATTCCAAGCTAGGTAGTTAGGTGTGCTACTCAAACTCACAACCAGAGATTGCATGTTCTCTAGTTGGTGAAAAACTGGCCACTGCCACAGGTTATTTTCAATATAATATAATATAATATAATGGTAATTAAACCATCAGTAAATGTGAATTTTCACACAAAATAATAATTTAAATGGGAAATATTATCAAATGCTCATGATCAATATTATCAGCAAATGTATTTAAAGAATTTATTCGGGCCTTGATCACGTTCCAACTGCATTATTTGCCAACTCAGAGCAGGCAGCCTGACAGCAAGGGAAGGCAATTTGCAGCTCCAAGGTCAGGTCTTCCGTCCCTATCCTCTGATAAAAGGAAGGAGGCCTAAAGATAATGTCAAAGTTCTGATGTCCCATCTGCTCCCCAAGAGTGAAAACACTATCCAAAGGTTTCGGCTTTTTTCCATGCATACTGGACATACAAAAATGGGCACAAACCCCACTATAAATAAACACAACGGCATAATCTCCTGACAATATCAACTTACATGGAAAAACCAATGACTTCCAGGCAAGATCTAAAGGATATTGCCTTGTCACAGCACAACTCATGTCTTTTGCTTCTCAGAATCTGATACAGTTAAAAAAGGCAGTGCAGAACTGGAGCATTTTCAGTAACAGATGGTTTTGAAAGTATTTTATTCCAGTCCCTTTTGCTAAAATATGTTTCTCGTTACTCCTGGCTACAAGCAGACTACATTTGCTATCCTCGTTTGCTGCCCCTTTTTTTTTTCCTGTTGAGACGTACAAATTTGGAAGTTTTGGGGGGTTGTGGGGGTTTCAGAGGGTGTTTTTTACCATCCATCCTGGTGGGCAGGAGCACTCCCCGGTGATGTGGTGACAGACGCCTCCATTCTGGCATGGGCACCTCTCCTCGCACTGTGGGCCATGCTTCCCGGGGGGACACAGGTCCTCACAGCTGTGCACAGGGTGGGGACAGCACAGACACCCGTTACCACAGGCCCCAGCTTTTTTTTCAGTTTTCATCAGCTTTTCTGGCCAAAACCGTGGAGCACAGAGCAGTGTTACATAGAGAGATACGTGCCGAATGTTGTGCGGCATCCACATAACAGATCTAAGGAAACAGACCTGGCATTCTAGGAATTACTCCTTCCCAAGACATCTCTTTATACATAGTTTGGCGCTCATTCACTGCTGCTGACACAGCTCTGGAATGACCAAGGCCAAACAACTCCATGTTTCAATGCCATTTTCCAAACCTCTGGCCAGACTGTGACTGCCACGAAGAACCCTCTGCTGCTCCTTCTTAGTGCATTTTAACTTGTCTGGCTCAAGGGGTTTTTTTCTCTTGGCCGCACATCTGAATGTGGCCTGCAACATGGGTTTGCCCAAACCTACTTGCTCAGAATGGAAGTCAATCTAAACCCTTCAAAACTTGTATCCTGCCACCCCAAAAAATAACACATCTACTGCTTACAAGGCGCCGGTGTATCCGGGGGGACACCTGCACTCGCCGGTGACGTGGTCACAGGTGGCTCTGTTCTGGCACTGGCACTTCTGGTGGCAGTCGTTGCCGTAGGAGCCGGGGTCGCAGCGCTCCTCGCAGCGCCAGCCCTTGAAGCCCGCAGAGCAGTGGCAGGCCCCAGTGATGGGGTTGCATAGGGCCCCGTTCTTGCACTGGCAGCGGCTGCTGCAGTGGGGTCCCCAGTGGTCGCTGTCACATGCTGGACGGGCAGAGGGAGAAAAATGCAGTGGTTTTAAAGCAATTTTTATGGTTACAGCACTGGAGGTGCTGCGAGTTGGCTGTGCACAAACAAGAAAGAAGTTATGAAATGGAAATAGTTATTCCTTCTTGGTCCTTAAGGATCATGGCAGGCAGATCAGACTTAATTTATGCAATTGATTCTTCTCAAGAAAAGCCAACATTATAAAGCAAGAGTGAGAACTAAATGCATGTATTATGTACATTATTTAGTATATATGTAAACTAGATGTTCGAATCTCTTAATTCTCAAAACTCTTTATTATGACTCTCCACCATCAAACCATGAGTTTCCCTTTACAGAGGGAAGTCTTGCCAACTTAAAAAAATGTAGTCTAAATCCACCAACAACTCTCTAAATCCCACAAGGAAGTTGCAAAGTTTGCTCAGTGTAGACTTACGATTCTGGACAAATCAAAGAATTCCTACTTATTCATGCAAATGCAATATTTCCTTTGCAGTCTTGCAATACACTGATAGGGCAAAAGAAAAGACAAAAGGCACTTCACTTCACCAAGCAATAGGAAATTAAAAACTACATCGCTAAACTTCATCTGGATGTTACAAATTTGGTTATCCAATGTGTCTTTACAATCATTCAAATCCATCTTTTCTTGTCTGCCACAATGCATCCCATTAAAGCCCTATAAGCAAACAATTCAGAGGGTATTTCAGCATCAAAAGAAGAACTTAATGTTAAGGAAGAAATTTTATCCTAAGAAACACAGGAGTTCAGTAAAGAGCCAGAAGATTAGGGTCACCTGGAGTTCAACAGGAATGTGTTAATCATATGGTCAAATGGTCTGAGTTTATTTTTATGTTCTGTTGATAACAGCAGCACAATGGGAAAGCCTCAATTGAAGCAACTGTAAGCCTAGGCTCTCCTCTTGGAGACTGACAGCCATTGTTCTCCCAGTCTTCTCCTGGGGCAAAAAAGCCAGGCAGAGAACAGGCACACTTTCCTAGACTAATGCAAAGTAATTCAAGAATGCTCCTCAGGGTAGGAATTATTCAGCTGTAGGAGCTGTTCACCCAGGCTACACAAATAAAAAGGAATTAGGGTCTTTTCAAGAATCTGTTCCTTAAGGTTGTTTTTTTTCCCCAGGATAGGTCACTAGAACATGCATCCATAAATGGAGATATTGTGAGCACTCACACACAAAATAGAGAGCAACAGAAAGTAGTGTTATGTATTATAAACACCAGGCAATGCTACTGGGCTGTAAGGAGAACTGCCTGTCTTATTACTGACCTCTCCCTTTAAAGATGTGTGGGTTTTGTTGTGGAAAAACAACAGGTCTACAACAGTTTTGTAACGCACTGTTGCCTACAGCACACTGCATCTCTCAAACTGCCTTTTGCCATGATAACTTTCAACATTTTCAACATGTCTGCATAGAGTAGAATGTGTAATCCTCCTGCTCAATCGGTCAGGAAACTAGCTATTTTGGGATATAAAAAATACATGTATGGCTGTCAAGATGCCTGAGACAGTCACATGTTCTGTCATGATACAGCATAAACCCCTAATTTCTTTTAATTTTTTTTTTTTTAATTAGCATGTTAGTCTGCATTCAGATGAAAGTCTTCTTCCTTTCAGACAAAATTTAGATTTTTGCCATTCCTCAAGGAAATATTAATTAATAAATCAAAGAATTAATAATAATTATTTAAAAAAAACCCCAAACCCAAAAGGCCCTGTCCAGACATGTCTGATAAACAGGAGAATTCAGACTGATTGCCACACCACAACTGTTCCAGTGCAGAGCTCAGGCTAGGATGGAGGCAGCCAGAACATGCCCTTGCTACAAAGATGGGACTGGCAGGAGAAGATTTATTCTTGGTTGGTAAGTGAGAGGTTGTGTTCTTTTACCAGCTGCTGGGAATGGGGTATTTGGTGCAGCCAGCAACATTCCTGCAGCTTTCTGAAGACCCAGTGCAACAAGTCTGAGAGCCACAGGGACCAGAAACTTTTCTTACCAATCATGCAGCACCTAGCCTCATCTGGGGAGGATGCACTGGCATGACCTTCTCATTATGTTTGCAGGAAATCATTAAAATAAAAGCACATCCAACAGCTGCCAATAGGATTCCCAACCTCTGGACCATTCTCCTGGCAATGACCAGGTGAATAACAAATACTGACTTTGCAATCTTTCATTACATTCCAGTGGTGGCCCCAGCATGGTGCAGTTTTACCACAACCCTTCCCACAAGTTCCGTCACCAGCCTTCCATCCACCTGTGAGTTATGGGCAGAACTGTGGAGAAATGTGCAGGATTAAGGGGAATAAATAATAATACTGAACAAGATGGATAAATCATGTATTTTACCTCTCTGTCCCCTGACTGATCATCAACAATATTCTCCATAGGAAATCAGAGTGATTTGTCAGAAACTGATGCTCAGTTTACTACTAGAAAAGAAGGCAAAGGGTAGAAATGTTTCCTGTGGTGAGTTTGTATTAATTAGTTTTGGAGCTTAAATTTACCAATTATTACATCAGACTATTTCTAGGATTCAAACACTGAGTAAGCTTGGCTGGAAGTCACACACATCTGCTGATTTGGTGGAATGGAATAGTCTTGGAGTTAATGACTACTGCCACATTACAGAGTGTCAGCTGGAGTTTAAAGAGAAGATCTGTGGTCATAGGCATACACAAGCAGGCACCTGCAAAGTCCCCATACACTGATTTTCTGAACAGATCCAGAGCTCTGATACCATCTCTCTCAGCACAAGGGGAAAAGGGAGCAACGCATAAAGACAAGAGAATGTTCAGAATGGTTTCAGCGCAAGGATGGTGCATCTCAGCCCCAGTCACTCCTGCAAAATCTGAACCACTCAGAGGTGCAAAACCCAGCCAGTAAACCAGCATTAACTTTCTGTGTTGACTCTACAGAACTGGCCTATTGTTGTTCTGTCTTACACAGGACACCTTCTTTACAAAAGACCCTCTTTGCCTTCACACGTTATATTCACCCTCAGGTATTTTTATGGTTTAAACAGAAAAATTAGTCCATCTCCCTGTCAGGTTTTGTATCAGATTTACAGGGTCCTTTCTGCCTCCATCTTATGCTGTAGGTGAAAAAACAAAATTCACATAAACACCACTTTAAACACTGTGGTATTAATGTCACATCTTCTTATCATCTTTTCCTTTTATTATTCATCTGGGAATATCTTTTTTGTCACCACAGTATGCACTGTGCACATCACACAATGCCACAGACACAGGAAGGAGAACTTTGCTCTCTACTTTGCTTTGTTGAGCAAAAGCAGGAATTCACCTTTGGAATAAGAACACTGCATTGGATAAATTCTGTTTAACATGAGCACTATGGTAAGAATCTCTAAGGCTATGCAGGTCTACCCTTGCTGACACTGAGGGCCAAGTGACTCAAGAAATGGAGAAGCTTAAGGATGCAATGGTAAAAAAAAAACAAAAACAACTTTCAAGAAGAAACTGAAACCTGTGATAGAAACTGCTACCAATTTTTAGCATCTTTGAAGAAGTAAAATTCTCCTTTATAGCATACGATTACCTTGTTAAATAACTGTAATGCACATAGTTATTGTGCTGGGTTAAATGTGGTTTTACGCAAATGTTTTTTGTGATTTACAAACTGGGGTAGTAGGAGCCCAAATTTTTTTTTTTTTTCTAAAAATCTGGAACACATGTAGAAATTGGCAACTACTTTATTGCTCTTTATAAACAAAAAACACTTTTAACTAAATATGGTCTCATGATTGTAAGGTTTTTTCCCAGCTTTTTTAAAATGTTGATCTCACTAAAGGGCAACAAAAAAAAAGTGCAAACATGTCCCAGTTTATTCCTGATAAACCCACGTTGATCACCTATAATACTGCACTTCTCTGAAGGTTGGCCTGTAATAAGAAACCAATAAGGCTATCAGGTCAAGCCAAAGACCAGTTGAAAAGAAAAACCTCCTTAGACAATCTAACTTGCAACTACCTTCTACCTATGCTACAATTTCCCTTTTAACTTCACACTCATGCCAGACAATGTTTATTGCAATGCTATTTTTAAAGATCACTTCTTTTTGTGCCATTGGTGGGGGAGAAGAACTACAGCAAAACTAAGATTTACAGTTCTTGCTGTCAGTTTCTTGCAGGTGCCTCATATGTAGCACCAAGACAACTAAATGAAATTTTTGTCTATCTTACCCATCTTTCTGCAAGACACATTGCAGTGTGTTCCTGGAAATACATACCACTGTTTGAAAACAGAAGAGATTCTTATCACTTCATTAGGCTTATGTATTTTTATGGTCTTTTAGAACAACTGAAAACAGAATTCCCTACCACAGACAGCAGGGAGTGAATACTCCCTCCCTTGGAATGCAATATTGTCAAGTATAAATTTAAAATAACATAACACTGGCAAATACACATATTCCTATCTCTCTGCCCTCAAAACTCCAAACACAGTTTCTTCAGAAAGTTTTAAGCAACTACAGCCTTTATTAAGTGAAAGGTGATTTCCCTTACTTCAGCATGTAAAACAAACAGAAGCTTCCCTTCCCTTCCCTTC